>VYXH01003520.1:218671-259255 GCA_013397275.1 Burhinus bistriatus | reverse complement strand
GGCCGCGCTGCCCCCCCTGCGGGGCGGCCGCGGGGCCGGGCCACGTGTCTGCCCGAGGCACCGGCGGAGGCAGCGCTGTGCGGAGCCGGGAGCGGCGGCGGCCGGGCCTGCCGGGCCAGGGCTCTGCCCTCCAGCGCGGAGCCGTGCGGGCCGGGAGGAGCCCGTCTGTCCCGGAGTCCGCGCCTGGGGGNCGGAGCGGAGTCTCAGGCTCGGGGCCCCCGGGGATGCGCCGCCGCAGCTGATCGCCGCCGGCCGCCGCCCTGCGCCCCCCATGCCCCGCCGCCCAGCGCTCTGTGCGGGCAGCGAGGCAGACCATGGTCCAGCGCTTCAGCCTGCGGAGGCAGCTCTCCAAGGTGGGTCCCGGCCGCGGGCACCGGGCCGGCCTCGGCCAGGCCGGGCGGCGGCGGCGGCACCTTTTGTTCTTCCCTCTCAGAGACACAAAGGGGTTCTGCTCGCGGGCGGGTGTGGGGAGTTTCGAGGCAGGCTGCCTGTCCGCGGGTGCGGGTTTCGTTCCTCCGACACCGCAGTGACCGCGGTGGTCTTGGGGAGGCTGCGGCTTCCGTACTGGGTTTGGTCTGGGGACCGGCAGAGGCGGGTGTGCGAGAAGGGGGAGCGTAAGGAACAGTTGTGCCGGTCCGCGGGCGGGCGTACGGGACAGCCGCCCGTGACGGCTGCCGAAACGCGTGTGTATCCCGGCTGGAAGGGCTCGGGTCGCCGGGGATGGGGGTTGTCCCCGCCGCACAGCTGCAGAAGCCGGGGGAGAGCTCGCCCTGCTCTCCTCGGCGGCGCTCGCTGTTAACGCGGTGCTTAAGAACAAAGGAGTTGCTGTGGGCAGGTTTTGCTGTTGAATAATTAAGGTGTTCCGATCCATCCCGAGAAGCTGCTTTAGAGGAGAGAGTAGTTAATCCATGCAGCCTTGCCGTTTTGTCGCTGAATCGATCCGATGCGTGTAGTTTGGAAAACATTTGGAAAAAAATCAGTCCGTGAATAAAAGCGTGGCTGCGTAGCGCTCTGCAGGTAGGAACATTTCTACAGAGCTGCCAGCACGGCCCTGCTCCTGCGTCTGACCGCTCCATTGAGCAGACTTGGCTCTGAACATAGGAATTACAGTATTATTTGGTCGCTTAAACGGCAAGCTGAATTTTCACTTTACTTTCACTTTCTCCCCCCTCCCCCCATGCGTGTGTGTTTGTAAAGGTTTTAAAATGCATTAATCAAATTTTTAAAATGCTGTTATCAGCATTTAAAATAGGTCAGAATTCAAATTCTGCAGACTGCCTCGGGAAAAGCTATAGCTTTTCAATAAGTTGGTATCTTTCTTATTTATTTGTGATTTTTTTTTAGTATCTCCTCATCTTAAAGAAAGAGATGTGGCCGTTTTTAGGGGGTGTGAAAAAGTGAAATTTGCATCTTTTGATGGTTTACCTTGTTCCATGTCAAGAGCTATGCTTGCAAGCAGTAGGAGTCTCCTTGGGCACTACAGAGTTCAATCTTCCCCTCAAAAGAGACTTGATCTAGTTAGTAATGAACTTCGTATCTAACCTCTGTTTACGTGGGGCAGCCAAAATAGTTTTAAATGAACTCCTTTGGATAACTCCATTTTAATTCTTGTTTATCAGGGAGGGCAGGGTGATTTGGAAAAACGTTTACACTGATTTTTTACTATAGAAGAACTGTTTCCAATTTGTTTTTCTCACGCTCTCTCCATTTTTGTCTTGTCTGACACAATTGTGTCTTGCCCTGAATTAGCTGGAGTTGTGTCAAGCCTACTTTAAACAATTTTCTAGCCTTGACAGCTGCTTAACAACTTTGTTTCAATTGTAAATGATGCACAGCTTTTACAGTATGATGAACTGAAGGATAAAATGAGAGCTTGGTCTGTATTTACCAAAATAAAAAGTGTAGTTGTGTGAAGGAACAGTCACAGAGGATTGTGTTTATCTGGGTTTGGATGCTGGATGAGAACTTCCTCTCCCTGTCCCCTCACTGCTCTTTAGAATGGGATTGGGAAGTCCCTTTGTGTTGGAGTCCTTGTGGGGCAGGGGTAGGGGGTAGCAAATGGTGTTCTAAGGCACTCTGTCATCAACTGGAGGGAAACTATAGGAAAGACACAGAATTTTGCTAATATATTATCAACCAACACGTAATGACTGCCAGACTATATAAAGCGGTACTTTATGAATATTTCTTGTGCAAAAATCTTGATTCTTTCATGGTTGCTGAATTAGACTTCCAAGCTGGTGAATGTCTCTGTAGGACCTGGAGCGCCGGCTCCCAGGATGTACTCACTTCTTGGGTGAAACAGGACATTATTAAACAGTGTGCCTGTGTTACGCAGCTGCAAGGTCAAAATTCCAGTTTCTAACCATATTTAGTGGTGGAGGCTTCGAATAAATGTGACTGTGCTGATCTGAGCACTGCAAACTGAAAAATGCTGCCACCAGTGTGTATAAAACTTGAGCAAAGAAAATACGGGACTTCATGCAGGAAGGAAAAATAGGGCTTCATTTGGCCTCAAGTAGCTGGTTTCCCTTTCCAGCATGGCTATTTGCACTGCACGGCTTTGATCAAATCCTTTAGGCTCTCCCAGTCTCTGTCTTCCTTCTGTGAATGGGGTTAATGCCTTTCTCTTATTTACATAATGGCTGTCCAGGTTTGAAATAGTGTTCTGGGGAGAGCCATATAAGCGCTTAATGGTGTACTAACTTACAAAATGTTTGCATTTGATAACCCATTTGTATCAGGGATTTCAGAAGGTTTTACACAGACTTACAGTCAAGTGTTACTTCTTATTTTGCATATACCAAATCAGTATTTAGTATTTGTGGGTTACTGCCTGGATTCTGCATTGGTTTGCCAACTTAAATGTCTGTAACTGTTAAAACTTTGAGTCATAAATTATTGCACCTTTTCTGTTAAGGCTTAAAGGCAAAATGCTTGATGGCTTTTGAATTGATACAACAAATGTCTTCCCCAGGCCAAACTCAGATTGTTCACTTTGTTCCTCCCCCCCATTTCCCCCCCCCCCTTCCCTAAGTGTCCAAAGTGTTTTGCAAGTATTTTGGTTCAAACCACTCTCCATCTTCTACTGTTTGGAAGTCCTTGGAGGGCCTGCAACTACTGTCACCCAAGACCTCAAGAAGTGCTGTTGCTGCTGTGTTATGTTTAGCTGGGGAATTCCCTCACTTTTGGAGTGATAGTACAAAATGGTATCCAGCTTTTACTCAGCTTGACTTTGTCCAGATGTTTTAGCTGGTTTTATGGAAGTAAAATAATAGAGATAAATCCTCACTGTATTTGAGGAAGTTTTTTTAAGATAAAATGCATACCTTTTCTTTTAAAGGTCCTGCTCTCCCAGAAGAGATTCAGGTCAGCCAAATAGTGCTTTTGTATCACGGAATCACAGAATTTTTAGAGTTGGAAGGGACCTCTAGAGATCATCTAGTCCAACTCCCCTGCTGACGCAGGAATGGCTGAAGTTTTGTCTAGAAACCATCACGTTCAATTTAAAGAAAGAAAAGGCCAAAAAAGTATTTTTTATGAACTGCGGTGATACTCAGTTCATTTAACCAGCAGCACATGTTAAAAAGTTTCTACCGTACTATTTTGCTCTGAGTACTGTATGAGTTTATTAGTCTGTGAACTGTCTCTGCATTGTCACTAGTGTGGATTCAGTTTATTTATGGGAAAGGAAGTTCAGTGGATTATGCCAAAATAGCCTTGGAATACTTTTACTTGAGCTGCAAGAAGTTTCTTTTAATCCCTAAGGAAGTCCTGCTAGCCTGTCTAAAGGTTGTAGCGGCTGAATGTGCTGTTGTGCCGATAGCATCGTCTGCGCTCCTCCTTGCCATGGGTAGAGGTAATGCTTCTTCCAGCAGCACCTCCTCGGCTTCCTCTGGGACACACTTCTGTCCCATCACCATTGGTCTCGGTCACTTGGTGTCATACCCCAGCTGCGTACGGGTTCTTCTTCAGCTCTGTTCGTTACCCAGGGCTGATGGATCGTTTCCTTTATTCTTTATGCTGCTGACCTTGTATTTTTGTGGGTATAGGGTCATCAGTGTGAGTCTCTATCCACAGATAGTAATTGTCTGGTAAGGATGAATGAAGTGTAAAATAACTGTTTTAGCAATCTAAATTTACTATGAACACATACGGATTAATATATGATATTAAAGCAATTAACCCCTTAAGACTGTATCCCTTAAACTGTCACCTGAAGACATTCCTGTGCAGAATCATGTTATGTGGGATTCAAGAAGTGTCTGTCTCAGAACAAAAAAGGTCAATAATGGTCTTTGCCAAGTTCTGTGGATTTCCAGAGTGTATTGCTTGAATTGTTCATGGCTATATTCTTCTTTTTTGTGTGTCTGCCTCTGTCTTGAGGAGGGAAATTCCCTAAAGAAGCTTGTAATGCAAAATAAAATCACTCTGTCCTTTCTCAAGTCAGTGAAACAGTTACCCAGGAAGTTAAAAGTAGAGTGACTTGATATTCCTGAGCTCCAGGGCCAGCTGTTGTGTCGCTGTTTCCTGTCTATCAGTGTTCTGGGTGGAAAAAATGCGTTTATTGATAAGATCCACTATTGGAGGCGCTCAGGTCTTAAGAATTTTTTGCTATGTGGAGTAAGCTCGTTTTAACAGCAGTATGTTTTATTGGTAAACCCTTGCCAAACATCAAGAAATTTCAGGCTGTGATAACCAGTTTATCAGGGCAGAGCTCTCCTAATATTCAATATTCAAAGGAGAGATTACATTTAGCAAAGGTATGGTGCTGATTCCACTTATATAGCTAAAATGGTCAAAAGATGGATGCTTCTGTCTATTTGGCCTACTTGATTTTTATGATATATAGCATCAAAAATCCTAGCTATGTTCAGAGTGCATCTGTTAGCTATTAAAACATACAAAATAAGAGCTCTCATGGAGTTCTCAGTAAAACTGTTCATAGAGCTGATACCTAATGTGGCCTGGCTGCAGTTAATAGTGGGGGGAGAGTCAGAAGTAAGAGGAGGGTTTGGAAATTTGATGCATTTCAACCCTATCTTCAATTTTGATAGAGCAGCAGGCAAACAGTTTTCCCGTGGCTCTTCAAATTCTGCACTGCTCACAGAATTGAAGTAACGTCATTGTATCCATGGCTGAGTGAAGCCAGCTGGATGGTTCCATCTAATGGGACCTTCAGGGGGTAGAAGGACACATAAGTTACCACATCAGTTGCTCAATGGTAGATTACCTTTAGATTGCCTTTAGATTACCCTTCTCTCGTGGTAGATGTGCTGCAGCTTGAAGCAACTTGCTGCTTGGGGGAACTGGTAGAAGGTCACTCACCTTCACAGCAGACTTTCTGGTGTGCTGCAAGGCTGTCCCTGGCATTCCTCACCGTCACCCAATGTACGTGCGCTCCCTCGGGTCAAGCAGAGGATTAGCTTATCACTGTCAGCACAAGGGCAGTTATTAAGAAATGTCCTGTTGCTCCTAATGGACAGGCAGGTTTGCTTGTGTTGGCCGTTCTGAGTTTTGAAGACAAGCCAACTGGAGCATCTCTGTGTATTACTCCTCACATTATTACCTTTTGAATCTGTTCCTGCAGGGATACTTTGTAAGGTTTACTGGGCAAAAGGCTTGTGTAAACAAAGCTGAGAGGTGCTGGGATGTAAATAGGTCTCCAGGCATCACTGGTGTTGAATGAGTGAGTATTGGCAATGATTAAAAATACAATGAATTTTCTAGGCAGGATGGGTCCTTCAAGAAGGGAATGAGCTTCCACTGCATCATCTTGCTCGGAGGAATGTGTGGAAAAATGTTGCAGAGATGTCACCTTCATCTTGCAAAAGGAAAACGAGCTTCTGGCACTCTGTTTTAAGAAGCAGGAGCAACAGATTTCATGAGGAGTTTGTCCTGTCTCAGTGTAACAGCTTCATGAATGCCATGACAGTGTGGAAGTAAAATAGACTTGAAGCATCTTCCCACATTGGTAATTAACAGGATATGCAGGCCTACACCTGCAGAGGTATTAGAGGTAGGACTAGGGACTTCTCTTTATGAAAAAACATTACTAATAATCCAGAGAATTACCCCTATACATGCCAGCTGGGGGTCTGGTGAATTGCGTGATGGGTCGTTGCCAAACAGACTTAGGATGTTAAAGGATGTAAACACAGACTCAGGTGGAATGCAGCTTACATAAATGCATCTTTGCTTTTAATAATGAAATTCCACAGCTCATGGCAGCTTGCTTTGCAAAATATCATCATACTTTGTAATAGGTGCTTACATGGGGCTGGATGGCAATAACAATTGGAATTTCCTACCAGCAGTGATCAAAGGAAGCATAACAAGTGTTGGCATCTTTACTCTGAGTTAGTTACCTTGAGGGGTCTTTTGTAGAGATTTTGGCTTGTGTAGGATTTGCCCCTCTCCCCTCAATTCCCTGTGACAGACCAGCTGGCTTCTTCCTCAGCCAGTGTTTCTTCAGAGGCAGAGAAGAGTTTGCTCTCATTTTGCAAATCTTTCCATTCTGAATGTGACAGTCAGTGATACAAATGCGTATGTAAACTAGGTCCTCTTCAGAAAGGACAGAAAAGCTTTTACTCTGGGGGAGGGCCTCAGAAGTTACGGAGAAATGAAATAAGGGGAGCAAAAGAACTTGAGTTAGTTTTCAACACTCACGTGACATCCAGTTTGGGACTCCCTGTCTTGACAAAGGATATGACAGCGACCTCCAAAATAATTCTCGTGAGAGATAAATTGTAAACACTTGTGTAGGTGAGCAGAGAAACAGATGGTAGAGGTTTCATTCAGAGGATTTTGGTTGTTCAAAGATGGGATTTGCCAGTTCTGTCAGTCAGATCTGCTCAGTTTTCCCCAAAGGCATCCCTCGGAGGCAGCTGTGTCTGCTGCAAGGTGAGTGTTGCGGTCCTGTTCCTACCAGACAGTAACTGCGTCATAATACGCTTCCGTGATGGGCACATGAGCACCTGACTTGAATAATAAAGGTTCTAGAGTATCTTTTCACACTGTGAATTTCATAGTTGGGATTGTATTTAAGATAAATTGACAGGTAGTAGGGCTCCTCCATGAGTTATCTCTGCATTAAACTGACTTCTGCCTTTGGGGCTGTTACTCCAACTTCCTTCAAGGTAAACACAGTCTTTGTTTCAAGAAGAGAAAGATGCTTAGCATGGCGTGGTTTTAACTCTAGACCTTTTTTTTATTACTATTTTCCCTTGCCTTGACATCCTGTGCCTGGTGCCTTAGGCTTATAAAAAGTCCCCAGCTGCACAGTCCATTTCCCACCCCTGCCCGCACCCTGCTGTTGGTCAGGCTGGTGCTCCCGCTCGGCTTTGCTCCCCACAGGCTCCAGCCGTGGGTGCTGCTCCAGGTGCTGCTCCTGGGGCCAGGCAGCAGCAGCTCCGGCGTGGGCAGCCGAGGACATGTCAGCCCGCAGCATGGCCGGCGTGGATGAGCTCTGTGCCACCGGCACCTCCGCACCAGGCGTCACCTGCCCGGCGTGTGCACATGCCGCCCTGGGCATCCACAGAGATCACTGATGGCCAGGGCTGCACAAGAAGACACATTGCTGCTGGCAGCCCAAAGTGGGTCAGCAGCTGAGATGTCTCCAGGAAAAATGGTCAAAAGCTTTCATAGCTCAGCATAAGTGATAGGGCAGAGCTTCCACTCGGTGTGACAATCCAAAGGGAGTCAAGAATGCCAAAGTAACCCCTCTGCAAGCCCACAAAATGCCGGTGTTTGTAAGAGACCAGGGATGTCTCCTTGTCCCCAGTGCCTGTTGAGCTGCGGATGGTGTGGTGGCACTCGGCACTCTGAGCAGGCAGCCGTGTTGCCGCGGGACTGGTGGGCTCAATGACTCTCTGTCATGGCATCTGTCTCTGTCAGAGGTTGGCTAAAAAATGAGATTCTTCTCCACAGCAGCCTCTCTGTCTCCTGGCAGACTCCTTACTGAACACAGCCTGTGTGGGAGCAGCAGGCAGGTGACGTGGTGGGCAGGTCGTGCACAGGACACACACTCCGCTGTGGCATCCCCGGCCTGGCTGGGACGTTTCTTGACAAGCGTCTGCACTTCAGGGGGGCAGTTTGGTGTTTTAAAATCTGGTTTGGTAGCGTGCTAAGAGATGACAGGACAGACTTTCCCCGGCTACTGAAACCGCTGTGGCTGTCGCTCTTGTCCCCTTGGCCCTCTGGGGCTCGTAAGAACACAGGACACCTTTTTCCATAAGCTGTAGTTACTGGATGACTGTTATTTCTTGTAAAAGTTCACAGCCTTACAGTGTGTTAGCTCTTAATTAAAGAGAAGAGGATAAGCATTTTCCATGGTAATTACAAATTAGCAGAACCTTGGAAGTGAAGTTTCTTCCCTGGTTTTTTGTTTATTATTTTTAAACGTGGTTTCATATCTTTTGTGTCTTAGAAAATGTTTGGTTTTTCAACACTTGATTTAGATGTTACAATATGTAAAATATTAATCCCAGTGCTGCATGCTTGCAATTTACCCTTTCTTGCATTTGGATTGATTCTTTCTGCCCCATCCTTAAAGGAGTCTTCTAGGGTCTAAAACCAGTCTCCCTGCAAAATTCACAAGAGGAAATCAGGGTTAATCCCATCAAATAATGCAATCTATACTGAAGTTAAGTCAATTTTAAATCAATGGAAGTTTTTGTTAATATACAGTAAATGAAGTTGTATGTGCAGTTCAGACTACTCACTTTGGAGGCAGTGTGTCTGAATGGCCCATCTTCTGAAGACAGATTAATTCATTTGAGAACGTAGGCTAAGTTCCAGGACACTTTGATAGACATTGACAGCAAAACTAGAGGAGCAAGTGGTGTGTTTTTTTTTTTTTTTTTAACTTCAGATGCAGTTTGGGTAACACTGAGATCAACTGGTATTTGAATTGGGAATTCAGCTTAGAAAACATTCCCTTCTGAAATACAGGTGCATATACTTGAGTTCTGAGCTTTGAGACTATTTAAAACAGACAGGAAAAATTGCTAGGAAATGAAGCAAGCTTCTAATCCTTCAAAGAATTGCTATGAACATTTTAGTATGCATTAAGGAAGAAAATTGTATTTAGATTTGAAATCAGTAATAAAATGTTTCAGCAACACATTTTAAGTGCTATCATTTGACTTTTTTGATAGGGCATTCAAAGGGCACATATTTAGCAAGAATGGAGTCTAAGATCACAGGAATGCAAACTGTAAAGTATTACTACAAGGAGATTTTGTTGTTTTTTTCTTGAGAGCTGTTGGTAAACACTCAACTGCAGAAAAATATTTTCTCCATGGTAGCTGCGTACATCATTGTCACACTTCATTCTCAGAAACCTGCGAGCACGGATATCATGTTGGGAAAATCTGTAACTAGTAAAAGTTTCAATACTAGAATCACTAACTACTCCCAAAGAAAATGAAATTTGAAGGATTGCTTATATTAGCATGGGATAGCCTTTATTGCAGGCACATCTTTTTGCTTGCTCGAGCATGTCTGCCTTGGGCATGTGCTGAAACCCACTGCCCACACCATCGATGTGGAAAGGACCCAGGATCCTGTTGTTGGTGAAAAAAGCTTACAGGGGAAAGAAATATTTCTGTCGTCAGAAATAAATTATTTCAGCCTGATGACATTGGCAATGGGACAATAAGAGCAGAGGAAATGAAGAGCTCTAAGTTAGTGTGGAGGAGGTGTTTCACTGGAGGCTGGATTACGAAGCATGCGAAGTATTAGTGCAGAGCTGTTGCCTACGGGTCTTCAGTGTTTGGGACTACTGCTTTGGAATGGGACTACAGTTGCTAACAATTTTCTCTATTTAAATAAGCTTTTAGTTGGTGCGTGTTCTTTCTTTCAGTGAAATGTAGGTTCCCTTTCTCTTTATGCTAAAGACCACTCCTACTCCCCACCCCCCAAAAAAAAGAGAGGATAGGAGAGGCATCCCTCTGCTTTTTATGCACAGCTCATTAATTTCAGTAGGAGTTGGGCATATCTTGGGATCAGGCCCATTAATCTAAAAAATAATGGTGTATCACAGAGGCGTGGAGACTCAAGAGTCCTGGAATTGAGTAGGGAAATTATGTCTTAGTCATAGTTATTATGTGGTAGGATAAAGTGCTATAAATTTAAATACTTGTCAGATTTGGAGCTCTTCTTGCATTTGTTTGGTGCTTTCAATATAATGTTCTGAATAAAATAGTTGCTTAATTAAGGTAATGTATTGGCAATACTCTGATAACTTGATCTGTTCCATCCTTCAGTGTTTTCATTGGGTTACATATCACACTGGAGAGAAGGGATGCCATCCAGAGGGACCTGGGCAGGCTTGAGAGGTGGGCTCATGTGAGCCTTNAGAGGCCTACAAGAAATCTGGAGAGGGACTTTTTACAAGGGCATGTAGTGATAGGACGAGGGGTAATGGCTTCAGACTGGAAGAAGGGAGATTTAGAATACATCTCAGGAAGAAATTCTTTCCTGCGAGGGTGGTGAGACACTGGCCCAGGTTGCCCAGAGAAGCTGTGGCTGCCCCATCCCTGGAGGTGTTCAAGGCCAGGTTGGATGAGGCTTTGAGCAATCAGGTCTAGTGGGAGGTGTCCCTGCCCATGGCAGGGTTTGGAACTAGGTGATCTTTAAGGTCCCTTCCAACCTAAACCATTCCGTGATTCTATAATTTAATTTGGAATTTGATTTTTTATTTCCTGAAATGCAGTTTAATACCAGCAACAGAAGTTCAGGGGTATGCTGTAGCCTCCATACATTATGTAAAATTATCCTTTTTGTACCATAATGGAGCTGAAGAGAGAACAGCGTTTGTACATAGACTGCCAGAAATAAATGGTTGCATAAAATATGAGATCTTAAGTACTCAAACTGAGACATTTCAAAAATTAGACAGTCCACTGAGCAGGTAGAAAAGGTTGTGGATTATCCAAACAATTTAGCTAATCAAGAGTGAGGAAAGAATTTCTCACTGGACAAATGAGAGTCTTTATGTACGTTCTTTCACCTATGTCTTGCTTTTAGAGTGAGGGAGATGTCCCAGGCTAGAACATTGCTGATGCTGCAGTGAAAACCTACATCTCTCGATCCCTGCTGTGCTGAGGGATACAGCTCTTTCTGAACACGTGGTTCATGCTGCGGGAGAGGAGGCTGGGTTCCAGCTACTCCTGCCATTTCATACCGTCGTGTCTCTAGCTAATCAGGTGTACCTCAGACACCATCTGTAACCAGCAGATATATATTCTTTATGTATATCATAAATTTGAGCAACTGGCATATTACTCAGCTGAATACTGCTTTTCATTCCCTTTGATGTAGCTGTCATCTAGCCATCCAGATCTGACTACCAAAACCGCTACCAAAGATGTTGGAACCTTTTATGCATAATTAAAGAATTAAAAAATAACAATAAGCTGGATGAAAAAGGCCTCCTGGTTCTGTAGTATCATTTAAGCCATTTTCTTCCAGCATTTCGATAGTAAGCAGTACACCTTTGAAATACTGTTGTAACTATGTTTTGTTGCTGGGCCTAAAATGTCGAAGCTTTGAATGCTTGCTTGACACTCGAGGAATACATGTGCTATTGATCAATTTAAGCTTTGCTTTTCTGATATTTTTCATAAGTGGGTGTATGAATATTTGCCTGGTGAGTTGGTGCTCTCCATGCAAGCTTCAGTGTGTGGACTGTAAATTGAAAACCATTGGTGAGTACCAAGAGTCAGTAGCAAGCCAGCGGTTCCCCGGTACCTGGGTGAGCAGTACCGGCTGTGGAGCACCCCGATGCGAGCCGGCGGCTGCGGTGCTGTGAAGGGAGAGGTGCGGAGTGTGGGGGAAGTGGGGGGGTGCGACCGTCGGTGGGGAACTTCTCACAGCCAAGGTGATTCTGCCGTTACAACACTGGCTAACTCAGAGAGACAATGATTGCACTCCAGGGCTGAACGTTGGATAGCCAAGGCTCAGTATAAAAGCAGACATGGAAGGAATTCCAAGGTTTCTTAATCACTTTTGGGTCTGTGGTATCTTGCAGATTTCAGAGGCAGCTCGTCGTTTAGATCGGCAGTTTGACCTGTGCCGTACACTTAAATCAAACCATCACAGTGTGTGTGACAGCCTCTAGGCAGTCTAATTAAAGCTCTAGCATTCATTAAGAGGAACCCCTAGGTGTTATTTACCTAGATCAGATTAGCATGGAGTTTGAAAAAAATGTGTGATAACTTGCAATACTGAATGTAAGTTATCTACAGGAATTCCACACATTTCTCTTAAATCCAGATACTATACAGAATGGAATCTCTGCCAAGAAGATGCATTTTTCACATCTTAAAGGAGGGTGAACTTCTTTTCATAAATTTTACTTTTCCCGTAGAAGGTACACGCCAGTGGTTTGTTACATCCAGAGATGTGGAGCACAGCTTACCAGTCTGGTGCAGAAAACTTGCTGCAGGCAGCAGCCACGGTGGTACTTGTTTGCCAGGCAGAAAGTTAAAAAGAGCTGGCCTCTTGCCGGGCAGCATTACTGCAAAGCAGCAGCATTAGCGTGAGAGGCCATGTAAAGTTATCTTGACACTCTGCCTAAGGGTGGGATCTCCAGGAAGACCACTAGCGTATCTCTATTACTAAACGTCGCTTTTGAAAAATGTTAGAGTCCCTCAGAGAAGGTGGAAACCCCCAGGTGCTCCGGTGCAGTGACAGGAGCTGCGCCTGAGCTGGTGCAGCCCCCCACGGGTGGGGACTCCGCGCCTCGGGGTGCAAGCTGCCGAGCATGGCGCTCCCCGCGTCCCCCGGCAGGGACGCAGCCCCTGGGCTTCCTGCTTCTGCCGGGCTCCACATCGGGGGGCTGCAGATGCCGTCGGGGGCTCGATGCTTGTGGCAGTGGGTAGAAGATCATTAACGGGAACACAGTTCCTCCTAGCTGTTCCTTTCTTTTCTGAACAGTTGCAATTACAGTGTTGCTTTTAGTTAACAAGGCAGCCCTTCCATACCTGATCTTTCACATCCTTGAAATCAAAAAGGAGGTGGTTGGTGTCATTAGCAAACACCTCTTTAAAAGCCAAATCAAAAGTTCAAATATCCAGAGTCAGGGAGCAGTATTCAGGGTGAACGTTGGCCCTTGCTGCAGATGAGCAGTGCGCCCTTGTGCCTGGTAAGTGGTGCCGTGTTCCTGATCCTTCACGGTGCGGACATCATCCGAGCCAAGGTGTGAGGTACCCAGTCTTCAAGGGAGAGAATGAAAATATAGGGTAAAACTGCCATATAACGGCCACCACAAATTAAAACCAGTTGGGTTTCAGGCTCGCTAATAGTAGTTCTACAATAGGCAGGTTCGGAAGAGGAGTATAAAACCATCTGTTCCAGGAAATGCTTAAAAAAAGATCAAACGGATTTTTAAATGTATGCTTCTTTATATAAGCATTTAATAAAGAAATAACAGTGGGGTATGTTGTGTCTTGGAGATCAAATGATGAATAGAAGCCATTTGGTATCATGCTTTGTCTGTGAATTAATTGGTTGCCATTGCTTCTTGACCATTAGCCCAGCCCAGGTCAGAGCTCTGCCAGGCTGCGTGTCTCATCCCAAGCAGAGGGGTTTGGGGCTGGTGAGGGAAACGCTTCCAGCTGCAGCTCTTGGAGACCGCCCACCGCTGCGGCAGGCTCTGGTCCCCTCTGCACTTGGGTACCTCCTGCTGAGTTTTCGCCATTAGCACCTTCTGGTGGTTTAGTGAGCTGCTGGTTAACTGAGGGTGAATGCATCAGCAGGTGGCTCTTGTCTTGGTTTCCTGTGTGAAATGCATTCAAGCATGTTAAGCATGCTTGGTGGTGGGGAATGAGATGCAAGTTACTCTTGCTTGTATCTGGGGTGCTCAGGGAACCGGCGTCCCCAGACGGGAAGTTACCACGTTAAATACAGAGCACCCTCTAATCTCTTTGCAACCCAATAGCGTGTCATCTTGAAGAACTTTTGGGGACTATAGACAACTGACTGGTCTCTTGTATTGTTCAGCACTAGAAAGCAGTGTTTCTAATCTTTTTGCCATCCTAGATAGATTGTCTCAGATATACTTGTGGATGCTGCAGTCACTTTTCTAATTGTGGTAAGTAAATACGTTCTTCGGTTGCTTGGCTTTTCCCTTTTCCTCCCGAATAATCAGATGGATAGATGGATTTTAGAAAAACAGCTCAATTCATATTTGCTTAAAATTTCCATCCAAATGCACCAATGCTTTCTAAACCCAGAAGTGGGCAGATGGGACTATGCCCCCACCCTGATAGAGGGCTTTCTAGCACTGGATCTAAAGCTGCTGATTCAGCACCCTCTATTTTATCAAGGCAATGAGAAAAAAGTATCCAACTGCGCATTGAGAGAGCTCAGCAGAAGTCATCTTTGAGTCATTTATGAACCAGCGGTGTAGGAATTAAAATCCTGTTATGTCTTGGTTACCGGTCAGGTTATTAATGGGGAAGAGTGTCCTTTGCAAAGATAGGAAGAAGAGAGGTGTCTTTTTCACTCCCCTCTGGTGTTGCTCGTCAGTTAGCTCAGGCTGGAAGGCGTCTCTGGAGTTCGCCTGCCCAGTGGCTGGCTCAGAGCAGGGCCATCTTCAGTGTTAGATTGTCCTTTGAATCTGAGACGAGGCTGGTAGCTCCCACACTTACTCATGAGCTGCGAAATTCCAAATGACCCCAGGAATGCAAATATCTCTATTATGTCAGACAGTCAGCGATTTCACACATTTAGGTAGAACTCCCTGTTCATACACTCCTTTTCTGAAGAATTTTCTATTTCGATTTCTGGAGTGGTTTCGTGTTACTAAGTTCTGTGCTTTGGCTGTGATGGTGGTTGTATTCTGGTTTGGAGTATACAGGAAACCAACGGGTGACAACTACTTTTTCGAGGGAGATTTGCATGGCGCAGCATCTTCTAGTTCTGCCGGCTCTCCTGAAGGAGAATGGAAGGTGCTTTTGCCACTTCTCCATGAGTAAGGCTCTCTTCAGACCCACCTGACCGGCACCAAACAGAGGGAACAAAAAGCCTCTGTTCTTGGAGTAATTGCTGTTTATGAACTTGCTGCGGGACTGGTTATAGCAAACTTCTGGGGTGCTCCACTTAATGAATCACCGTCAGGTAAGAGGCAGCGTGGGTCTATCACACAGTTGGGTTTCCATAGTTCAGTCACTCACTTTTTCTCTTAACACCCCCATCTCTTCCTCCGGCTCTGCTTTCTCTGAAACTGTTGGACTCTCAATGCAAAGGACTTTTCAAAGCAGGGCTCCTTTTGCAATTCAGCATCGTCATCAATTAAAAAACCTGTAGAAGCAGGTGTTGCACGTCTTCTGTGCATGTTTCCCCTATGCTGATGAGGCACGTTGTGGGTAACTTCCCTGAGGTTTGACTGCGCAACACCTGTGCTGGAGCTTGATCAGAGCAAACTATGAATTATTGAGTACTCCGCTTCAGTCAGACAGGAGGAAAATGAAGCACTGCACTCTTCAGCATCTCACTGTGAGATACCAGCTCTTATTAGAGTGTTTTCTTATAAAGGTATGTAGAATACAGTGATCCTCCAGATCCACAGTTTCCTTAAGAAATAATTTTAACACTTTTCAACTCTCCTTTTAAAGCTAGAAAGAAAACTTCCTATACGTTTTGACGATTTGTAGTCCTGAGGAGGTAATATTGTATTGAGAGTCTTATTCTGTGCTGTATTAAATATCCTGACTGGATCTCTAATCGTTCGAGCAATTGCTGAAAAAGCACAAACATTTTTACCTGTCAGGTCACTTACTCAAAACAGGCCCAGTTCACAGGGGACTGGAAGTCTGTTGCAACCTGGGCGCTGCTTAGACTCGTACAAAAAAGGTATGAAAAGGTATTAGAAACCAGAGAGGTCGTCCAGCACTATAAGCTGATTTGGTTTACATGGAAATGGAAAATTAAATACATTAAGCATGTTTAATCGGATGCGTCTAATGACCACGCATAGTGGCTAATACTCTCTGTGCCTGGTAATTTCCTGTATGTATATTTCTCTACTGTTTTGATTTAGAAGCTGACAGAGGCTTTTCTCTTTGTTTTTCTTGGTGATACTTTTGGAAATCTTAATTTCAGTAAGGAGTTCTCTGGGTATTCTTAATGATCGGAAGCCCTGTAGAATGAACCACCCTGGTTTCCCCGGGGTACAACAGATAAGTGATGTTACAGCCAGCACTGAAATCAGGTGCTGTTGCAGAAGAGGAGGGAAAGCAAAAGAAATGGCTTGATAAAGAAGTCAGTAGGCATCTAGCAGAAAGATGATGTGGACAGACATTACATAGTCAAGTATAATGTCTACCAACAGAAATCAACCTCTTAAAATCTCCTGAACAAACTGGAACTGCCACAGGGATGTTGTAGTAGGTCAGTGATTAGAGTCTTTGGGCAATCACAGATTTGATTGAAACTATGAGCGGTGGAACTGCAGCTCACAGGTTCTGTACCTCTCCTGTCTTAATGACCTTGAGCAGATGGCTTTAAATTGTTGTGCTTCAGGATTGCTGTCTCTGAGACCAACTGGCCCCACTGTGGGAGATGCATGTTCCCCCGCTGCTGCTTCCCTTTCCTCCAGACAGCATCCAGCCGAGGATCTCTGTGTCGGCTGCCCTTGTTTTCACACGCTCACGGAATTGCAAGCTCACGGAATTGCAAGCTAACGTAACTCTAGCTCAGACATAGTCTTAGCAAGGCTTTGTATCCGTAACATTTAGACAAGTATCTACCCCCCTTCCCATTTCCAAGGGTAAAGAAAAAAAATTACCTGACATGTTGTGTTAAACTGCTTTTGTGCAGCAGTACCTTGACTGTTAAACATGTATTCTCCAGTGTTTTTTGTCTATACCTTCTTTGCCAGTAACTTCTAAAGCAGCCTTCTCTTTGAAGGGAATATTTATGCAAAGTGACTGTTGAGTGGCTGTCTGCTGTAATCCACAAACAGGCAAACCCACTTCAGTGCTGCTCTTTGCATTAATGCAGGCGGCTGCAGCAGCCCGGAATTTGGAAACAGAAAAGGTCTTACCTGGGTCGCCTGTGATCCTCATCTGCACTGTGGGAGTACAACGACAGTCAGATGTAGGACTTTTTCTTTTCTTCCTTTTAACCTATAAATAATATTAAAGTATTTTTTTAGCAGGGAAGAATGAGGCCAGGGCACCCACCTGTGCATTGATAGCTACAGTCACTGTTATAGCTTCAAGAAAATGCCTTACAGCATTAGCACGTCTTACTGCGAGATCAGGTCAGTGGTTTTCTTCCTGCTCTGCGGTGTGTCTCACTCTGTTTCTCCCTCTCTATCTCTGCTGAAAGTTAATTGTGGTTGGACATACCCTGTTTAAAAACAGGGTAAGAAACGTAGTTGGAAGGGGAGAAATAATAATGGGCTTAAGGATTTCAAGCACATTGATTTTTAATGTAACCAAATGCATGCTTGAGCCCATTTTTTGATGAATCTCAACACTCAGAATTAGCAAAACATAAATTTCAAGGAACATCCTCTCTGTACTTTGGTGTCCTAACTCTTTGGCTGTTGGAAGCAGTATGCAATCATGGGAAGGTGCACTAATTTACTGTAATTTGAAAGTAGGAAATATGTATGCTCAGCATTTCTACTGAAATACTCTAAGCTTTTCTGTCCACCAAAAAGAAGATAGCATTTTAAGTAGTCTAGCCTGTAACAAAGAAAGAGAGCTGATAAATGGAGTACCGAGCTTTATAAAGAGACTTGGTCCATACTAGCACATGCTGACTTCTGGCGAATTTTGACTAAAGCTAGAGTAGATACCCTGTCTCCATTATGCCACGTAGCTGAACTTAGAAAAATTTTTGCTTATGTATCTGCAGCTGCACCAGCATTTTGCTCTATAAGTATGCTCTCCACCTCTGTCCCTGCCCATAGCTCTTTTTACTTTTACCGGAATTCTTGCGTTCCACACAAATTTCATTTCTGAGTGGTGCTGCTGTTCTCTGAAAACCCTGAGATTTGGGCCGGATGCTCTTCCAGGCAGGAGGTAGCACAGAACAACACATATTCCACTGCACTCCAGGTTCCTGCTGTTCTTAAAACTCCTGGACCATCCCTGCTGTCCTTTGAGGAATTTCAGTGTTATGCCCAGTTTGTGTACGTTCAGTGCTCCAGATGGAGCAGGAGCTGGCGAGTCAGCTGGGTTGCGTGTCTGAGTGTGCGCTTGCGTATTGATGTGGGTATATTAATGCTTGTTCCAAAATTTAAAAAACAGAATCATAGAATGGTTTGGGTTGGAAGGGACCTTAAAGATCATCTTGTTCCAACCCCCTGCCCTGGGCAGGGACACCTCCCACTAGACCAGGTTGCTCCAAGCTCCGTCCAACCTGGCCTTGAACACCTCCAGGGATGGGGCAGCCACAGCTTCTCTGGGCAACCTGGGCCAGGGTCTCACCACACTCATAGCTTTCCTCATAATCTAATACAGTGGTTGTATGAGGTCACACAATTGTGTTTTTTTGTAAGTATCTGTCCATGCTTTCAGTCTTCTAGGAAACTGAAATACACATGGTTTTGACCCAAAACATGAGTACGCGATACATTTCAATTTTAATTGAAGAAATAGCTCTGAAGTGTCTCAGAGTGTGTTGTCATACTAGAGCCAGCCTAACCACCAAAGTCTTTGCTGCTGATGGCAGCAGACCCCTTCTTCCCCCTCACTCACGCCCTTGGGTTGGGTCTAGTGCTGGTGCAGCTGGGGGGGGTCAGTTTGGCTGGTTTCTCCAGGGCAGGACAGACTGCGCTGAGAATCACGGTATTTTCAGAGTTGGAAGGGACCTCTGGAGTTCATCTAGCCCAACTCCCCTGCTGACGCAGGAATGCCTAGAGCACAGTACTCAGGACTGCATCCAGGCGGGTCTTGAAAATCTCCAGAGAAGGGGACTCCACCACCTCCCTGGGCAGCCTGTTCCACTGCTCCATCTCCCTCACCGTAAAAAAGGGGCAGAAGAGAAGGCAGTTCTCCCTTGGATCGTCTGACAGAGCCAGCTCACCGTGCCGTGAGGATCTGGTGGGAGGAATGGCAGGAACGTGTGGAAGATGGGGTGTGCAGAGGAAGGCACTGGGAGCACCCCTTTCAGTGGGGTTTGCTCTTAGATCGGAAACACTACCTTAAAAAAATTAGTAGTGGTGGCTACTTTGGAGGCTGAGGAAATAGAAGCAAGCTGCTACACGCGGCATTTCTCACTTGCAGGCTGCTGCTAAAAGGGCAGTGGGTTGTGTCCTTGGTTTGCATGATCAGCCAAACTGACCTTGCAGGAATCTTTAAATAAATTGTTTCTTTAAATTAGTTTGTGGTTGCTATCAAAATGTTGATCCTTTATTAATATTCAGTGACTTGTATCATACCAACATAATAGGCTTTGGAGCTTGTTGGTTTATGCTAAGAGTAGAGACGAAGAAGAAAATACTGGTTTTTGTGCCAGCAGTGAGCGAAAGACTATGCTAAAGACTATGCAAAGAAATCATTGTGCCGTTTTAGACTTGAAATACTTGAGCCTAAAAAGGCCAGGCAAGAAGCTCTCACTGACCACTGCAGTTCAGTCCTGGTTCACATAACGTGGCTGCGTCTCCCATTTATTCACAGGTAGATGAAGAGTCCCTGAAAACGTGTTCTTTCTCCAGGGCAATGTTGAAAGCTTGCAGGACTCGGGAGGGACGCGGACAGTGCTGCAGCTTTGTGGCTTCGATGTTACAGGTTTCTCAAAGCAAACGCCTGTTGTGTGGGCGGCTGGCAAAAATAGAAAGCTAGTTGCTGCAGGTTTTTGGTTTCAAGAACTTTTTCCACAGTTTTCTTATGTAAAATACCATGAGAAGGTCTTCATTCACTGTGCGGGAAAGATTTCGGTGGTGAACCATGAGGGACAGTTGGTCAACTTTAGCATTTTATTGTCCATCTGTATGCATGGAGGCAGAAGAACTGTGAAGATTCAGAAAGTATCCTTTTATGTGAGCCTAGACCTAAGTGTTTTGTTAGATATTTAAAGTTCAGGACTGTGCTATGTCTCATACTATCTTGTTTAATATTAATAAAATTTGGTATGCGCTGTACTTTACTCATGTGTATGCAAAAATATGGGCTCCTGAGTACTTCTAGTATTAGACTATCCAAACCCAGCAAGAGTACAAATGGTGGCTCCCCAAAAATGGTAAATGATACTAAGTGATCGTCTGTATGGGAGATTGGCTTTTGTGTATCTGAAACATTGAACCTAGGTTGTAGGCATATAGATCATCTAATCTCCTCAAGAAATATGGAGCTTGGTACTGCTACTGAGAACTGTAGAAAATGGACCTTGCTGCAGATGTCACTGGAGGGTTGCTGGAAATCAGTCAGAGAGATGTTTATCCCACTTGTTAAACTTTGAAATTGTATCCTTTCAGAATCTTCTTATCTGGCGAAATAAACGTACCTTGGGTAAGTAAAAGTCACGAGTTCAAACAGGTGGAATTATTGTAGATTCGTAGTACAAGTCTGGAGACCAGAAGACAGTCCTGGCAGGCGCTCCCCTGGCTTTGCCTTTCTCCAGCAATCCTGCTATTAGAGGTTCATGCTGCAAATAATTTTCTGTGGTGTTTAGTTCTATTTGCTGTCTTGAGGAGTGACCTCCATCGGTGTGAATTTGTGCCAGAAGAATGCACTTGGTGAAGCAGCTGTTTGCAGCTGTTTCTTGGAAGGGGTTGTGTCACTGCTGCCACAGTGCTTCTGCGCTGCAGGTCCTCTGCTGGTTGCAATGTCGTTTCCTCATCAGCTGAGCTGGAAATATTGCCTCCCTCACTCCTCCGTCACTAAAAAACACTGGGTGAGTGGGGGAGAGAGACTAAATAAGAATTCTTAGTTATCTGCCACAATTGCCTACTGTCGTCTCTTCGGCAGGCACCCCCCTTCCCTTCGCTCCCTGTTTTGCTGTTCTTCTCTGGAGCTGTTGGGCTCAGCTGCCTTCCAGAGGAGCAGAGCTGGCCAGATGAGCCTCCCAATGTGTTTTGGAGTGATGTAGTTACTCACTCTTCTTCATCTTCTCCAGCCCAAACACCCTTCTTACCTTGCCTCTCCCATAAGCAGTATTTCGAGGTATAGTTTCTTTTCTGGTGCTGTTTGGTTACAGATTCCAGGTATTATCTAAGAGAGCCTTGTGCCATTTACGTAGCTATTTCACCTGCCAGTTAAAGGGGGGGTGGGGTTGAAAATCCCATCCCAGACTTTCAGTTGTGTCAGTTTCTTATTTGTCGGTAATAAAACTTACCTGAAATATTTAAAGAGAGAGATTTTAAAATTAGAAAGTTCAAAATTAGGCTTATTAGCAAACTGAGGGGGAAGAACTGTAGGTTCTTTTACTGTTCTGTTCTCAACAGAGCAGACTTACGTCTAGTCATCTTTGTCATCTTCTGTCTTTAATCTGTTTAGGGAAAGACTCAGAACTCTGCTGTGGTATTTTGGGAAGATTTACTAATCTGGCATCTAATTTCTAAAGCAGCCCACATTTTCAGAGGCTTTGGTAGGTGGTGCTGTGCTTCGTCCTGCTGGCAATGCCTGGCGCAGTCTGCCCGCACGGCGTGCTGCCGTTACGTGTGAGGGAGACAGGAGCCCACGCAAATTTGCCTTGGTCAGAGAGCTTCACACAAGTGAGTGAAATTATTATACTCATTTTGAAGTGTGAAGTTTGGTATGAAAATTCAACTTTAAAGTAGTTTATTCCTTATTCTGCTGTGTTGTTTCCATAGTAGATCTTCAGGATGAGATGTCCTCTCATTCTCCTGAGCAGAGTGCTGCTGTTTCTCAGGTTGATGGGTGAGTTGCTAGCTGGCATGGGCTAGATTTTTTTTTATTTTTTTTTTTTAACCTTCTGTGTAAGCTGGGTTAAATGTATATATTGGTGAAAACAGAATAATGGAAAGGATAAATTTTAAGGCTTTCACTAAAGAAGCTCTCGCATTTAGTTACTGTGGGCAGACTAGTCTGTAAGTCCTTCTCTGCTGACGTTGACGGTCTGTGTCCATGTTGTTTGCTGAGCTGCCCGTGTAATTGGCACTGCTGTGTCAACGCTGGTGGAGCTGGGGTCAGGTTCTTGCTGACAGCTGTACGGGGTTGGATTACCGGAGCCGTCACGCGCCCTGGCAGGGGCAGGGGAGCTCGGCTTTCCCCGCCAGGGCAGGGCAGCCCCGCAGCTGAAGGCTCATTCCCAGGGGATTTAGAGGGAAAACGCGCCTCTCCTGCCGATGTGGGGTAGAGAACTGATTAGTGAGCCGGGGGGAAAACTGGGGAGAAAAGACGGAGCAAAGTGCCGGCTTGTCCGCTTGCATACAGTCTGGGTGTAGAAGCCAAGAAGCGTATGATGAACAATTAGTGAAATTTGTGCAGCTGTACAGTACCAGTGCTTTATTTAGCATGCTTGCGTTTTGCTGACTGTGGTGCATTAAACCTGACTGTTCAGGTTGTTCTGTAGTTTCTAGATACCATCCCTGAATTCTTGTCACAGTTCATCTCGTGGACAATTTTTAGTACACTTGGGACACTTCCCAAGGATCATCTTCCTCTTACCTGCTCATGCCCTGGACCTTCATGATCAGGTTTCATTGACAGTGTTTGTTCCAAGATGTTTTTGTTGATCTAACCATCTGGCATGTGACCTTTGTATCTTTTTTTTAAAAATTGTATGTAATGAATGGTTTTAGCAAGGGAAAGGGAAATTTGACATTCTTTAACTTCAAAGTTTAGAGAGAAAAAGCATTTAAAGTATTAAGATTTGTTGAAGGGTATGTATGTATACTGTGTATGCTGAAGACTTCCCAAGTTTGGCTGGGTCAATGTTACCAGCCAGTGCGAGGACCTGATCCTGCACCTGTGACCTCCTCGGGGCCTCTGCTGACCTGACATCTCCCCGACTGGAGCCCCTCGCTGCCACATCCCCTCCTGTGGCTGGAGTAGCAGCTTCTCCGTGCTGCAGTGATGTAAGGGCAGCATTTAGCTATTACACCGACGTTTACCACCTGGGTAGTCATCTGCTGTCTCCTCCAGAGAAGAGGCAGCAGCAGAGATGGGCTGATCTCTGTTCTTGCCCACTGAAGTATTGCCGTACAGTTGAATGGCACGAACAGGCTTCACGAGGAGCTGGTTAGTACTGTCTGCTAGTCTGATGGCCACCGACAGTAGAGGTTCTCTGGTTTCCTAAGACTGTTTCCTTCACTGTGAATCATGCTCTGTAGACATTGATTTTGTGAGGTCGGTATAATTCATTATTGATAAATGATGACCTGACGGCTGGATTCGTTTGGCAGTGGATCCAAAATTACATATACTGAAGAATTTAAAATGCGTCCCAAAAGTTGGAGAATCACAGAATCACTGAAGTTGGAAGGGAATTCTGGAGATTGTTTAGTCCAGCCCCGGTGCCTGAGGCCAGGGCAGCTAAAGCAGGTTGTCTGGGACCGTGTCCTGGGCTTTGACTGACTCCAGGGATGGAGTCTGGGCAACCTACTGCAGTGTGTGATCACCCTTGCAATAAAAAAATTGTGTGTGGGTTTTGTTTTTGTTTGGGGTCTGTTGGGGTTTTTTTAATGTTTAAAGTGCCTCCTATGTGTCCTTCATAACTTCACAGTGAACAGCTTCAGCACAGACAAATCTTTAAAGATATGTGCTCTCCTTTCAGGACAAACTTTCTTGAAAATTGCAGCTGATTTAATGCTGTGACCTGGGAATCCCGTTGGACTGAACCACTGAGGAACAGAATTTTGATGGTCACAGGGGTTGTAAGGAAGATGCAGAGCGCTTTGTGTCCTCGTAGACTGAAAACGGTTACTGAGATAGACAGGGGAGTAGGAGCAAATACCTCAAACGAAGCAGTACGTAACTGGATGTAGCTGTTCCTGGAGGCCTGCAGTAAGAGTACATAACTGTTCTGTGCTTCATGGCGTACGTTCCAGTTAGTATGTGAAAGAAGGCAGTTTTCTGAAGTCTCTCTAAATAGAGATGAAATGCTAAGAAGATTTGAAAAGAAAAATTCGACTTGATTCTGTGAAATAGAAGCAGTTTGTGCAATGTGCAGGGTCTGTGTTACCGTGAGGATTGCATTTTACATGTGGCTCTTTTTAAACCGTACGTATAGTTTTTAAAGAAACCCTCATTGTGCATCAGCTACTCCCTGTCACTCTGCCTTGCCACGTGTTTCAGGTTACTGAGGATTACCAGTCTCGAGTTTCTTCTGCTTGCTTCTGAGTAAACCTGATTTCTAGATTAAATGACTGCTCTGTTCTCAGAGGTAATTACCTGAAAGATTAAATAGCTTGTGTGTAGAGAATGGTGCCGATGTCTTGGCAGCAATGGTAGTATTTCAGCTAGAGGCTTGCAGCATGGTACTATGAGCCTTATTTCTATTAATTTGATTGCTGAAAAATTAGCAAACAGTATTTAGATGACATTTTATAGAAAGGGTGGTAAATTGTGTTAGATACTTTGTTATGCCATGGAGAAGCAACACTTAAAGTGGCTCAGTGGATTTTTTTGACTGAAACTCCATCAGCTAATGCAGAAATTAGTTCTATTTTTAACAACATGAGACACTCTTCTGCAATTATTCAGCAGAGTTGCTTCTAAGAGTGTATTTTCATGCGCTGCTTTTGACTGTCTCCTGGGTGAGGTTTGTGTGTGATCTTCAGTGTACACTCTTTGTTGTCGTACAACAAAGCTGAGCTGTCTCCAGCTAATCAATGGCAGTTTTCATTAAAAATGTGCAGAAAAACTCCAGTCAGGAAGCAGGCAACAACTAGGTACTTTCAGAAAAGTTTTATTGTCTACTTTGAGGCCAGGTGCTTGAGCGGGGAGCGTTGTTAAGCAGTTGGAGCTGGTGCAATGAGAAGGCAGGGCTCATCGCTACCTGCTTGTGCACGGCCCCTCGCATGGGACAGGCGCCGGAGGGGACACGGCTGGAAGACGGAGAGAGTGCTTTTGGTGGAATTTGCTACCTACCTTCAACTGTCCTCTTGTAACTGACAAATATGAGTCCAAATAAGCTGGGTTAATGAAAACAACTCTGCTGTAACTGGGGTGACTGCACCGGAGGGGCGGCAAGCGGCTGCGGGGGCAGTGGTGTTGGGGACCTGGGGACGGCACGGGCAGATGCTGCCTGGAGGGGACGTGCACCCTCGGCTGAGGAAGATGCTGCCTGTGCCATTGGGTTTCTAAACTGCTGATTAAAAGTAATGGAAGCTGAAGAGTTTTCTCTGTGAGTCAATTCCCATAGCAACAAACTTAACTTTAGGGCCAGTTCAGGGTTTGTATGTTTGTTTGTGCTCTGTGCCTGGCACTGCTGTGCAGCCCCAAACCTTTCGGAGCTGCATGTGCATGTGCTGAGAGCGTTTGTGTGTGGGGAGCAGCCGTGGGCTGTGGTGGGGCTTAGAAGGCCACGGTGCCGGTGGCAGTGGCTGCCGTCCCAGTCAGGCCAGTGGTGGCCTGGCACGGCGCGGTGCAGCTGTGAACAGCGCTCGCCAGCGGTTTGGGGAGGTGACCATACCTGTGTGGGCTCGTTGTGACCCAGGTGGGACCTCATTGTCCCTCTGGGCAGTCATCAATGGTAAATACTAGGCAGAGCCTATACGGTAAATTGAGAGTAAGTATGAATTAATGTGTATTGGGATGGATGCATTATTACAGTAAGACCTAGAAATGTGCCAACCTGAGTTAGACCGAAGCTTCCTTAGTTAATTGTTGTGAATTTTTTAGAACATGCCTTAGTCTGTTGACCCAGACTGAGACATCTGAAATTCTTTGCTTTTTCTTAAAAAAAAAAAAAAAAAAAAAAAAAAAAAAAGGTGAAGCAAGGAAAGTAATCACTTTACNTTTGTTTTTTCTTAAAAAAAAAAAAAAAAAAAAAAAAGAAGAGGTGGGCACAGGAAAGGACTCACTTTCCAAATATTCAGCAGTATAAAAGCTTAAACCACTGTGAGGGAAAGGAATAATATAATTCTGCAGCATTATAGGATTATCAACAATCCCTCCGCTACAGTGGCTTCTGCAAAGGTTCACACTCTCAGTATGGATTTAGAGCATGCCAGTCCTGAAACTTCCTATACACTTGCTGAGCAAGAAGGTGGGACAAGGTTCTCTTTAAAAACTGGTCACAGTTGCTGATCAGCTGGCGGGGGCTGCTGTGAGAACAAAAGGTGTGCTCACTGGCCAAACCTGAAATGCGTTTGTTTCCCAAAACTGCAAACCCAAGTGAGGCAGCGGTTGTCAGGAAACCAGCGGTGAGGGGAGTGGCAGGAGGAGCACACCACTGGTCATTTTTTAAGCCCATCTTTTGTTGTTATCGGTTTTTCTAAATATTTCTGCAGAGCCTGGACTCTGTAAGCCAGGCCTTTGCTGGTGTCGCAGTCGGGCAGGGCGGCCAAGCAAAAGCAGGAGTCAGGGGTGGGAAGGGATGGCGGGTGGTGTCAGAGACTGAATCCTGGTGGGCCAGCCACCCTCTGGACAGCTTGTAGCAGAGCAGACTTCCCTGAAACAGGGTCATCATAAACTTGTCAGACTACTGCTAAGTAGATAGTTATTACAAATCCAGAGAATGTACTAATGTAGATTATCCTTGTTGGTGACCTGAAAAACCATGAGGGAAATACACAGTGCGATGTCTCTTAGACTTGGCATCCACCTCTGCTTCCCTTGAATGAATGTGGTACAGGCAACCAGGCTGATTAGCAATTAGCAGAACATAATCCATGTGAAAACATATCTGGTGAATAAATTAATATATTTTAAAAATAACTTTCTCTTCAAGGATAGATCTATTGTGAATAGATGGCGAACACAGTTGTCTGACTGCAGAGCAGTAAGCTATGAAGAAATTCTCTCGCGTCTCCTTCCCCAGAAAAACACGTTTCGCCACCCAACAGTTTCCCAAAACATACAGGGCATGCTTGCTGCGCTTGGCCAAGCCATAAAATAAACGCCTTGTCTTGATGTGTTTTCCCCGAGGCCTTGTTCACGCGTCAGAATTGCTGGGATCCGTTCTGCCTGTCGTGCCTTGTGGGTTTGTGCTTGGTGGAGGAGGGCAGGAGGAAGGCTCCTGCTTCCCAGAAGAACCTCGCTGTCCGTCCTGCTGGGGAGGGACGGACCAGAAGCGTCGCGGTGCCTGTCAGCCATGGTTCCAGTCCGGCAGCTCCTTCTGCTTTTCTCGGGGCACCCTCACTGTAACAGGGCATGGCAGGGGGCACGGGCCGGTGAGAGGCGTTCATGTGTCTCGCCTGGGACACCACAATGCACGAGGCTGCTGCAGGGCAGGTCTTGGACTTGTCTGCAGTTAGCTCCTTAACTTGTCACAGGAGCCTGAACAACCTCCTCGGGCACGTTACAGAGGAAGAGGTTTTGAGGTTACACCTTGCGCAGAGCTCTAGAAGAGGTGTAAAGCATGTCACTCGCCCAGCAGTCTTCCTGGTGGGAGAAAATGTGAGGTGTTTTTCTGTTCCCGACTACCTTGGGGTTTTGTTTCCTTTTTAAAATAGACTTCCAAGGCCATTGCCAGCAGATGTATTTTGCTTTTTAATTTTACTATTCTCCAGAAAACAAGACTCTCACTTCAGATGTGTTCCTGACGGGGTCAGCGGTGAAGTATTTTTAGCAGACTCGGTAACTCTTCTGCAGTGCATTCATGCCTGGCTGGTTCAGAGCTGCAGTTGCTTTCTCAAACATGCATTCGGGGCTCCTGCCAAGACACCCAGGGTGCTCCTGCTTCGTATTACAAGGTCCTGCTTTGTCAGGGCAGATCCAGCCTGGCAGGGCTGGAGCTGGTCCCTGCTAACGCGATTCTGGGTACAGCATGTTCGGCCGGCGGCGAGTGCGGGGGCTCGGCTGCATGCATCCCTGGCTGCCCACCCGGCATGGAGGGCTTGCTGCCTGCCGCCGAAACTGTACGTCTTGTGGCTTTCTCCTTTCTGGGATGGCAGCGGTGCCGGGGCTATGCATGCGGTGGGTTTGCTGGGCAGAGAAAACAAAGGAAACTGCCTGCACTGCTGAGGTGCTGTTTGTCTTTTAAGTGTTTGATCTGTTCTTGCTGTGGGGGTGAAGATTTTGTGTTGGGACGTTCCCTGTGAATGCAAAGAATCTGCGGTTTGAATGGTTTAGTGATTAGAAAAGATTCGTAGTATCGGGAGTCTGTGTCTTTTGGGCTTATGGTTAGAGCTTCTCCAGTTGCGGTAAGTGATTCCTTCCAGGGAGCTCTGAGGCCAGGCTTCCTTGTGGTAGTCCTCCACAAAGTATTCTGGAATTTGTCCCAAACAGCACAGAACGTAGAGAATTTGTCAGAAGAGGAAACATGGCTAAGATCAACTTTTAATAACGTTTAGAATCTCTTTAGCATTTAATGATTGTGTTTCATCAGGACAGTAAGGTAATTCTAGGAAATGCCCTGTCTTCAAGACAGAATTGCACTTTTTTGAAAGTGGCTACATATCCTAGTCTCACTAGAAATATTTTGGTTGACTCTAACATTGAGTGCTTCATTAAGAAAACAATGCCGTAGCGGTTCCCTTCCCTCAATCTAGAGGAGATTTCATCAATCCTGGGATTGCTGGTAGCATTAGCACTGATTTTATCTCCCCTTTCGTGCTGTGGTGTGGTGCCTAGTGAGCCTTCCTGCTCACTCGTGTGGATGCGGGTTTGTTGGCAGCAGGTTCTCCTTCGCTTTGGGGTCTGCTGGTTGGTGGGGTGGGGGACCTTTCTCCGAGGTTACGGTGGGTCTGTCTGGGCCGCGGGGCTCCCAGCCCGGCTGCCGGAGAGCCGGGGGAGCGGCTGCAAGTCAATGGCGCTCCGCAGGGACGAGAAGGGGAGAATGACACACTGTGTTCGGCCCGCGCACGCTCGTTCCCGGGGGACAGAGCTGCATTGTTGGGACAAAGACAAGTGAAAATACTAAAAGCATTCAAACTATTTTCTTTTTATTTGGGGAGCCTTTTCTTTTGTGGAGCTCTGCTAAGCGCCAGACCAGCGTGTAGAGCCACTGAGAGGTGAGCTGAGAGTAAAAAGAAAATCTTGGCTTGTATGGGTTTTGCTTTTCTGCAACTTACATGGAAGGGGTTTTATATTTTTATACAAGACATTATCAAAGCTAGGTAAGATGCCTGGAGAACTAGTACAAAAGATAAGTGACAACTGATCTATTTAAAAGGAGAAAATATTTTTAGTCGATCCGTTTTCAGCTTTTTTGTGGTACATACTCCGTTTCAATCACTAATACATCGGGTTTTAAAAATTCAGCTTTCTTGTGTTGTCAGTTTAGCTGCAAGTATCTGGGTCTTCAATACCTCTCCAGCAAAGCTAGGAAAGATCAGATTTTCTGCTACTCATATTCCTACAGTTGAAGGAAATGTGGGTTAAAGGGAAGAGTTTTTGTAGCAGAAATGACATGTTATGTGTGTTCTTTTATAAGCTGTCACTGGAAAAGACAGCACAGGGCTACGCATTTAAAAAAACTTTTTTGTAGGTCATCTGCAAGGAAGAATTACGTGTTTGTTGTTGAAAACAATTTGGAGTTGTGGGGGTCTCTTTTTTTGTAAAACAGAATATTGGGTGTTTGAGTTTTTCTGGGTTGTTTGTTTTCTTGTGTTTGGTTTGTTGTTTTTTATGCTGCTTTGACATTCTACTTTCACCAAGGCCACCAAGAAGTATTGACCCAGTATAGTGACTTATTGTTCGGGATGATTTGTCATTGCCATTCAGGATGCTGCAGCTTCCTCACATTAACCAAGCTATTAAATTAGCAGGATATTAACAATGAAGCTTGCAATTGATACCGTTAACCCCGGGAAGATAACTGTTAAAATAGCCAGGGCAAACAGCGGTTCATTTTTTTTTTTACAGAACAAAGGTCATATCCTGAACGATTTAATTGCTGGTCAGATTTCCCTGTACTGTGAAACATCTTCAGAGATGATCATAACGCAAATGAAAATGAAATCTTTAAAAAAAAACAAAACCAAACAAACCAAGAAAACCAAACCAACCCCCACCCCCACCCAAAAAAAAAAAACCCAACCCAAAACCACCCAAACCCCCACCCAGAACAGTCTTAAAACAATTGAGAGGGCAGCAGGGCAAAGGGAAGTTCCAGAGCCAGAAAAGCCCTAATAAGCACACCTTCACAAGGAGGGTTGAAATTTGGGAGAAAAGAACTGAAATTAACCCAGAGTGGAGTGTCTGGAGCATCTGGCCAGAGCGTCAGGAAGCAGAAGAGGATGCCTGTGGGAGAAGGGCTGGGATCGGTGGGGAGGGGGGCTCAGGGCCAGGCAGCGGAAGCGCGTGGGGTGTTGGTGTCGGCTCTGCTTCCCGGAGGCTGGCTGTTGGCTGGGAGCGTGCACTCGGATTGTGAACTGGGGTTTAGCAAATTGACACAAGTGCAGGAGTTCAGAGGGGACGCAACGTGCAGATCAAGCTTTCAGAAGGAGCGAACCTGAGCCGAGGATGAAGCCTCTAATGAGGGCGATGCAGCAGGTTCAAGGGATGTCTCCCATGATTTTTGACTGTAAGAGTGCAGGTAGAGGTGCTGTCGAGGCTAGCACTAGGTAAGATTGCTTCTGGGAGAAGAGCATTGTCTAAAAGGACGGGCGTAGAAAGGTGTCCAAACACATAAAGCAACACCTCATAAGGGGTCCAGATGCATAAAGCAACACCAAGAGTCAGTACTGGCAATGGGTGCAACGTGGAAGACAAACCCATGAGAAAGGGCTAAAGACAGTGGTATCTTCCTGAGCAGTCCACAGTATTAAAAGATTTTTAATCAAGTAGAGAGAAACGCAAAAGCAAATGCTTCCTGCTTTATCAAGAACTTGATTCCAAAGACAGTTTAGCCATTTCTTTACCGTCAATAATGCATCAGTTTGGATTTAAGGTCACGTATGCTATAACCCATAGACTAGTGTTTATTTGGAAAGGAAGGGGATGCTAATTTGGGGAAGACTAATAGAGAAGACAAATATAATCTGAAAATATTCAAACACAAATACTAGTTTCTGTGATAGCTAACTGCTTCTATAGTCTGTGGGAAGGGACAGAATTTCCTGCTTTCTGTCAGTGAGTTGAGCTTGAACACATCTTGAGAGCATTTGATCATCATACGGCGCTCTGCCCACAGACAATGGTCTGGTATGGTGTAATTTCGTAAGCTCCTGGATAGGATCATCGTGAGCAAAGATTATCACAGCTTGTGACTTTTGGTTTGATCAATTGATGAAGTCTCCCAAATTATTATTTTGTCCTTTAAAGGAAGGAATAAATAAGGACTGTTGTGTGCCAGCCACTGACTTCAGCAGCCTCTCGCACATCACGAACCCAGAGCGCGCAGAGAAACGGAATCCTTATTTTGTTCAATACTCGCTCTGAAACCTGCAAGAGCAACAATGCTTTCTTTTGTCTGAATTCATCCCTGTAATCAGTGGCCCTCTTCATAGTTTGCATTCACGTCTTGGTTTTGTATTCTGGAATAAAGGAGCCTTCTCTAGAATGTGTTCACATCTTATTTGTGGCTCGTGGGGAATCTGCTTTCCTCCACACCCAGTCTGTTAAGACACTGTTAGTTCTACGTAGCTTAAGAGTTTACTTCATAAATCATATTACGCAAATCTAATAGATGGGCTTGCTGAATTTTATGTGCTGCTATCAGTGCGTTTTATTGGCTTTTCTGGGTTTAGGATTTTTGTAAAAGTTCTGCAACTTCCAAATATAGCTTCAAATTTTGACTTACACTGTGAATTTCATCTGCTTTCATGGCAGAAGAGCATTCTGAAGCAAACAAACAGAAAAAAAAGAAAAGCATACTGCTGTCCAGAGGAAGTAGAGCTGTAAATGACTGTGGACATGAAGCTTCTTTAGAAATCAAGAAGCACGTTCTGAGATTATCTTTCACTTTCAAGCTGAGAGGAGAGCTATCAAATTCATTGTATCCAAGCCATTTTAATGAATGTAAGACCTCGGATATATTACTGAGTTAACAAATTAGCCTGTGTCACCTAAGCGTAGTAACCCATCTTGTCATGTGCTTATTGCACGCTTAAAGCTTATTGCAAGGTAGGAACAAAAATCTTAACTCTTGATCTACAGACTGTAGGTTCAGGCAAGCGCATCCTGCCTCACAATTGCAGTGGCCAAGACAACTCATGTTTTCAAATACTGTAATTAACGCACAGCAGCTCAGTGTGTCAATATGGGCTCCTTGTTGATGCTTTAAGGAAAGTCAGGTCACCAAATGGTAAAAACTAAACCACTGAGTTGCTGAAAGATGAGAAGATGCTTTTTGTGACTTCTTTTTTTGTTCTTTTTTTTTTTCCCCCTTTTCTAATATTTTAATAAGAAGAAAGTGTGAGAGGGTAAAGTTTGGTAGTTCAAAAATCTTTTAACAGTGTGATAACCAGAAATAATCAATTTGATACATAGATATCCAATAAAACTGAAAGCTGACAAGTGAAATTTTGTTTAAAGGAAACGAAAGCAATTTCAATCACAGCTGCTTGCCTTTCCAAGTGGTTATTGGGGAAAGCATAGTGTTAAGACTAAAAGAAATGTTTTTTGAGGTGGTGAGTGTATTCTGTATCAGTTAGACTTGTATCAGACACTGTGATGATGTTCATGCCAGCAGTATTGAGAAACGAAATAAGAAGCCTACTTGGAAATTTTCCATTTCATCACTATGCAGTTTTTTGGGTTGCAGCTTTATTGGTAAACTTAATCCTTTACGCAGACTGGGCATTTTGCCTTGGTTGTGGTTTCTGCGGAACCAGAGCGTTGCTGCATAGCATGCTAAAAGTCTTTATTTTGTATTTTACCACGTCAGGAAGAAGGAAGATAGTTTTTTATACACAGATTTCTAACAGGTTAACCAATTAACTGCTTATTAAAAAAAAAACAAAAACCAAAACAAAACCAAACCAAACAAACAAAAACAACCAAACCTAAAACCATTTAAAGACCATCACACATTTACTAATCAGGTATATTACATCTTAGGCTGCATCTAAAAGTGGAACTGGACTATGAATGCTCAAATTTTACATTTGGTGCCATTTGAGGAAAACCAGAGCTGTGAAAGTAGACAGGCAGAGAATGAATGACATTGTCAAGACCCTCTTGGCGCTGTCGTGTATGCAGTGGTGGCTGTAGCATGGCTCAGGGATGCCAGTGGCAGCCTGTTGGGAGTTCTTGGAGACAAGGAATAGCAGCATAAGGTGCCCTCAAAACTAAGTGCTGCTTCTTGTCAGCAGCCAGGTGCTTCAGGCCCGGTCTGCTGTTACCGGCTGGTAGGAGAAGGAGTAGTCCTGGAGACACCTCCTCCTGCTTGCCGGCACAGCCTGGCTGTCGCTCCTGGGTATGTGTTGCTCTTGAATCACTGCAGCCAGTGGAATAGGAGAAGGTGGGATTTGGCTCTCAGAGCTGCAGGCATTGGACCATTTTCCCTAGCAAAAAGGCCCAACGAAGGTGAAAAGTAGAAAATTAAAAAAAAAAAAAAAAAAAAAAAAAAATCTGTTAAAAGGAAATGTTTGTGGCTTGTGGCGAGGACATAAGAGTTCCGTAGACTTGAAGAATAAGCAGAGGAGCAGTTCAGAGGGTCAGTATTAAACTCTGGAGCACTGGTCAGAGGTAGGGTAGAGTATCACACTGAAAAATGGTAGTGGGTGCCAGCAGCTGCCTCCCTGACCTGCTGAGAGCGGGCTGAAGGAAGTGGGTCTGCTCCAGAGAGATCTCGGGAGCTCAGTGCGTCTCTCCACCTCCCCTCATTCCCCACCATCAAGAGAAAGCCACCCAACATTTGGAACCGATTGCAGCTAGTGAACAAATACAGCTGTTGGGGATGAGCAGAAACGCCACTAGTTTTGTCGTGGGCTGTGTTTACCTTTGGCCAGCGCGGCACAGCATCAGCGCCCGCACTCTGCAGGACAGTCGGGCTCCCGGTGCGCCGGCAGTGCTGGTGAAAAACGGCCCGACATACTCAGGGGACACGCTGTCTCGCTGGTGCGGTGGCCTGTAATGACTGGCCATTGATTATAGCAGAGCAAAAATAATTGTGCTGTTACACGCCCACAGGTTTACCAGCAAATTCTAAGCAATGTCCTGAAGGAACATGGGTTTTTATTTCCCATCAGAACAACTTGTACCGTAGTGGTGTAATGTGTAAGTGTTCACTGTTCCAGGATTTTTCTGGTTGTGGGGTGTCGACACAGAAGTGGGCGTGATTGCGGAACGGCTGGATGTGCTGGCCAGCCCTGGCCGGGATCTGGAAGCTTGTCTGGCAGCTGGGGATGGCACACGAGGGGCTGGGAGCTGCCGGCCACGCCATGCCCCAGGCTTGCCTCAAGAGTCACCAGCCTGTGCACCATCTCTGCTGTGGAGAACCTGGAGGGTCTGCTTCTGCCTGGTGGGATTGTACCTCAAAAACAGATAGTGGACACCGTCACTGACAGCCACAGCTGCCCAAAGAGGACTGTTGTCAGCTGCTGTCAACCATAAGGTTGCAGCAGAGAAAAGTAATATCTGAGAAGCATTTAGTGTTGGGACACCTGAAGTGTCTTCATCCTGATCCTGCACCCTTGTTTGAGGGGAACTGAGACGCTCTCCTCAAGAGCCACCTTCTCTCTGAAGGCCTCTCCTTTGCTGTTGCCCCCCAGTAGCTGGTGGAGAAAGCCCACCAGCCCAGGGCAGTACCGTCTTGCTGTGGTCACAGCTCTGCTGAAGGTTAACTTTGTTTTCCCCCTTGTTTTCCCTCATGGGTAGAAGTGGAGCGCATCCCAGATGGCCAGGATGCAGCAGCAGTCAGTGAACCTCCCAACTACTAGTTCTGGGCTGAGGTGCAGGCAGTCATCTTGGATTTGTCAGTTTTTCCCATACCTGGAAAAATCGAAAGGAATGGTGACTAAGGACAAGTGACTTTCTTCCCCTTCCTGAAGGGTGTCAAAGGCTGCCTCCATAGTGTCTGTGTGCAGAGCGCCATAGTCCCTGGGCCGGTCACTGGGGACTGATCACAGAATCATAGAATGGTTTGGGCTGGAAGGGACCTTAAAGATCATCTAGTGCCATCCCCCTGCCATGGGCAGGGACACCTCCCACTAGACCAGGTTGCTCCAAGCCCCGTCCAACCTGGCCTTGAACACCTCCAGGGATGGGGCAGCCACAGCTTCTCTGGGCAACCTGTTCCAGTGTCTCACCACCCTCACAGTAAAGAATCCATGCCAGTGTCCAAGCACAAGCCAGTTTGCACAGCTATGGGCTAATGTCCTTGGGAGGGATTAGCCACATCGCAGCACTGTGCCAGGGCTACCCCTCTGCTCCCTGCGGCACCCTGCTGCCCTTGCTATTTTTGTGTGCCTTCTAAGATGACGCACTGAGAGCCCTCCCAAGTACGCAACGTAATACTGGGGGCGTGCGTTGGGTACCCTGGGAAGTGACGTGGGGGACTCTGAGCATGGAGACTCGCTGGGCAATGTCAAAGGGCTGACCTAGGCAGTGACTGGCGAGAGCGGACCTTGGTCAGTGTGAGTCCAGATCTCCAGATGTTTTTCCCAGAGGAACGGTTTGGCCTCCTCAGGAATGCAGCAACAGGTGCGTAAGCGTAGAGCAGGGGGAACGCGGAGCCTGCAGCTAAACAGGATCGGGCTCCACTGACAGCACGGGTGCACCGAGAGGGATAGACAGTTGGTTTGTCATGAGGAAGAAAGAAGAAGGTCAGTCAGCCATTTCCATTCAAGACCAGTAAGCTTCTGACTTGATCTCATACTGCCGAGCCAGAATTTTCTTTTGCACCAAGATATCCTTTGCTTTAATGGGATTTAGTGCAGTTTTGCATGTCCTTTGGATGGAAGTCTTTAAGGTTTCATTCTGTGTTTGGAAGTGGAGCTTAATCAGTACTAACAAATTAGTGTAAAATGAGGTTTTGGATCGTTGCATGAATAGCTGGAATAGACAAGCTCAGCAAAAACTTTTTAGAGTCTCTCCACACTAGGTTATAAATACTGAGAAGTCCTTTTCTAAATGGACATCCCTTTAACCATGTACGCAAATCTGATCTCGTAGCTATTTGGCAGGCAGCAACCAGACTGCTCTCATCGTTACTGTGGGAAAGTTGATGTGATGCAGCAGTAATCAGGAGAATGCCCTTGGAAAATGTCCCTGATGTTGATAGCCTCCTGAAGGATGATCTGCCTGTGCGTACACAAGTTCACTCTCTAACCTAGTTCATGGAGCCATCTGCTGGCTAATAACAACTCGGCTGTGGATTGTCATTTGGTGGTACTTAAGTTTTGAGCTGCATCATCGCAGCCTGCCGCGGTCTCTTCCCCGAGATCCAGAGTGTTGGAACGGTGTGCTACAGCGGCTCTAAAAAGCACCGTCACTGTGGCCGCACTTCACATCAGGGCTACAGGGTGCAGTATTTATGGACTAATCTTTCTCTCTCCCTCCCTCCCTCTCCCTCTCTGTCATTATTAAGTGCTAGTAGAAACACTTAGAATACTTCTGGAAAGGTGTGTGGGGAAAGGAAGGACTGTTTTTCTTATGGTGATTAAAACTGGGGCAAGAAACTGCAAACAGTAACAAGGAAAGCAAGTCCTATACAGAGCATCCTTTGAGTGAAATCTAAAAAAGGCAAATATAGTCAAAACTAACTTTATACCCGTGGGTATGTACAGAGGAGGGGAACTCCAGTGCTATGCAGTGACTTTGAAGTCTAGGAGCTTAAATTAGAAGGTAAATGTTAAATAATGCATTAGTTTGAAGTGCTTCTCATCCAAAATGGTACCTTATACCATTAGGTTGTTGCAGCTTTTATAATCACACAGGGTTTTGTAATCTGTATATGCCAGCAGAATGTTAAGGTAGCTTTAGCCCTTGTCCCTGGGCAGTAAGGGTGGGGACAGGCTGTCAGCTTTCAGTTTTGGGGGTTAATATGGCTCAAGCCCAGATATCTGTGATTAGGGCTTGCAGCTGTGCAGAAACTTATTAATCACCACATAATTAACCAGAAAGCCTTATGCAAGATACCTCCTATCACTGAGATTATTGATCCAGGAGTAGCGTTTGATTATTAACTCTTCACTGGCTGCATATAGTTCTGGTCAATAAAGGCAAATCTTGTGGCTTTGAATTTTCAGTAAGCTGTGTTCATTTTTTCATTTTAAAGCTTCATGGTAGCAAGTTGTGTAACTTTTCCACCTGTTTACTTGAGCCAAATATTGTAAATTAATTAACAATACTCTTACATCCCTGTTGGTAGGCATTGGTAAGTTTAGAGGATATAAATCTCACTACTAAGTGTTGCCCTTTCTAGGAATTCTGTGGAAATTATGAATTCAAAGTTAAGTACAACCAATTTCTGTATCTGGACAAAACTTAGAAGTGAACATCCAGTTCTTAGAGAGCTCTGAAATATTTAATATCACATATTGCAGAAACAGATGCAAAGATTCAAGTAGGTATTTAAATAAAATTATTTTGAAACTCCATTAGTTGGTCCCACTGTTTGACAAAGTCTGATTTCATGGTCCTCCATCTGCACTGAGATGGTAGAAGACATCAATACCTCCTACCAAGAGACATCCTTGTTCAGCTTGAAGCGCTTATAAGGTTGTCAGCAGCTGCAAAATGGGCACAAAACCTGGGCTGACATGGCTTCTTGGATCATATTTTCAGCACTGTCAGTAGTTGGCTTTCTGAGATCTTTACATGAAGGCTTAGTGCTTTACCAGCTGTGAAGAGAAATAGTAGGTAATATGGCCCATTTGAAACCTTCATTGCAAACTGTTACTGTGTTGTGTTATTTTATACTAAATATCTCTTTTATTTATCCAACAAATAAGATTTTGAAGTCCGTGCTTTTTAAGAGGGATCCTCCTTGCCCTGACAGCAGTGGTAGTAGCTTTTAAAAAAGTTAGGGAGAAGAGTTTCTGTTCCTGAGAGAGAATACTTGTTTGTGAGTCCAGAAGTTTTGCTGAGCAAAACAAATGAGGTCCCTTTCTCTTTCCTATTTTTCTTTCCTCTTCTGTATTTTATCAAGGTGATACTTTCAGTTTGGCTAAAATCCCTTTACCCCAAGTACAAGGAAAAGTGTACTCAGAAAACCAGGACCTGTAAATAGGCAGTGATGCTACCCCAGTTGATGATAGCCATCAAAGAGGCTGCAAGACAGGAAAACTTCTCTGTTAGTCACTGTGTCACGCAACACTTCCCAAAGGGAGGTGGAACATTTTGGAGGCGAGTCACGTGTCTGTTGCAGCTCCTAGAGTTAAGGATCCCCTTTACCTTGACTTAGAAAAAGCCACAAAACTGAACTGTTCTTCAGAAACGGTTTTTCTTGATGGATTCAAGCCCCGCATCAGGAGTAAGGTTTGCAGTGTTAGTAAGAGGTGCAAGATAGCTCCTGAAGATCCACGTTCCCAGGGAGCCTGTGTTTTGGTAAAAGAGCTAAACTGCTTGAGCATCCTCCTGCCTGCTGTCTGTCTAGAGTCCTTTGGAGCTGAAGTGATCTTTAAGTATGCTGTAAAGCAGGTGTTTTGTACTCCTTGTATAAAAATAGAGTTATTTGGGATTTATCTAGGGGGGATTTCCTAGTTTAGTTAGAAGAAAGCTGAGCCTGTTACGTTTCAAGCAGATCAGGAGAATTATGAATTCTTTGGACTTTAGAAAGAATGTTTTCTTTCTGAAGTCCTGAAAAATTAGTTGACTGATGTTGAGGGCACAGTCCCAGTTGAACTTTGGCGATGTTTGCTGATTTTGATGAGATTTGGTTTTAGTCCGTGTGCTCCATGCTTAGTTGCTGACACATACCTCGTTAGTTGAACTGGCAGAAAAAACACACGAGACAATATAGATTCGTAATTTGAAAACTATGACAACGTTTGCAATAATTCTACTATTTTACAATTGCAAGTGGATAAAACTAATGTATACAGTGTACAGTTCACATGTATTCTGATAAACACTTGTATTATGTTTAGCTTGGACATGAAAAGTATTTACAGTGTACGACCACGGATTTTGTCAGGCATAAAAAGTATGTGATGAAGAAATTGATTGAACTTAAAATGTTATCACTCCTGTGAGTATCAAGAGTTAAGAAAATGAAAACCTAACGTACACATCCATGCATAAGCTGCTGGATGCAATACTTGTTCAAAATCTGTTGGCTGCCAAGGAAGTTCTTCTGTCTTAAGGTTTTAATAATCAACTATTCCTTTGCTTATCTCCTTCCTTCCTTCTCCTCATATGCACTAGTGTGCACGCACTTCCCTTCCTTCATTACTATGCATATATACACACACACACACACACACACACACACACCCACCCACACACACACCCACCCTTGCTTTCCGCTCGCTCCTCCCCTTGTGACCCTGCCTGCTGTGATGGATGGTGACGGGTCTGGAGCTGGGCACACAGCGGGTAGTCATGTGCAGCGTTCCCTGTGGACCGTGCCTCCTCCGGTGGCCAGCTTTCCGCCTTTAGCCACATCAGCTCTTTTATCCTAGACAACAGTGTAATTCCACTTTCCTTGGAGGGGAGGGCTGAAGCTGCATCATCCATATGTAAATGGCTGATTAACGCTTACATTTAGAAGAAATTCTCTGTTTGAAGTTTTAGTCTTAAAACTGTTGTGAATGACACAGTGACAGAAGCAGGTTCCTCAGCTGGCTTTTTATAATTAACACTCGGGATTCATGAGCTGTACATCTGTTCAAGTGCCCCCTTTGAGGACAGTCAGAGGTGGAAGTTTTTCCCTGATGCAACTACCTTAAAGTTTTCCCTCTTTATAACTACACTTGGAAGCATGAAAAATTTCCAGATGTGTAAAGAGACAGAAGTTGTATTGCAGGAGCCTGCAATTGCATCCCTGGAAGTTGATGATTTTGTCTTGGTCTAACCCCATTCTTAGTAGGACCTGTCTTATACGTGCACTTTTGCCTGAGTGTGTTTGCCCTGCATCTGTGTCTGTGCATGGAGTTGAAAGAGTCCATCACCTGTGAGAGTCTTCCAGCCTGTTCAGACATTTGTGATTGGTTTTGTCTGCATTTGATGCAGAAGAAGAGATGAAATCATTTGGGCATGAGAGAAGGCTGAGTCTGATTTCCGCCGCCCCCCCAATTATGTTGGTCACGGGGTGTCTCTAGATGTCTCATCTAATAGTTGTAATCTGATGTGCTGATACCAAGTGCTTGCACTTTACCACCTTGTAATTTGGTTCATACCACTTGCTTGGCTTTCCTGTTCTCCTGCCTCTTACCTGTCACCCTTCCCTTGGAGAACCTGATTCAGAAGGTTCAAAGCAGATCTTGATTTCATGAGCCTTGCAGTTTTCCTGTACCCAGAGAGAGTGAAAGGGCTGATACTCCACCTTACTCTCCTTTTATTGAAGTGCTTTGTGCACACGCTAGGTTGGCCTCTTCGTAATCCTTCCTGAATCACTAAGAAGCAGGACCTGTACGAGTATGAAGCCTGTGTCTTAACAGGTATCCAAACCCAGGACCTTAATGGCTAGTTTCAGTACTGGATTTTTTAAAAAAAAAAAAAA
>VYXH01003520.1:207164-218636 GCA_013397275.1 Burhinus bistriatus | reverse complement strand
AAAAAAAAAAAAAAAAAAAGAAGACTGTACATTTGCTTCGCCACAGATTACTGATGCTTCTGGTTTGCACTTGCTGAATTCAGAGCTCAGCCTCTGTTTCTCCAAATGTTTCTGTCTGATGTTATGTAGCTTTGCATGGAATGGAGTGATCCAGTTTCTGCTGCACGCGGAGGCTGTGCAGGGTAAGCCCTGATCAGGATATGGCTTTAGCACTAGAACGCAGGGTCTGAGCACGTGCTTGCCCTTCCCTCTGCCCTCCTGTGTGCCAGCTGTACCTGCTCTTCCAGCGTCTGTACCTGCAGTGGTCTCAAAAGCGAGTAATGGAGTTGAAATCCGAACCATAAAGCTTTAGAAACAGCAACGTCCCAAGCTTGACAGGACAAAGTTATATGATATATACCACATAAACTAGCAAACTGTGAATCTTAAGCGTGCCCGCAGCACTGTGGGCCTCGGCTCGCTTGAAATGCTGCCACGGCCGCCGCTGGTGCTCGGTGGTCCTGGCATGCAGCTGCGCTCCTGGTGCAGCGGGTTTGTCCTGCAGCGGGGCAGCCCCATCCTGGGGCAGCTGCCCCGTGCCCCATGGCCCCCAACCCTGGTCCTCAGCCCTCTGCTCCTCACGCCTGCTGGGGACTTGGGGCCAAATCAAGGATGTCCTGCTATGGTGCTGGCCCAGTTTTCTGCTGGTAATTATAGTCTGCCTTTTTAGACTCCTCTGCCATTTCAGTTTCAGGATTTCGTCTTCCTGTAACTGTTATTTTTTATGTCCTCATTTTCCCAGTTTCACTGATGCAGTGTACTGCTCGGTTGCTGCTAACACCAGCTTCTCTTCCCGTCAGTTGGATGTGAACCTCAGGTGTCCAAAAGAGGCATCTCCCCTGTCTGGAATACTCCAGATGAGGGAGAGGGCATGAAGGTCGCCTTTTCTTCACAGTCTAAGCACCGCTTAAGGGAACAGCTTGGTGAAGGAATAACTCAGTTCTTGAATTTTCCACCAGTTTCTCACTCTGACTTCATAATTTGCATTACTTCATATTTGGGAGCATTCACGTTTCCCCAAACATATGGATCGAGCCCCTACTGTATTTTTTCCCTAAATTTCTTGGTTTTAAGGGGTCTTGGAAAGGGTTCTCATCTTGTTGGGGTCATATGAGCATCTAATCTTCATAAGTTTTTAAGCTGCATCAAAGCTCATTTGCCCTTCCCCCCGCCCCCCCCCTTCTCTCTCCGGTTTTACTAACTTCAGGAAAGATATGCTGTGGAGTGCAGGCAGGCGACCGGTCGCTGTGCCTCCCTTGCCGCTGATGCAGCAGGGACTTGCTGGCAGCGGCCAAGGGACGGTGTGGGGGACAGCCCGGCACAGCATGGGTGCTGGCTGCCCCCATCCTCTCCCCGCCGTGCTCCGTGCTGTCTCCCTTTATGAGGCTTCTTCCGTTCTTGGCTTGGACACCTGGGAACATCTGCCGCCCCCCGCATTACTGAGGCTTGATCCCACCACTGGGCTTCTGCTGTGGTAGCCGCGAGCTGCTGTGGTGCGAGGCTTTCGGAGGACGTGGCGAGGGCGGCAGCGTGCCGGGAGGCGCCACAGCAGCAGGACTCACACGGGCTCATGGCTGGCTTGCAACTTGCCAGAGTGGTTTGAATTTCATTGGCACGGAAGAGTAGCTGTCAGTGCTCTTTTTATGATGTTTCTATTTCTCTGTGGGTATAGAAGTCTGCCTTTAACAGCATGGAACATCGGTGCACTGTTGCCGTGGGTTGGGAGTGTTACAAAACTTACTGAAGAAAACATGCCTTCCTCTTCGATGAGGAGTGAAACTGGTTTCTCTTAATGGAGGTGATATTCAGCCTGGTAGGTTGGTTTTGGGTTGATTGCTCTGTAAAGCTCATGAAGGCTGTATGATTGTATTGGATAATGAGCATATTTTCATGTATTTTCACGGATTTGTTTGTTGAGTTATATGGTGAAATGATCTATAAGAATAGTGGTAGAATTCCTGTGGATCGAGCTAGATTGTACCCAACATAAACTGCTTCCTAAATAAGGCTGATGACATTCTGTACCAGAAATTTCACCTCCCTTCCCTTTCACCTCTGTTAGATGGGATCTGCTGTCATTAATAGATAACAGGTCTTAGAAATCTGGAGGTTTCACAGTACAGGTACTGTTTCTTGAGAGTGAAATCTGCCATAAGAATGTAAAGCAGTTTCTTGAAAAAGTGAATTGTGACCNCGAACGCTGCGTTCTCCCCGGCCACTGCCCTGAATTTCTGTGCTGGCTTTTTATATAGCTTTTCTTCACTTCGGAAGCTGGGAAGTACGAGGGAGGCTCCTGTCTGAGTGAGTGTTGCGATCTATAAACGAGATCAAACCTGGTGCTGCTTTTGGGGGTTTTCTGTTTGTGCTGTTTTGGGGCTTGGCTTGGATGACACAACGAACGATGAAAGAAGGGGCTAGCAAATGCAGCCCCATGTCGGAGGGAGATGTCTGGATTGGTAGCCTTCNCCTTTTTGGTTTTTTGGGTTTTTTTGGTTTGTGGTTTTTTGGTTTTTTTTTTTAGTTTTTATTTATTTATTTATTTATTGTCATTGTGTTAGATTGCAGTGCCAGATCTAGTGTGTGCCCTGAACTTGCACAAGTATGGAAGTCGTTTCAGTTTCTGTATTTAGCCTGGACAGGTTTTTTTAGCAGAGATTTCTCACTAGGCTCTTGCAACAGGGTGGATGCCTTTTGGCCTGCTTCTTGCTTCGAGTTGGTCTGGAGCACAGCTGATAAGGTCAGAAGTTATCTGGCAGACGTGCAGCACAATGCAGCGTTGGGCAATGCAGCGCAGCGTGTTGTTGTAAAACTCTTCTGCATGCCCTAGACGACTGATTTCAAAGATTTTGCAGATGTAGGGTGGGATCCTCATTTGATATAGGTCAGTGACTAATACCAACATTTCTTTTTAAAAGTCTTTTTTACAACAGCTTTGCTAGATTGAATTCTGTGTGCCATTTGTTAGAGCAGTGCTCTCATCATCAGAGAGTCTCAATATCTAATATTCCTGTAAGGTAAATTAATTACCTGTAAGGTAAATTAACCCGGAAAATACCCACAGTGAAATGGCAATACAAATGTCAGTTGAGTTAGATTTCCTGTAATTTCTGATTTTTTGCAATCGTTTTCATGGCACTACATTGCAGTTTTTAATATCTCGTAATATGGTAAGTTAGGCAGTTTTCATTTTCCTTCATGTTCTGTGCACAGTTCTGCTTCAGTCACTGCGGTAGTGCTCCCTGGGATCCCTCCACCTAACACGCAGACCTGCCGAACAGGAACGGCTTTGAGGCAGCCTGCGTTGCAGCAGCGCGTTACAGAACGGGATTGGGAGTGGAGGTTACGGATGCAGCAGTGCTGGTGCTTGTCGACACGTGTCCGTGCTCGGCAGGGTGACAGTGAACTCCCCCCAGCAGAGCCCAGCTCTGCACCAGACTGGTGCAGCCTGTTACAGTGGGGTGACTGCCTGCAGCCCAGTTGCAGAATCGTACCACGTACTGGTTTGATGGCCACCTCCCTTTTTCCTCTCCCTTCATCCTTTGCCCTTTGGGTCCTGTTCTCTAACATGACAAAATGCTTTTGTGGATATCTCTTTTAATATCTCCACACCAACGTGGCTTGTCTTCTGCATGAATCAGACTTTATTGTTCTTTTTCTATGTACTGTTTTCATTCTCAATTCCTGTTCTAAACGCCCCTTACAATATACTTGTTCTTTCATCATAATGCTTTTCCAGAAATGCCATCTGACATACCAGTATAATTTAAGACAATGGGGGGTTTTAGCTGTTTTTCCTCTAACCCTGGTTCCTACGGAACACATTTGCATGTTTTAATTCCTCTTTTTGTCTCTTTTTTCCTAAGGAAAACTGAATTTTGCTCTTAGTAATATTTTCTTCCACATTGCCCATATTTTGAGTCAGTGAAGAGTTTTCTCCTCTGTTACATTGCTGAAATTTTTATTTTATGAATTAACATTTCAGTACAGAATTTCTTCACGTTACCTGTGCATTACTGCAAGTTAAGAGAATGATTAAAAAACAAACCCAAACCTACCAAACCCAACCACTGTATTGTCTGTCAGAGCCCTAAGAGTCATCTGGCTCAAACGGACAGACAAAAAGAGAACATGGAAAGTTACGTCCTTGTATCCATGCTGGCTGCAAACGTGCTGCGTGGCTAACGTGGTAGGAAACTTCTAAAAGCCGCTTTCAATCTGTTGTTTGTGGTGGTTCCTGGTATTTTAGCCTTGGGAGCACCTCGCATGCTCTGAGTTAATGGTTCTGAAGATCTCAAACTCGGGTTATGTGTGGCTTGGCTTTGTCGTCATCTCTCTGTGCTAGGTGAGTAGCAGTACTTGCTGCAGACAGGAGCTGCCAGTGAGAGCGGGGAGAAGCAGCCATGAGGTGGGGGCGGCTTTTGGAAAATGAGTCTGAAGGAGTCGGGCTTGGTGGCATAAGGCGCTGTGGGTCAGAGCGGTCACGCGCTGGGTGACGAGCCTTTGCATGGCATCTTCTGAACATGGCAGTAGAACACCTTGTCTTTGACACGGAGGTGGAGGGTGGTGGTTAAGAGGTGGTGAGGTCCTTCTTGTCCAGCCGTGCTTAAAATGCTGTTGCTGGCTCTGTTTTGTACTCAAGTCCTTCTGTGACAGTTACTTTCTAATCAGAGATGGCATCAATCTTGTGAAAACTTTATCTAGTGATGATTAAATAGTGTTTCAGTGCTGCATAAAGAGAGCCTGTAGTTTGTCGGTGGGTCTGTGTCCCGCTGTGCATCTTTGAGCCTCCCTTACATTTGTAAGAATCCTCTGCCTGAGCCTCGCTGCCCCGGGCCTTGTTTCGCCTGTGCCGAGGGTGGCCCCTGTCGCCCCGGTTCCGCCGGCTGCCCCGTCGGGCTGCCCCTGCCCCGGCCCACAGCCGCGGCTCCGCGCGCAGCCTCACGCCCGGCCGCAGACCGGCCGGCCCCNGCTGGGAAGTACGAGGGAGGCTCCTGTCTGAGTGAGTGTTGCGATCTATAAACGAGATCAAACCTGGTGCTGCTTTTGGGGGTTTTCTGTTTGTGCTGTTTTGGGGCTTGGCTTGGATGACACAACGAACGATGAAAGAAGGGGCTAGCAAATGCAGCCCCATGTCGGAGGGAGATGTCTGGATTGGTAGCCTTCTAAATGTGACCTCTTGTTTTGCTGTTTTAGCTGTGCAAAATGTGTTTTCAGGAAGTAGTAAACAAACTGCAGAATCATATTTTACCTCCAGGTAAAAAAAAAAGAGTACTGCTTCCCGCGGAGCCGGTGACCTTCAGAAATGAATAAGTACTTTTCCTTGGTTTCGTTTAGCTGTGTAGCTAGGCATTGCCCATCTCCTATACTGAGTTAACAGTAAGCGGTGTTCCCCCCCCCAATTATTAAATATTGAAGAGAGACAGTAAGGGCTTTGACACTCTGATCTCCAATGCAAAATAGAAGATATTTCTCTTTCAATTGTTGCAGTTAGTTCTCCAGTGCATTGTGGCTCCAGTGTTTGGAGAAAAAAACCAAAAACAGGATCCAGACCTTTTTTTGCCATTTGTTTTTGCCATAGATGAATGTTTGCCTAGGATTTGTTATCCTCTGCAGAAGACATGGTGGAGAAATTGCGTAGTGTTACTGTTGTGTTTGAAGCATATGTGTCTAATCACACTTACTTAATAGCCTCATTATTTTCCTTCGGGAAGATCTGGATCTCCTATACTGGGATGTGTACTTTTTCTCACTGCATTCATCAGTCTCCGTAATGGAAGTGACACACAGGTGGCGATTGCGTACAGCACTCTTAGAAACACAGAGTTGAAGTGGCACAGGCCGCCGAGGTAGAGGGCAGTAAGAAAGGAGGCGTTTATTTATATCCCACGTTCGAGGTTGATAGCTCTGCATGCTTGGCATCGTGGCGTGTGTAACATCAGGCTAATACATCACCGCTTGTGAGCTGGAGAAGAAGCAGTGAGAATAGCGTGCCATGTTCTGTGCTCTCTAAGTCGGATCTGTTCTGCTCTCAGGGTGGCCTGAGCTTTTCAGGTCGTGTTGTGGAGATGCTGCTGCAGTAAGGTTTGTCTCTAGATGGAGTTCTAGATGAGGCTTCTCGCTTTTTACAAGAACACTGAAAGCGACATAGTGATTTCAGTATCTAGTTAATTCAGTGTTTGCTATGGATTTCTGGACAAGTGCCCTGTTGCCTTACTCTGCTGGGTATTCGTCATCCCTTGAACATGCCTTTCTCTCTGATGTCTCATGGCTTAGTGTTTTCTTCTTCCAGGTTTCTGAAGGCGCGCGTGCCGTGTGTGTGCAGCCCAGGGAGCGTGCGTGTTCTGGTGCTGTAGTGACTGCCCTTGCCTACGTTGCTTCTCCTTGTCCTTGACAAGCTCAGTTTGCCGCTTCGAGCTAACGTACGGATTTAATTGGTGCTAATGTAGGAGCACCCGGCAGCACTTGGAGCTAAACAACAAGCTACATTTGAACAGGAAAGAAATCTCTGAAGCCAGCTCTATTGCACAGCTTTCTGGCAAGTGTAATATTAGCTGAGATATTATGTGTATGTTATATTAGAAAGTCTTTAAATGAGAGAACGATATGTCAAGAAATGCTCTACAGGAATGACAAAGAAGTATGTTCACAGGAAACATGAATTCTGCTGTTTTGAAATATTCATCTTTTCATATAAACTGTTGATTGGATCAACTCCTAAATGCTGCTTCTAGGGTGAATTTTGGTTACAGTCACACTCCGAGTTGTACCTGCAGGAAATACCACAACTAAAAATAAATAAAAAGAAATGAAGTTAAGTGTAGAAGTGCAGTAACTGTGCTCATGTACAGGAGCCCTCTAGACTAAATACTTGGAGATGACTTGCACGTTAAACTTCAACAGAGAAAAATCTCCCAAAAAGATGGGGAAATCCTTACTCTCACATGAGGCTGTTCTGTGCAGAGCGATCACGCAGAGACGTTTGTTCTCCCAGACTCCAGACCCAGTTTGCTCTGTTGCTTTGCAAGTCAAACTTAACTTGCAATCTGAAAATTAAACTCTGTTCCTGACAAATGGATATGTAAGATGCAATAATAATCTGTATTTATCAGGTAGCAGCTTGAAGCATTAAAAAAAACCCAACAAACTACTTTCTGGGAAGTGTTAACAGTCATTTTCTCTCTAAGGTAATGAGATGTGATTCAGACGTACTGGGGAAACCAGAATGAGGGGTTTTTTTTTAAAAAAAAAAAAAACAACAACACAAAAAAACCCCCAACCAAACCCAACAACAAAAACCCCACAAAAAGACCCTGTCATTTTACATAGTCACTTTCTGATAAAAGCTTGTATAAACTGGTTTCCAAATCCACCCTTTCCTCCCAGTTCCTGTACTTAATTTTTATTCAGCTTTACCTCATTTCCTGTCCTTATTATTGTAACTTCTGGCCTGATTGGCAGTCCCCCCTTGATTAAAAATCCGCAGCTGCTAAAATAAACATCTGCGAATGTTATTTTGGCTGTATCTTTTGCTGTGTCATCCTTTTTCACCTCAAACTCAAGTTCCTGCAAGCCCTTGTATATAATTCAATGCTTTCCTATTTTTCCATTCAGATTGTTTTATTCGTTCCCTTGGACTTGCCTTACCCATAATGTCAGTGTTACTGCCTCGTTTATTCAACCAGCACCACTGATTTTCTTCCTGACTACTCGGTAGCTTTGGAAAACCATTACTGAATTGGACCACCAAGTCTTACTCTTTTGCATTCAAAAGTATCTTTTCTCGAGATTTCAGAAGTTTGAGGTCAAGAAGGCAAGGTCTTTGGCGGCAGCTGGGTTTTTAAAAAGAATTAAAGGAGCCAGAGACGACACCTTCAGGGAGAGGTCACGCTGTGTTGTGTCAGTCTCCTTCTGTCTCTGGGGTGTAAATAAATACTTGTGGGCAGAGCTGGTGCCTGGTGCTGCCCGTCTGCCCCGGCTGAGGATCCAGCCTGCGTGGTGGTCTTTGCCTCCGCCCACCACAGTCAGGGATGTGTGTGCGTGAACCGCAGGCGGGGAAGGTGCGAGTCAGCTGCGTAGCTTCGGTTACCTCTTAACCTGTTGGTAAGTGATAGCATTTGCTTCCCGGGAGGTACGGTGCCCCCGGCGGGGAGGTTCATCCAGGGGGAGCTGTGCCGCACTGGAAGCGCCGTGCTGTGGGGAGCACCTGTGATGGGCGATTCCACTGTACTAACGGAGGCTGTCCTGGAGCTCCCTCTGCAATAGGTGGTGTTGGTTGTGATGGGTCCTGCGCGTAGTTCTTTCTGATACAGCAAGTACGATGTCACGTGGCAGCAACAGCTTCCACCGTCCCCCGCACCCCAGCCACTGCTGAAGTTCAAATACTGGTTTCCTTTGGGGATTTCTGCCGCTGAGAGATATGGGGAAAATACAGCTGGTTGCTTTATAGCTAAACGCTGTTTCTGACACTTGAAGCAGCATATGAAGTCACATCTCCTTTTCATATTCAACTAGGTGACAAGGCGGTGGGAGAGTCACGCTGCAGCTGGCTTTACCAGATATCAAGCTGTGGGTGAGGGTTTGTACGTGCACCTCGGGCCACAGCTTGTTCTACGTTTCTTTTGGCACCGGCACCACCTTAAGCAGTCCCAGGTCCCTTTTTCCTCCTGTAGTGTTCCTGCAGTCCTGCTGCCACAGTTTGTAGAGCCTTGTGGTGAACCACATTTGCAGGCTTATTAAGAATAAAAACTTAAAAAGAAAAAGACTCTCCAAGTTCCGTATTGTTGGGTGGTTCCTAATGCGGGTCAGTTCCCAGGCTAGCTCGCACCTCGGCCCCGCAGGGAGGTGGTGGTCCTTCCGTCCCCTGCTGTGCCAACACCAAGTTAGCAGGGAGCTGCTTCGCTTGGCACCCCCGCCAAAGAAGGGGAGCGCTAAACCATGTGAGACTCGAGCACATTGTGAAAGGTCGCTCTGCTGTGGTTGCTGACCAGCCCTTCTGTCCCTTGTCAGGTGTCTGCTGTCTCTTCCCCTTTCTGCAGCGTGAGCGTGTGCTGGCCAGGCGGGAATGCTGGGACCACATGCATGGCTCTGGTGTGGCAGATGTACCGTGAGCGCACAGGTGTGGTAGTAATCATCACTCATGGTTGTTAACTACTGTGAGTAAGGTGTAAAGCTGTTTCCTCTTGGTGTTACCAGTGTTGGTTCCTTGCTCCAGCTGTGATCTTAGGCAGGCAAAAGGATTGCACTAGATTTTTTTTATGGTATTTTTTTTCAGGGTCATTTTTCACTTTTGTTTTCTCACAGTGGGTTTTTTTTCCCCGTAACCAGGATGATCTTCCCACCATTTTGAGGGTTAATTGCCCACAGGCAAAGATTGTTTATCTCTTTTAGAAACCCCAATTATAACCTGACACATGAGCTGTACTATGCAAAACACGCAGCAAGACTTCCTTGAGCTGTCCATCTGTTTGTACGCTTTCCTTAGCCAGTTCTGGGTTTGATTTGGATTTAGGAGCGTAACAGGGACAGCTCAAGACAGTTGCTGGCAGTGATGACCAGCAGTTTCCACGGGTAAGTAGATGGAAGCCTGTTAAAATGCAAAGCTGCTACACTTTCTGAAGATTCAGTCGGCCAATAAAATTTTGCAGGATACCTGCACAGCGTGTCATGAGGAATCACACTGGACCTGTTCTTTGTTTTTCTGTTGTATTCTTCCTGGCAGTAGAGCCAGGGCAGGTGTAAGGTAGTGCAGGAGCAGGTATGTGCATGGGGCACTCGCTGAGGGAAGGCGGAAGGTGGATTCTTAAATGAGTCCGCACGTGAGAGGACAGTTGTGTTTCTAGGGATGGTTCAGTGCAGCAGGAGTTGGATCTTCTGTCTGCATGTAACCTAGAGGTGAACGAACAGAAACCTTCTCCCTTACGTACGCTGTTACACAGGATTTGCAAGGATATAAACATGCAATTTGAAATAAATAGTGAGCCGAAGAGTTGGTAGTATCAAATAAGTGGCAGTGTTGCATCAGACAGACTAAAAGGGTTACAGGTCCAAGTTTTTATTAGAGAGATATCCACAAATGTAATATGTGGGTGTGGAATGGCCGTTCCTGGAGATACTCAAAAGCCGCCTGGACACGATCCTGGACAGGTGGCCTTTGGTGGCCCTGCCTGAGCCGGGGGTTGGACCAGATGACCTCCAGAGATCCCTTCCAACCTCAACTGGTCTGTGATTCTGTAACATCCTTTAAAAAGCAAAGCATTAGAAAAAGTGCTCTCAACTGTAGGTCATAAATAGCTGATTGCATCACCCAGGTGAGTCAGGCAGAGTAATTTGTATTACTTTTTTTTGTTTACTTGGGGACGCACGGTAAATTTTGCAATATGCTGTGTCTTTTATCAGGTCCAGCAGGGACACTACACACTGTCTGCTCACGGGACGGTAGGGTTGATATCACCTTGACTCAGATGTTTAAAGGATCATGTGCTGCAGGTGTCACTCAGGGAGGTGACTTCTGGCTGTCGATTGCATTTAATTGAATACATTGAAGGTACCTCGCAGTGATTCGTGATGTTTAAATACCTCTTTGTTGTACTTCACAGGGATTCTGTGTGTGGCTTCATACAAACGTGCATTTAGATGGTTTAATGCAGATCTATAATGATACTGAGGCCTCAGTACATTTTTGAAGTAGAGAGAAATGAGGAAAAATGCAGGGTCAAATGAGAAATTATAGTGTAATTACAAGACACTGGGGTTAACAGCCCTGTCCCTGTGTCAAGAGTTGTGTTTTTTCTATGGCCATAGGTTGTCAGGCTCTCAGTTTCATACCTCTTAAAAAGACAGGTCTTCTTGAAGTGCAGGACTTGTGGAACTAGTGTGAATTTGAGGTTGTTACTAATTCAGTGGAAACTGCAGCAGTATCCAAAAGATTGATTCTGCTTCATGTGACACATGGTTTGTTGAACGGATGTTTGTGTACTCGTGCTTAAGTCACCCCTGCATGAAAGCAGTAAAAGGTATTCTCCTTAAGCCTCCTTTGACTCCTCAAAATAAGAAATATTGCCAAGAACATGTTGGGATGGAAAGAAGAAAATTAAAGCTAAATTTGAGAATCATAGAATCATAGAATGCTTCGGGTTGGAAGGGACCTTTAAAGGCCATCTAGTCTGACCCCCTGCCATGAGCAGGGACATCTTCAACTAGATCAGGTTGCTCAGAGCCCCGTCCAAACTGACCTGGAATGCTTCCAGGGATGCGGCATCTACCACCCCTCTGGGCAACCTAGGCCAGTGTCTCACCACCCTCAGCATAAAACTTTTCTTCCTTATTATCTAGTCTAAATCTACCCTGTTTTAGTTTAAAGCCATTACCCCTTGTCCTGTTGCAACAGGCCCTGCTAAAAAGTGTGTCCAGTTTGTCCCTGTCTTTCTTACAAGC
>VYXH01003520.1:184290-202751 GCA_013397275.1 Burhinus bistriatus | reverse complement strand
GTCGCTGGCCGCAGCCGGGCCGGGGCTCCGCAGGGCTCGGAGGGGCTCTTTGCTTCTGCGGGAGAGCACTGACCTTAGCGGGTCTCCTGTTTTCCGCTAAGTTTCGTTACCGCTTGCTTTCACACGAGCAGACGAAGCGCCGGGAATAACTTGGGTTTGCCGCGTACTTATCTGTGGGGCTTTGGCTCTTCACAGTTACCTTCTCTGTCTTCTCACTTGCCGGCTTAGAGCTACTGGTCTTACACAAAAACTTCAGGGAACGCAGCCTGCCAGACTTGGGTGCCCTGTCTTGCTCTGTGCTTGAGGTTTTGGTTCTTTGAGGCTGTTAAGTTGTCTTAAGTATGAGGGGGTTCGCTTTTTTCCTCAGCTTTTAGTAGATGTCTGTAAAGCACATGAAGCTCAGTTGGTTGGTACCGTACCCTGGCCAGCTGAAAAAAGGTGCACTTTTGCAGAATTACGTCCACTTGTCAAGTTGGCTGGCACAAAGAAGGAAGGGGTTTGTGTTAGTGAAGCTGGTGATTAGCACTTAACGTTTCTCTTTCCCTGTCTAGATCGAGCGATTGGAAGTCAGCAGCTTAGCGCAGACCTCCAGTGCAGTGGCCTCGAGCACTGATGGCAGCATCAATGCGGACTCTGTTGATGGGACCCCAGATCCTCAGCGTACAAAAGTGGCCATCACACACCTGCAACAGAAGATACTGAAGTTGACCGAGCAGATCAAAATCGAGCAAACAGCCCGTGATGACAATGTGGCAGAGTACCTGAAACTGGCCAACAATGCAGACAAGCAACAGAGCGCCCGCATTAAGCAAGTGTTTGAGAAGAAAAATCAAAAGTCGGCCCAGACTATCTTGCAGCTGCAGAAGAAACTAGAACATTACCATCGAAAGCTGCGAGAGATTGAGCAGAATGGGATCCCTCGGCAGCCAAAGGATGTCTTCAGGGATATGCATCAGGGTTTGAAAGATGTTGGAGCAAAAGTCACAGGCTTCAGTGAGGGAGTAGTAGACAGTGTAAAAGGTGGGCTTTCCAGTTTCTCCCAAGCCACGCATTCAGCAGCAGGAGCTGTGGTTTCCAAACCCCGGGAGATTGCCTCCCTCATAAGGAACAAGTTTGGGAGCGCAGACAACATTGCTAATCTGAAAGACTCCTTAGAAGAAGGCCAGGAAGATGGGACGGGAGGCAAGGCTCTAGGTGTTATTCAGAACTTCCAGTCGAGCCCAAAATATGGCAGTGAAGAGGATTGCTCCAGTGCCACGTCGGGCTCAGTGGGAGCCAACAGCACAACAGGGGGCCCTGTGGGAGCTTCTAGCTCCAAAACAAACACTCTGGATATGCAGAGCTCAGGGTTTGATGCAATACTGCATGAGATTCAAGAAATTCGAGAGACACAGGCAAGACTGGAAGAATCGTTTGAGGACCTCAAGGTTCGCTATCAGAGGGATTACTCATTAATAATGCAGACTCTGCAGGAGGAGCGGTACAGGTATGTACTCTTGTACTTTGTTTCAGAATTAAATGCTGTGAGTTGTGGAGTACCAGAGTCCTGGATAGTACTACTCAGCAGGCTGTTCCCAGCACCTTGATTCAGATGGAAAGTTCTGCAGTCTTCTCAGGATTTCGCCCTCCCAGCTTTGTGTTTTGTAAATATCATTACCTTACTGCTCATCTCCCTTTCTGTACAAGAAAGAAGCAGCAAGGAAAAAGGTTATTTCATAGTGTTCTCAATATAAAAAGTCAAGCCAAAGAGGTTTAGAAAGGTGTCCCAGAAGACCAGGAGTACGCTGATGCAGTTACTGTTGTTCAGACAGTGCCTTGCCCCACAAAGGTTTGGGTCAAGGCAAGAGGCAGGGGGCTGGATGCGTATCCTGACCCTTCCTTCTCCAGCACTCAAATCCACGTCTACCAGAGAAAGAATATCTGGCTTGCTTAGGGCTCTCTAAAAAGACATGATCTCGCCCCTGTGCCAAAACTAGGATATCCCCTTCCCTTTTCCGCTCAGGCCCACAGTGGCAGGGTTCAATGAAATGAAGTTAGTTAAATTAAATGTCAGATATTGGCAGTGTTCTTGTCATGGAGGTCCCGTGGCTCTAGAAGTGGTTAGCCCATGTTTCTATCAGCCTTCCCCTCGCTGGAAGGAATGGAAGGGCGGAGGAGTTGCTGCAGTGCTGCCAGCCCCTGATCAGGTCACAGGGGAGAGGTGACGGAGGCTTCAGGGGGCAGCCTGACAGCATGGTGTGGCAGCCAGCTCCTCCCACCACCGTGGCGCTGCCCCCACCTCCCCCTGGGGAAGAAACCCATGGAGAGGTGCTGGGGCAACCTTTCCCTTCCCCTCCTGTGCTGGCTGGGAGAGAGCTCACAGCAGGCTGCCCTGTCCTATCCAGCAGAATGCCTTGTGTCCTCGTCCTCCCCGTCACAAGCTGGGAGCAAGGGCTTGTCCCCTGGCTCCGGAGGGAAGAGTTACCATCTGCCCTTCTGCAGCCATTCAGGAAATGGCAGTCTAAATCAGATTCTTAAACTGTGCTTTTTTAACTTTAAATAACAAATGCAAGGGGCCCAACTCCTTGTTTTGATGGAGGACAGCAGACTTCTGTAATGAGGCTGCTTATGGCCTTCGTCACTTCAGCCAGGCTGTGAAGTGTGAGGCTCGGCGCCGCCGCTGGGTGTGGGGACAGGCTGGCTGAAGCACTGTGTGCCACTCGCTGCGTTGGTTTGCACAGTGCAACATGGAGTTGCCCTACAGCTCTTTAGACATGCTGGTGCCAGGTCATTGGAAAAACATTTGAAAAGGCTCAGCCTGCTAGGATCTCGTAGAGACAGCAAGCTTTCTGTGTGCTTTGCAAAGCTTGGATAGACAAAGCCAGGCCAACACCACTTTCTAGTCCTGCTTTGCAACAATCAGCGATTTGCCTGAAACTGGTGCCCAGCACAGCAACTTTGGTTCCTAGTGCCTCATTGTCATGAATTCACATAACGAAGCGATGTGGAGTCTGATCTTCCGCTCCCCGGCAGAGAGGGGTCCTGTTGTCTGCTGCTGTGTAGGTTGTTGTTTCACAGGCACAGCAGCAGCCGTTCATGGTGGAACGCTACATGCAAGCACAGCCCAGCTGAAGGAGCGGCCTGAAAGTACAACAGAAGACCGTGGGGACTGATGTATGTTGTCAGCTAAACTGGCTACTTATTTCCTGAAACCATCTAGCAAGGTTCACGTAGGTCCTCATCCTGGTGCAGTATGGAGTCATGTCTGTCACGTGCCGTTAACCTTCACTGAGCACTCCCCTGAGCCAGGCTCAGAGCCGAACCGCTAACCAAGGCAGTCTGCAGGGAAAAGCTTCTGGGAGAATCTGTATTTGGCCTATAAATACTTAAAAAGATAGTAATTTAAACCTACCACTTGGCATGTTGATGCAGATTAATTAAAGGTGTGACCTTCAAAGAGAGGCAGTTAAACCACACTCAGTGCCCTTGTCTCTGTAGGCTTTCAGGGGTGAGCAGGTAACTGTACCATGTGCAGGGAGCTTGTGGGTTAATCGCAGGGAGATTGGTGCCATATTGTACAAATCTAGATTCTTGTTTGATAGCTGCTGTGTTACAAAACATTATGAAGCTAAAAGCCAACATCACCCTGGGAACAGGAAGGTTACATGATGTGTCCAAGGGCAGAGAGCGCCGCTGCCTTGGCAGAGAGGGCTGGCACCTCTTCCTCCAGCTGGGAACCCCTCTCCTTCCTCAGCTCTCTTTGGGAAAAATGAAAAGATGGGGATGGAGGTTGTGGTTTGAAGCTGGGAGGCTGGAGATTCCAATTGATCATAACTGGCTTTAAAAGCTATAAATACCGCATAACTCTGCTCTGTTTCTGGGAATCTTTCAAAAACAAGCACCGAGTTCACTTAGAGCTTAAAAACTTAAATATTTTGGAGAAACCTTGCTTGTAGGGTGATGCTGAGTGTGTGTATCGTACCTGGAAGCTGGAACAAAGTGGGTGCCACGACATTTTCTCTCTTGCTTTTTGTCCATTTCCTCTTCCTTAGATGTTCTCCTTTTTTGCAGGTTCTGATGTTTTTTCCTTGCGTGTTTGTGCAGTTTCTGTTTATCAGCCATGGCTTGCCTCACAGGTTTTCCATGACCTCCTCAATCTCCTCCCTCCCTCTCCCAGCTTCCAGATCTTGCCTGTCAATCCATGTAGCTGCTGGTTTGCTGACCAGCTCTGGGGCAGGGACTCGCCGGTGCGGTTGCTCTGATTCTCCCGCCCGGTGCTGCGGGTGCCCGGGCTGGGGAGGCCGGGACGGGCAGTGCTGCCCTGCCTGCCTGCTGGCAGCATGTGCCGGCCCGGAGCTCTGCGCTGCTCAGCCACGGCTGAGTCATCGAGGAAGGAAGATTCTGGCGGTGCCTTGGCCCTCATTGTGTTTCTTCTGCACTGGGAGCGGGCGCTGAAATAGCCTGCTGCTTATCTCATCGGCTGGAAGGTGGCGGTTGTTTACTGATAGGAGCAGGGACTTTCTGTGCTATTGAGACTGAAATAAAGTTCCTGCTGAGTATTTTCATCTTGTGTGTCCCTTTAGGAACCTGTTTGTATGCGGTGAAATCATGACCTCACATATTTGGAGTGTGGCCAGTCCGAGGGTTTGGGTTTCTTCCCAAGCCCAGCATCCTTGGAAAGGGCATTTAGGTCTCCCACGCTCCTGTTAGGAGAAATCTGTCGGCCAAAATGCTAGACGCTGCTGCTTTCGTTTACCTGATTTTTTGCTGTAGTCCAATTGTTGGACTTCAGTCTGTTCTCATGATTGATTTTAAAATAGGTCAAACGCACTAAACCGGTGAGGTCTGGAAGGGCTGCAGAGGCTTTTCTGATGTGTGGCCAGGCAGTGCGTTGGGTCAGACAGGCCCTCCCCGGCCACGGGAGTGCAGGAGCCTCCCCACAAAGCTGTTGTCTTCGGCCAGAGCAGGTCCAGAGCTGGAAGCATGGCATGATGCGGGCACTGAGAGTAGCGCATGCTACCTGGGGACCAAGCTCTGTCCCTCGTGTGTCATCTAGATAGAAGACATGGAGTATATTGCAAATAGATAATTGCTTTTAGCTATTAGTCTGCTATTGAAAGCGGTGTGTTCAGTATAAAAATAAAGATCAGATGAGACTTTGTATGACGTAGCTACAAAAAAACCAAAAGGTCCATCTTGAGAGATGCTTGAAGAGGTTTTAAACTCAGTTCGCTCTGTAGTGTGAAGATCTTTCAGCATCAGTTTGGTCAGAGTTTCTTTACTTGCCAGAGCGCTTGAGTGCAGATAAAATGTCTTTATCATCATATCTCTCCCTTACATACACTGTATTAGCTGTGTATTTTGCAGCTGTTACTTTAAAATGCCTTAAAGCTCTTAAAATGAGATGGTTGTACTTGTGTTTCTTAGCCTTTTTCAGATCGGTTCCCTGATGTCCGAACAGTGAGCCTCAGAAAAGGTATGGAAGTCTGACCTGGCTTTTTTCAATGAAGTGTTCCCATATGCTGTACTTCAGCCGAGCTCCCCAGCCGTCTGCCGGCTGTCTTCCACATGAACATCTCTGATGATGAGATACTTGTGACAGTTGGCACTAGTCTGTTAGACAGAAACGTTTCTGTGCTGGAGCTTGTTAATCTAGAGGCTACTAATTTTAAGGGGAAATTCCACATTTTAGCTAGTGAAAAAATAATTCTTGAATTCTAATGAGGCATTTTCTGTGCCTGAAATAAAGTGGGATTTGATCATTCAAGAAACTGCTGTATTCCCGGGCAAGTTGAGAGTCTGTCGCATGGACACTGGCCCTCATACGTTGGAGAGGGAAGTGTGAGTATAATTTTAACCCTCTTGACAGGTGTCCTATCCCTTTTATTTTTGTATTACCTCTGAGTTAAATGTGAGCTATCCTTCAGTAGGAAAACCCTGGCTTCGGGCCCTCTATGTCACATGAACCCCTCTTTGCTTTTCAAATTTGAACACCAGTGGAAAAGAGCAGGAATTTTTTTTTTTTCTAAATTGTAGATAAAGGGACATGGAGTGAAAAGGAGATGAATGGAAGAAGTGTAATTTCAAAAATAAGTCTGGGTACGTTGTTTTGGTTTTTTTTTTAAAAAATAATCCAATTCCAGCAGTTGCCCGACACGCCAGTTTCTGAAAGTGCAGATGATTCTTGGATGCAAAGTGCAAAAGCTCTGGGGTCACGCAGGGAAATGAAGTGTGGCTTGAGAACGAGCCGGTAGTCCAGCGTTCAGGGCAGGGGGGATCGGAGCCAACCCTTTTGCTAATCATGTTATGCTTAAACTCTTAACTATACGGATTTGCCGGGTTTCCTTATGTTTCCTGTAGATTGAGGTAGGTTTGAAGTTATTAAAATACAATTGTTTCTCGTTAGAGAACAGGATTTAAGCTGCCTGGCAACAGTTGTTTTATGAAGGGTGTTTATGTGGGAGGAGGTTAAAAGACATATCATGATATTTTCCAAAATGCTTAAGTCCCTTTTTGTGTAACAAACCCACTGGAGAGTTTTGTAATATATTAACAAACTGAATATATCTGAAGTAATTTATGCTGCCTTTGGGACTTAGAGTGGGCTTAGTTGTGATTTCTTGGTTGTCGGCAAGTTGGTGGTTGTTTTTTTTTTTTTAAGTTGGGTGGGAACAAATGGCAATATTAATTATCTGGGCTCCTTCTTCATTAGCCAGTCTTCACATGGCTCTTCCCTTGTTTGCAGCTTGTTGTTCTTGGGAAACCAGTTCTCTCCGGTGTCCTGCCTTGGTTGCACAGCTATTGTGGCACCTTTCTGGGCTGAGCCCCATCAGCCAGTGGTTGTCTTAGTCTCGCTGCTGGTTGACCACATGTGTTTCATTGTTGGAAATTTTCATGCTCTGTCTGGCTCCTTCTTAGTTTAAAGCAATACTGCATTGGGAATGTGAATGAAAATGCTCTTCAGACTTTTCAATTAGAAACAAAACCCCAAGACTGTTTTTAAAGGCTATCTTGTGCCTACAGATTCTGAATATTTATCTTGCGAAGCACCAAAAATCTTTGAAAAAAACAGAAGCGAGATTTTTGTCTTAGTTTCAGAACTTGTGATTAAACTCTTTGTTCTAGATAAATATTTTTTTATTCATTTAATACGTGTGTGTGTGTGTAAATTAAATTCAGATGGAGTCAGAGGGGAACTGAAATTAAAACAAGGAATTATCTCTGTGTTTAATTCCTTAGAAATTTCTCAGTTATTAGTACCAAGGGTCAGGTGATAAGAGCTACACAGTAAGCTTTTTCCATGCTGTTACGATGAGAAGACAGTCAGTGGAAATGAGAGTGGAAAAACCCCAACGGCCACAATAGCTGTACCCATACCTTAGTTACCATCAGAGCTGTCGCTTGTAATGAACCAAGAATGAGAAACCAGCGGGAAGTGTGGAGGAAGAGGGATGGTGTGGATGGTGCCCAGCTCGCCACTCCCGACCCTTGAGCTGTGGCCGAGCTCTCTGTGTATATTTACCTGTTGGAAGTAATACAAACACTTGCCGGATTTTAAAAGGGTATTGAAGCATGAGTTGCTTGTAAATTTGGACTCAAAATTCCAAAAATGAAGTGCCTACAAACAAATGCATCGTATCCCTAGTGTATTTTGAAAGTGCTAAAATAACATTATGGAGCTATCATTGAAGTCAGCTTAAAACTTCCTCAATGAGAAACAAAACCGTATCTCAGAATTGTCATCACTCAGGTTTTTTGGGCAGCCCTCTTTCTCAGGACTGCTCCCAGAACATTCACCAATAGCAAACTGAAAAATAAGCCTGCAGGTTAATGATTCATGTGCCCACCTTATAAATAATATGATGACCTTTGCTAGTTAAGCTGAATCATTCGTGAGAGATAAAGCAAAAATAAGTCAAAGATATCCATGTGATCTCACATGGAGAGATCAGACAGGACCATCATGTTCTCTGTGGTATTGGTCACGTTTGATTTCTGCATCATTTTTATGCCAGTTACTGTTCCAAGTGTAGATGAAAATGCTTAAGAGCTTATGGTATTACAAGGGGACTGTTTGGTTTAAATAAAAGTTCGGGAAATAACTTACTCTATTCTAATTCTGTCCTTGATTCCTTGCATCATTTGACAGTTGTCATTTAACCGCTCTATGTGTTTTTCCCCAGGGTAGAAACAGGATTAACATTACCTTACGTGGTCGAAGGATTTCCCCAATTCCCAGTGAGAGAGCCTTACATTGTGTTGCATGCTTTTGCAGTGGCTGAGGTAGTCACACTAGTTTTTGGTAGAAAGTCTATGATGTTCATTGCTCGATTGTTACTGGTGTGATTTTGCCGTCCTCTTCTCATTAAAGCTACTGTACCGTGTGTATCGTTTATAGATGTGAAAGACTCGAAGAGCAGCTAAATGACCTGACTGAGCTCCACCAGAATGAGATCCTCAATTTAAAACAGGAGCTGGCCAGCATGGAGGAGAAAATTGCCTATCAGTCTTACGAGCGAGCCCGGGACATCCAGGTGGGTGACAGAACCACGGACACTCAAGTCCTGACTTCCACCTGCTCTTTCTGTAACTCATTCACTTTTTAAATACTTCTGTGATTCAGTGTTTGGTTTTCATCCTTGTAGCTTTATTGCTAAACTGCATATTGACGAGTTCTGAAAGGGTCTTTATTCCATCTCTGACCCTCGGCTGTCTCTCCGAGTCGCTTCTTCTGTAAAGAAGGGCTGTGTCCGTGCACCAGCAGGCCAGTTCTTCTCCAGAGGGAGCCAAGTTTGCCACTTGGTCCAGAGCGCAGTTTTTCAGTAAGTTGTAGCAAAATGAAAGCCTGTGTCCACTTTTTGTACAGGGTTTTGTAGGGTAATGGGCCGTGACCTGAACGTTTCTTTTACAGTAGCATTCCCAGTAAACTGACCCTAGGGTGTGTTTCTGTGTCACTGATTTTAGAGCAGTGATCACACATGTCTAAGGAAAAATGGCTTGGTGTGTCCACTGCATTGAGTCAGGAAACAATTGTTTCTGTTGGTTTTGCCCAAATAAGGAGGTATTTTTAAAAGAGAAGTTTCTTTCAGTATGTGAAAGACCAAAGCTATGGAAACAGAGATTATGGAGTCGGAGGGCTTTCCACAGAGCAAAGGACCTGGAAATGATCTGAACAGCTGCTAAACCTTGTAAAGAAAGGCCTATTCAGAAACAGATCTATCCTCCCTTTTAAATACTTGTGCTAGTTTTAGCAGGCATCTTGGTTTTGATCGCTGACGTGAGGTATTTATAGCATGAGCAGAGAATTGTAGGTGAAAGTTCTTGCCCTTTCCTCCCCCTGAGGAGCCTCAGCCAGGTGATCTCTGCTGGAGCAAGCCGCGCATCTGGCACACGTGCAGATCCAGCTGCGAGCCCCCTTGTGCCAGCGTCCTCCCAGGTTACATGCTGCTAGAGGGGGCGGGTCCGCTTGCCCCGTGCTTTCAGGGACCCTAACTGAAGAGAAGCCCTCATGTTTCATTGACTTGCACGGACATGATGCAATGACAGAGACACGTAACAGGTGACAATGACCTTTTAAGCTAAGGTTAAAATAAATGGACGTCTCTGGACAGTGGTGCCATGGCCTCCCACAGAGTAAACAGGAGGCTCTCCCTTGGGCGAATGTTACAATATTCAGGTCTTGTTCTCCTCTCTAATTTAACACGGCAGGAAGAAGTAAAGTTGAGAACCTAAATTGAAAGGGGGATTTCTCAATAGCTTTTTTTACTCTTCATTTTATGATTCAGCACTTCTAGTGTAAACTTGCAAATTGGGACAGACTGTTCCTCAGCATTGCTAGGGAAAAGGTAAGTGTTAAGCTTTCTTGCATGAAAAACTGGTTAAGAGCATGGGCTGATGTTGCAGCGGAACAGTGACAGAGCGGATTCTGCAGGCAAGGAGTTCTGGTTCCTATTTCGGTGATAGGCCTGAGACCGACTGCTGCTTGCTGCAGACTTCCAGATGTACCTGAAGCTGGCCTTTTAGGTCTTGGGCCTTTAGGTCTCAGAAAAGCAACTCTGAGGGAAGGTTAATGGAACAGTTGTAACTTTGTATCTTGAAGAGCAGACACGTCTCATTGCATTAATTGCCTTAAAACCCCTCCTCCTTCTCCCTAGCCCACCATGGCACGTCACCAGTGTCGCACTGTGGGTTGGATTGGTCCACTTGAGGTTCAGCATGGTGAAAGGGTCTGAAAACAATAACCTCGAGTTAGCGGTGCTTTAGAGATGTTTTCTACAGGATAGTCTTCTCCTTCCATGTAATTTTGCTTTGCCTCTTCTAGAGGCAGTTTCTCAAGTCTCATGCTGCTTACCCTTCTCCTAGACATCTCCTTTCTCTGACCCTTGCAGCGTCACTGGAGCTGTGCCAGTGCCACAGCTTGCTGCAGTCTGGAGGAGGAGATCTTCCTCCTGGGTGCCAGCTGGGCAGTGCCAGCCCTGGTGCTCCTCAGACCTTTCCCTGAGCTCATTCAGCTCGCTCAGCAAGCAGAATGTGGCCGAGCCTTTTTGATGAGTTATTTTTGTTGACTTAGTTTTCTGCCCGGTTGACTACAGAATTGAATGAAGTCAGACAAGCACAAGCCGCTGCAAGGGAAGTGATGGAAATGGGAGGCTCTGGGAATGCGCATCCCAGAAGAGGAAGAGGAGGAGGAGTGCTGGGTGGACACAGGCCCTTTGTACCCTCAGTGGTCTCTTGAAAACAAAGCTGAAATGAGCGGCTCACTGGGTGGCCCCCCCTTTCTGGACAGACAAAGGCTGTCTGGTTGCTGAGGGCTGTTGGCATCCACCTCCCTCCGGGTCCGACTGCAAGGCAGGAAGGGTGGTAAGGTGCCAGGTGACCATTGCACCATGTGCAGCGACAGCCAGGTGACAGAAGTGTGTGTGTGTGTTAACAAAGCCTGACTTCTGCCCAGCCTGTCATCTCTGTCGAGCCTCTCTGGTGTAAACGAGATGACAAGGCTTGTCACAAATGGCAATACCTAATTAACGAGGGGCTCCTCATCCTCAGTCACATGAAATGGCACAGCTTCCTCTACTTCTGCTGCAGGATTTGAAATCACTGTAGTGACTCATGTCCTGCAGGAGGTGAGTAAGGCATGAGGAGGGTGGCCCTGGTCTGGCCTAGTCGGTAAAGTAAGAGCCGTGGGCTGTCCACCACTGGGGTGGGCTTGTGGGGTACTGGCAACCCAGCGGTGTGTTCTTGCCCACAGGAGGCACTGGAAGCGTGCCAGACCCGCATCTCCAAGATGGAGCTGCAGCAGCAGCAGCAGCAAGTGGTGCAGCTGGAGGGGCTGGAGAACGCCACGGCCAGGAACCTGCTGGGGAAGTTCATCAACATCCTCCTGGCTGTCATGGCTGTCCTCCTCGTCTTCGTCTCCACTGTGGCCAACTGCGTCGTGCCCCTCATGAAGACTCGCAATAGGACGTTCAGCACTTTATTTATAGTGATTTTCATTGCCTTTTTGTGGAAGCACTGGGACGCCATCACCGGCTACTTGGAACGGTTCTTGTCTCCCCCCAGATGATGGCGGCTGGAATCGGCTGCATCACCCTCGTCCCGGCGCTGTCAGTGAGCAAGTGTGGCAAAGATTAGTCAGCAACTACTCCGCTGAAGTTTTAAAGTGTCCGAGTGAATTTGTTTACATTTAGAATAACGTTTTTTCTCCGCGAGATGCATTGCAATAGTATTTTTTAGATTTTATTCGAGAACTCTTTTTGGCGAGAATCCTGGATAATTTTTATGTAGCATGGTTCTCTTTGGATGCAAATCTAAGATTCTTTAAAGTGTACAAAAGAAATAAATAAAATACAGAAATTGGAGCATACCAATGGGCAATTTAAATCGTGGCTTGAACTACTGTACTAAACCTGTCGGGAAGAAGAGAACGTGGTTAGCTTAAGATGAGCAAAGCTAAATCTAGTGCACAGCCTTGAATGATGGTACCACAGCAAACCCGTAACACTAAACTTTTACTGTGAAGTCTGCTCACATTCCATGTCCAAATGTATGCGTTCAGAGTGGTTTCTTTCCTTAACAAGAGAAAAACAACAACGTGTGGATTTCTTTCCCAGCTCAGCGTCTGGGTTCACCATTTGTGCTAACCTGACTTACAATAAGTTTCTATAAGGCTGGCTAACTTTGCTAAGCATATGAAGTGGAAGCCTCATGCCATACACAGTAACTGCACGGTCGTGCTACAGTATTTTGAAGTAGTCCTTGAAATACTTTAAGCAGAAGCCCTTGGTCGCACTTTTAAGGTTTTTTTTATATATGTATATTCACAGATTAAAAAAAAAATCCGAACAGCATACTTGAAGAGTGTAATACTCAAACTCTCAGTGCTTCCTTATTGTTTCTAATAGGATTTTTTATTATAATTATTATTATTATTATTGGGGGTTTTTTTGGAAGGGGTTGGGAGGGTCATTGCGGTTTTTTTTTTTTTCCTTTTAAATAAAGAAGTGATGTTTTTAAATGAAGAAATGCGTGAATAATTGTGAGCCGTCTTGTCCTGAAACAGTTTTGAGGAGGGCAGAGAGTAGTTTCTAGTGCCAGCCTGTCTGGAGCGCAGCGCTATTCATATGCCATTTATCTGTCCTCCTGAGCATACAGATGCAGCATCATGAAAAACATCTATCTTCTCCACGTGTTTTTGTCATGCAGGGCTTTTTTTTTTTTTTCCTTTCTCAGATGTAAAGGAGAGTATGTTTATATTCCTCATTTCCACGTCATCTCTCGTTCCTGGCCTCAGGATAAGAATAAGGAATTTCTCTTCATCCCTTCCTAGGGAAAATACAGGTTTTTTTAAGGAAAGAAATACTGAATCAACAGTCCACTTAAAAGAATGGTTGTCTGAGAAATATCCCTGATTTAATTTTTAAATAAACCCCTAAAAAGTGAAACCAAAGTTTTCCTCCTGTCAGACTCTGGTAAGATCATTTGTGTGTCTGTGTAGAGATCTTCTTTGTACGCTGTACCTATGTGGTGTGCCATAGAGACCATCCTCCTCTTCAGCCGTGGGGGCAAGTACTTGGTGTACGTACCTTTTCGAAGCTCTAAAGGTGCTATTGCTGGGGACCTGTTGGTACTGGGAGGCAGGCTTCGTGTCCAAGGAATCTGTGTTCACTCTATGCTGCTTTTTTAACTTGTGTCCCTTTCACTGTAACAAAGCCAAAATTCAACTTCTTTGTCCATGAAATCCAAAAGACTCCAGGATTCTCTTTCAAAACCATGTATCGTGTTTAGTTAGATCTTACTGTTTTCCTTCCTTCCTCCCAGGCTTAAGTTCCCTCTAGGAACCAAAGTCGCCCAAGTGACCTAAACCAGTTGAAATCATACATATACATATACGGAACATGTACATCGTGTGTATATATACACACAGAAGCCTAGGACTTTATGCTATGATGCAAAAGCTGGGTTCTGAGAAATTCCCTCAAAATACATCAACAGCCTTGAGGGTCTTCTGATTGCCAGCGGAGCAAGCCCTCTGCCGTCCAACCATCCTTCTTCCTTCAAAGATTCCGTTTAATTTTCCATAGTCACAGGAAACTCAGGTACCCCGCTCCCCAGGGATCCCAGCGCACCTCTCTGCCACCACGTGCACTCATCTGTTCCTGTCCTACTTAAAAGACAAATTGCCAATTGCAACTGACTCAAGCCAAAAATAATCCTACTTTCCACAGAGCTGCAGACAGAGCAAAGATTGCATAAATGTTCCCTCGCTAGACCGTGCTTCTAGCGCCAGCAAAACTCTATTCTGTTTACCACCCTTCTCTGGCTGATTCAAATTACATGGGTAATTTTTGTCAGAAGCAAAGGTGTGAATAACAGTAAGAACTGATTTGGCACATAATTAAAAAGCTTTGTTGCCTTTATTTCTGAAACCTAGTCTTTCCACCTCTGTTTTTCTCAGTTTTGATCACACTAGAATTGCTCATGCTAGGTTTTTGTGTGGTCCAAGCAGGAAGGAGTTGAAAGTCAATGGATCTGGACACTCGGTGCCCCTCGTCCATAGTATTTGAAGGAAGTGTTTGTCTCTCTTCTTCCTTATATCCTAATCTCATTTAGTGTTTCAACTCTGTGTTGTCTTCAGTAAATAATTGCTAATTTGCCAGAAGGTGCAGGATTAATACAAAACTTACCACCTCAAAACTGTTTGGTGAAGGCCATGTACCTATGGTTCTGGACAATGTCTGTCTGTCTGTCTCTTTCTCTCTCTCGACAGTTCCTTCCATTCCAGAAAGTTGTCTGCATTAATGCCATATATGATGCTGCATCCACTTTTCATATCCTAACACAACTGCCATGTGTTTTGTCTTTTGCATTAGCAGAACATTTTGGGGTTTTCCTCCCTCTTCAATTTGAAGGTCTGTGATGATTTCTGATAGCTTAACAATGATTATATTGTTGGAAATGTGATTCTAGCTTTAAAGCTCCTTTTCCTTGTAAGTGGTTGTGTTTGCTTTCTTGATGAAGCGTTTCTGGATGACATGTAGAAGACAGTTTCTGCCATGGATGTGAGTGTGCGTGTGAGTACTTTTTATTAGCCTTCCTATGGCTGTAAACTTTTTAGTGACCATCTCTGAGTTGCGGAATGTTTCCCAAAACATTTCATCTTCAGAGTTGAAACGATTCTGAAATTGCTTAGATATGTTTAGCACATATCAACTTGGCGTATAAAAAGGGAAGAATATAATGGACTGTGTTGGTTCAAAAAGCAGCAGCTCTTCATTGAAATTCTGTGGTTCAAATTAAATTCATCTGTTTCCCCCATTTGCTTTTGCGATGTAAAGAAGAAAGAAAATATTGATGCAAGAAAATTTACCATTTTAAATTTTATAAAGTTATCTTTTCTGTCAGCGTCATTAGTTTAGTTTAATGATACTGAGCATGCTCACAGCATTTCATTGGTTTATTCCAATCCCATGCGTTCTTAGGGTCTGATCAGATTAAATGTTGAGTTCTGTACATGTTGCACTGGGACAGAAAAGCACTGTCTTTCAGCTTTGAAAATATGCATTTTTTAATTTAAAAAAGCAGCATTATAACAAAAGAAGCCAAGCTACAAAGGGGTTCAAGATTGGGTAGTTTTGCCAGTTTTTAAGTGAATTCTGAATGTGGCTAAAGAGTTAAAAACCCTGTGTGTCTGTGTTGTGTATGCCAGGTGGTATAGTGGTAGGCAATTGACTTAGCTGTAAGTGTGTTTTAAAAGTGTAAAAAAATAAACAGAAAAACTCACTTGCACGGGTTGAAAAGTACAGAAATGACACTTGTGAACGTAACACTGTAGTTTATAGATCTTAAGCTGCTAATTGTTGAGAGAGATTTACATTTGTCTTGTCTGATTGTCACAGATTTATCTGTGACACTTTTACTGTATATAAAAAACTTTAAATAAAGACCTCAGCTATTAACACTGGCCTAATTTGGATGTTTCCAAAGGGACGGGGTGGCGGGTCGGGGAGAAGAAGAGGAGTGTGTTAAAACTCTTCTGGGCCCTAATAGCTTAAAATCTGAGCAAGTTCTCAATAGATGTGATCATCAGACTTCATCCTATAATCAGCCATACAGCACCTGGGCATGGCGAGAATAAATTGGCTGTGTTGTTTGGTCTCTGCGGGCAGAGGGGGAGGAAGAGCAGGACTGCATTCTTCCTCGTCCGCTTCCTTCCCGTCCACCCGGAGCCTGGGATGGCCTCTCTGCAGGGTCACTGGACCTGTTTGTGCGGCTGGCACATGATGGCGTTTCTTCACCCTCCCTACCTGCAGTGCCATACGCCTCCATTTGGAGGCCTTGCCCAAGAGGTGTCTGTCTTTGAAGATCCGGGAGTTGGTCCCGTATTTTCCACCTGTGAGCAGGTCTGTAACTGGACTGCCCTGGTCAAGAAGGGGCAGGGGCTGGCTCTTGCTCCTTTGGACTTTCTCCTCACTGGGACTGCAGGATCAGCCCTGTGCTGAGCCGCGTATGCAAAGCAAGGTGCATTCTAGCCTCACCCGTATTTCTGACGTGGATATCGTGATGGAGCAGCTCCAGGCCCCAGCTCAGGTTTGACAAGAATTCAGCTGGTGGGACAGCGTTCACTAACTGAAAGCCTGTATGATGTTGGGCCACCACTCTAAACATAAATATGTTGTCGACCAGATTTCATAGAAGAATTTCTGAATTCTTTAGTATTTGTACAAGCTGGAAGTGAGCAGATATCTCACTGACAATCCTCTTGTGTTTTGGTCATGTGGCCTGGAGAACAGAGAACCGAGGAGGAAATGGCAATGGCTTTTTTAAGGGGAAGGGACTGAGTAATTTTCTCTGTTTTCAGGAAAAGATGCAAGTGCTGTAAAACCAGCAAGAGATCAAAAAGCAAAAGCAGCTGTTTGCAGTGATTTTTCTTCATAGTCTCCCCACAATCAGAGTGGAAATTCCAGCAGATTATAGACAAAGCAAGTGCACGGGGCTGCTTTTGCTAGAGCTGTCTGGCTCAAGATAGGGCATGGGTGCTGGTTGTGAAGTTTAACGTTTCTGCATTCTTCTGGGGCAGTCACCTGATACGTGCTGGTGGAGACAGTACGGTTGTTGAATGTGGCTGAGGATCAACAGGGGGGCATGGTGACCGAGTGTGAGAGCAGTGGCCTTCCACTCCCACATCAACAGTCCTAATCCCATCATTTAGAGGATTAGGAGTCATTACTCAGCTTTCTGGTTAGTCTGTGGGAAGTGGTTTGATAGGTCCACCCAGGTCCTGGAGACAAACAGGGATGTGGCAAGGGTATGGCTATGCTGGGTTGCCACAGTGGAGGTGAAGAACTGGCTGATCTTTCTCACTGGGGCAGTCATTCTTCCAGGTCAAATCACAACACGTTGATGTGTTGATAGTGGAAATTTGGGCAAAGAGACAGCTCCCTACCACAAAACATCTGTCTTGAACTTGTTTCTTAACAAGCACTAAATCCACTTTCTGCTTTAAAAGATGGTGTTGGTCAGTGGTTTGTTGGCCTCGGTGGAGCCTCCCGCACTGACTGGAGTTCAGCAGAAATAGGAAGTGGGTTCTCTGCTGCCTGAGTTGGCATGAAATGGAACATCCCTGGGCAAATGAGTGGTTCATTTCCTAGCCAGGTCCCCAGCCAGATCCCCTCTGAATTTAGGAATGAGTCACCATGTATGTGTGCTCTGCCTTTGTGCCGTCCTTGTGCCAGCCCTGGCCCAAGGGGGCAAAGCGAAGGCTGTGGCCTGAGGAGAAAAGCAGGAACAGGGTGGGAAGCCGTGGTGTGTCTGCAGCCTCCCTCCCCAGTGCAGGTCCTGCCTGGGCACAGCTGATAACTCGCCTTGCAGTCAGGAGGTCTGAAGGGGTTCAAAATGTTCCTCCACCACACAAACACAAGCACTTAAATCCTGCAGAGGTTAACTATGAGGTGTCTGCCGTGACAGCTCTGAGGGCATCCTTGTCTCCAGTTTCATTGTTTGAAGCAAACTTTCATGGAAACTTTTTGTTTCCAGCCGCTTCGGGCATTGCTGCTGCAGCTCTGCATCACCCACGTGTGTCTCCAGCCCCGTAATGTGAACACAAGTGCTGGGTCCAGACAACCCTCACTCATCCTTGGCCTTGCTGAAAATGTCACTCGAGGGGAGGCCGCTGACAGGGGTGTGTGGGCTGAGGGGGAGGGATCTCCTCAGTTTGGTTGGGAAGGAGCTGGGAGCTGGAAAGCACGGCTTGTCCTCGTCCGGTGCACACCCTGAGAGTGAGGTGGGGTACGTGGGAAATGAACCTCCTGCTTAGGTGGGGGACGGATCCTGAGAAGACAACGGGGATCATACAAGGAGCAAGTCACGTTTCCACAGTGGAAAACATCTTCAAGGAAATAGCATCCCTCTGCTCCTCCTGCTCGCCGTCTGCTGCATCTGAGGTGGTTACGGTCCTTGGTGCGAGTGTAACAGCGCTCTCCCTGCTCAGGAACTTTGGTTATATTCCTTCCAGAAACGTTCTTTTGAGAGATCTTTTGCTTGTTTCAAATCGGCTCTGCTCCTGCACCGCTCACATCTGCATTTCCCTGCCTCGCTGCAGACGGGCCGGCAGCCGGCAGCCGGCATTCCCTCTGTCCCGCTCCCCCTCGCCCAGCTGGGAGACGCTGCCCATGGCCGGGAGGGGCTGGGCCCGAGCGCCCCGGCCCTGCCGAACCGCGGAACCGGGGTTCTGCCGGGAGCTCCTGGCCTGGCCACCGGGGCGCAGCAGGGCCCTCCCGGGCACGGGGGCTGCCGAGGGCCCTTCGCGGGCCTGGCGCGGGGCCGCGGCCTGACGCGCTCTCATCCGAATCGTTCTAATTACAGGGGATTAACTAAAAGATCTGAATGGCTCCAATCTAATTTACGATAATCTAAAGAACGCCAGACCCGCCCCAGCAAAAACCCCCACCGAAGGCCTCCCGCGGGGCCGCCTGCGCCGGGACGCC
>VYXH01003520.1:163701-184256 GCA_013397275.1 Burhinus bistriatus | reverse complement strand
GGAGGGGGAAGCCTCCACGAAGGGGTTTCCTGCTCCGCCGGGCAGGTGGCGACCTGAAGCACGAGGGCTGGGAGCCACAGCCCGGATCCGGCCAGATTCTGGCCCGGGCAGTGGGAGCGAGGGTGGGGGGCAGCTGGGACCTGGGACGCGCCGGTGGCCACAGAGCTCGGGGCAGGCGCTGGCCGTCGCCAAGCAGAGCAGGCTGGAGCGGCCACCCGGGCTGGGAGCCTCTGGGCAGCCCTGCCGAGGGCCGAAGGAGGGCAGGGACCCCGGGGGCTGGTCTGTCCCGCAGCGGCTGCACAGCTTGTCAGCTGCGTCCTGGCACCCTGGGCTGCATCTGGCTGACCAGTGCTGGGAGGATGGCAGAGGCCATAGGAATGGCCAGGAGGAGCCACCCTGGGCACTCGCACAGCCCAGCTCGCCCCAGGTGCAGGCAGAACCATTGTGGTCCCCAGCACAACCGTCTTGGCTGGTTTGTCATTGCTGTTTCCTCCCAGAGCAGCACTGGGGAATGCGAGGTGACATGGAGCCCATGACCCACTCAGTTACACAAACACCTTGCCGATGTTGCCACGGGCTCCAGGGGTTCCCTGCCGTACAAAGGTCCCAGCCTGTCTTGTCTGTCACTGGGCCACAGGCAACAACTGCAGCAGCACATCAAAGACCCCGAGCTGCTCCCATTGAGCAGGACCCCTCTCCCTCATGGCTTGGTGTCACTACGGAAGTGGCTCAGTGGTTGTAACAGCTTGAATCCACTCCTGTATCCGATGTTGGCCGAGGTGAGGAATAGCCTCTCCCTGCTCAGGCTCGGTAGTCCCTCTCCGGATCCTGCACGCATACTTGCCCGCACAGCATCCAGGCCTGCGCTCAGCTCTGATGACTGGGTGGAAAGGGATCGTGTGGCCACGGGCTGTTGCTCTGCAACGCGTCATTGCCCCAGCCCTGGAGGGAGCTATTCCAAGGCGGAATTGTTTATGGCATGCATTGATGGCTTTCAAACCAGCTTTCACATAAGGCGGAATGCTCTGCTTCTGCTGTGTTAAGCACGGCTGGATCTGTGATTACAGTGAAAATCAGTCATTTGTCTCATCTGGAGCTTTCTTCTCCTCTTCTCTCCTCAAAGTGGGGCTGGAGTCTATGAAAATTTGGTGGCATGCTCTTCCCTGCTTCATCCACCCTCGCTAGCATGCCAGGCAGGCCCTGTTGGGCACACAGGTCTGACCCCTGCCTCACTTGTTCCTGCCTGTGGTGTGGTGTGCGTTTGCTGGTGACCTCAGGCTTGGTGTCTCCTCTGGCTCCTGGACAACACATTGTTCTGTTTGCTGACCTGCCCAGCAGCAGAGGGGAACCATGCTGACCGAGGCTCCCCAAGGGCCTGCCTCAGCCCTGCTCTCATGGGGCTGTGTGTCCAGCAGTAGAGATCACACACAAAGGCGCCTTTTCTCTGATGCAGGGTAGGATCCGCTTAAAAAAAGAAGGGGAAAAAATCATATGAGACTTGGAGGTTCTCTGGGGATAGGAGAGAGCGCAGGAACAACGGCCACATTGATAAACTCCCAGTTTCCTGATGCCGGCCAGCGAAGGAGGGACCTCCGCAGTGGCAGTGCTGCAGAGCAGCGGGGGCTGGAGGTGGCAGCCAGGCCAGCTCCGTGGGGAGATAGCCCATGAGGCGTGCAGTGCGGGCCGAGATGGCAGGGACAAGCTACCTACTCGTCCTGGGGTGACATAAGCCTGCAGAGGTTCAGCCTGAAGATGCTCTCTCCTGTTAGCAAAATGCCCATCGTCTTTCTGCCATGTCCCCCTCCCAAGCGCTGCTTACAGCTGGCACCTTTGCCAAGCGCTAATAGGGCAGTTAATTACTGGGGGCAGTAACCAACACTGGGGATGGCGTGGTGTGCAGAGTGAGGGATGCCCATGGTGTGGGAACAGAGCTGGTAAAAGCAGGGTGCTGACTGGGAAATGTCTTTTAACTGGGCTGCTAAAAATTCTTCCCTCTCACCCCATCAGCAAAAGGAAATCTGAGGCTCCACTGTCCTGGATGCTCTTTTGTTTTGCTGTAGCACATGGACAGTCGCAGGAGCTGCTCATGGAGCCCTGCACAAGAATTCACCGACTCAAAAAGCGAGTGAGCTGGAAGGTCCCGTCTGACCCTCAAAAGACTCAGGTCCTTCTGTGGGGCTCTGTGGGGACAGCCCAGCTCCACAGCAGAACCTGAGCCTGGGGCTGGGACTCAGTGGGTCTGGGGACAGCGGCTTGCGACAGGGCTTGCTGCTGGCATGGCCAGCTCTTGTGAAGTGCCACAGTGGTGAAGCCGTTCCTGCTGTGGGTGCTTGCGGGGAGGCCTGGAGCCAGCTGCTGTGGCATGCTAATACAAGGGGGAGCATCTGCTTTTCCTCTCCGCTGCGCTGGCTGATAAGCACAAAGCCTATGAAGAGGAGAGGGAAAGATGGACTTACCCGGTCTCCATGTCTGATGTGGAAACACAGGCAAGGCACGGCTTGTAGGTCGAGATAATAGCTCTTGCTAGGCTAACCTAAACATGTTTTACACACAGATGTAGCAATGAGAAGGAGTGATAATGGCAGCGGAGTAGATAGATTGCTACTATCTGACTTACAAAAGAGCTTTTATTTAATTATGCTCAATTCACTTCCTTTGCCTCTGGATTCCTCCACTGCTGGCGCAGGGCTTGCTGGTGCCTGCTGCCCGGAGGCAGCAGCAGGCAGTGAGGCAGCGGGTGCCCGCACCCCAGGGACCTGGCCTGACGCTGCTCGGAGCGGTCGGAGCAGCCTCACATGGGCGTCGAGCCCGAGCTCAGTGCAGCGGAGCCATAGGATAGGACCCCTCACGCACCAGTCAGCTTCCTGGGGGATTGTGTGTGGGTGAAGCCCACGCCCCTCCGGTTGGCTTGGCTCGAGCCCCACGCTGATTTTATTGCGGCTGCGGCACCTGGCAGAGCTGGCACACACTCTGCTGCCTTCTATTTTTAAGACTTTGAGCGTGTGCATGGGGCAGCTGTCGTCCCCACAGATCTCACCAGGGTGGTGGTGAGGCTCAGCTGGTGGAAGAATGCTGCCACCCCCTCTGGGACAGAGGCATCCAGAAGAGTCCAGGGACAGCCAAGGCCAGCCGAGACCGTGAAGGTCATCCCGGCTGCACCACCCAGACCTGGAGGCTTCACACTGGAGTTTCCCCTTGCTGAGGCGTCTCCCCATGACGAGACCAGGGATGGGGTGGGAGAAGGTCTGTCCAGGGTGCCCCTGTGTAGCCAGGGAGCCAGCGGCCCTGCTGAAGCCCCCGGCACTGCATCGGCTGCTGGCAGCTCAGGGACCCAGTGGCGGAGTGGGGACAGAGCACTGGCGCCCCCAAGTGCCTCCCCCAGTGACACCAGACAGGGCCATATCCAGGCTCAAAGCGCAGACTGAGGACCAGGAACGTCCTGATGGCTGGCCGGGTGGTCCTGGGCTTGCTGCCTGCCCCACTGGTGGCAGCACTCAAAGCCCTGCTGGACGAGCCCCATTTTTGCTCCCGGAGGCTGGAGGTCTGGTGCTGGTGCCAGAGGTCTCTCCCTGTGGGCACGGGCTTTGGGCAGGGAGCGGGGGCAGAGGACAGCAGGAACTGTTTTTTCTCGCCACACTTCCTGTTTCCACCACTTGTGGCCATCCCCACAGTCCAAAGCCTGATCACAGCTTTAAAGGTGCTGGTTTTGCTTCTCTATTAGCACGCCTCAGCTCTGACTCACTTCCTTTCCCACCACCGCTCGTCCTTGGCAAATGCTGGAGGAGGTCCCTCAGCGAGCTCCCATCCAGGAGGCCGGCGGAGCAGCTCCTGGCATGCTTTGGTCTGTTCCCTTCAGCAAGAGCAGTGTCAGTGACCTACCAGGTCACAGACACACAGGCTGAGGTTCAGGATGTACCTATGCTGCCCTAAGACTTGTTCCCCACCCGTGGGCTTCTTAGGAGGAGCAAGCCAAGACTGATCAGTGCTTGTTTGTTTCCTTTTATTGCTGGCTTTGAGCTTGTGGGTTCTCACCCAGGATGTTTGATTTTTTGCCTGGAGCATCTGGAAACACTGAGAATTTCAGACAGTGCAAGCAGTTGTCACAGCATACAGGTAATCCATCCCTGCTCTTTCAGAGAAGGAGGATCTGGGGAGGGCTGAAGTTTTTCACCAAGGAACCTTCTACCACACGCTTGAAGCTCTGGCTAAGGACGCGTTAATTAATCTTCAGGGACTCCTGCCAAACAGCCTGGCAGAACAGCCCTCCTCCAGCCAGGCACAGGGAGGTGGAATGACATCCCCCAGGTCACCAGCGGCATGGGTGGCAAGTCTGGGGACGGGACTCTTGAGCCCTCGGCCACTGGTAGGAAGCTGGGCTGCTCCTGCGCGAGCGTGAACTGGAGCAGGGGTGCCAAAGGCCTCGCAGCATGCCCACTGCTGGGTGCTCCTCCTCCAAGGTGGGTGTGGACTGCCACGATGTTGGTGCTCGGAGCCTCCTGCCATGTCCCTCTGGTGTGGTGATAGGCACAGTCCCTGCTCCCCCAAGGAGCCACACCAGTCTCCAGCCACTGCCTAAAGTCTCCAGGAGAGGTGGTAGAGATTTTGAAGCAACTGCCAGCCCACGGTGTGTCCCCTCTACCCCTCTACAAGCTGCAGGCAGGGGCAGAATGCAGTTTTTGTCATGCTCAGAAAAAAATCACATGAAGCCTGGTTGCTTTTCCACCTTGATTTACTATCAGCTTTGACAAGCTCTGTCTCTTGGCTCCTCCAATACTGCCAGCCGTGTCTAATGCTGTTGATTTGATAATATATCTAATCTGGCTTGCTTGAAAACGCCCAGCATCTCAGAGCTGCTGTTCTCCTACTTGAACCATCTTCCTTCCTTGCCTTCTTTCTATCTTTCCCAGCTGGGGCCAATCTGTCTGGGAAATAGTCCAATTTGCTTCCATCTGATGGGAGCAAATCCCAGCTCCATTCCCTTCATCTACTCCAGAGCCAAAATCAGCCTAGGTCATTATTTTGAAATCCTTCATTTTGCTCCTCTGCATTTTTGCTGCTGCTTTTCTCCCTCAGCCAAGGCACTGGTGAAAATACCTCTAAATACCTCTTACTTCAGGGTTCTTGCAGAGCAGCCACCGCCCACTTTGCGCAACATGGACATTTGAGGTCTGGACAAGATATTCCCCAATTTTTAGACCCTCCCACGGTTTGAGGAGGAGCACCAGCATCCTGTGTTAGATACAACTCAAACTAGCAGGTCTGGGCCAGGCCTAAATCTCTCTGCAGGTATCCCCTGAGGGCTGGGGGCACCTGAGGCATGCGGAAACCCTCGAGCCTGGCGCGCAACACACCTCCCATGGCTGCCAGTTGCCGTGTGGGGAGGCCGGGGTCTCCGTTACATGGTGGTGTGTTGCTAAAGGACCTCTTGGCCCCTTTTACAGAATGGTACAGGTTNCAGATGTGGCCTCACCAGGGCAGAGCAGAGGGGGAAGATGACCTCCCTCGACCTGCTGGCCACACACTGTTTAATGCAACCCCAGATACCATTGGCCTTCTTGGCCACAAGGGCACATTGCTGGCTCATGGTCACTTGTCCGCCAGGACTCCCAGGTCCCTCTCTGCAGAGCTGCTCTCCAGCAGGTCAACCCCCCTCTCACTCTGTCAGCGTTCACTGAACAGGACAAGGAAAGGCCTGTCCAACCTTCCTGTCATGCTGGGTGCAGATGTGGTGCTACGCACCAACAGGCCTTAACGGCCCCAAGCAGCCCCACCTGGAGCCGCCACCCACGCCCTGGCCAGGGCCCAGGAGCTCATTTAAGCCCGGGGTGGGGCCCTCAGCTCTGGCCTGGGCTGTGCTGTAGCTGCTGCTCTCTAGCACTGTCTCTCTCCTGGCCTTATGGGTGGACTGTAGGCAGCTTATCTCCTGGAGGGGCCCACTGATGGCACGTTACAGCTGGGCTCCAGTCTTGTCTTTGGACTATGCTGTAGCCTTGTCTCTGGTCCTGTCTCCTTTTGCTCCTGATAGGACCCCCTGGATGGAGCCTGGACCTGGTGCATTGCTTGCCTTGCCTGGGGCTGTCGATGGACCCTGTTGCCACGGTCAGGCCTGCAGGGCTGTGCCCTGTCAGCGAGGGCTCTGCTGTGTTGGGGGCGCCCTTGCTGCTCCCCAGCGCTCAACATGGGGAGAAAGACTTGCTGCTTCTGCACTAATGGTGTCCTTCCATCTTCCATGGTGCTCAGCTGGGGTCACAACCGCTTGGCTCAGCTCAGGAGTGTGGTTTAAGTGGAGCTGTTAACTCAGCCAGTGCCACAAATCCAGGGTCTCTGGATGCAGCATGAGCACGTTAACGTTATTTACGTAGTATTTCCTGATCCAGAGCACTGCATCTTCAGCCAGGCTTTGCAAAAGAGGGTGTAGGTTCAGACTGACGTTGGTGCTGCCTCTGGTGTAAGAGGCCTGACAGGAGAAGGTGAGGCGGGGACCCAGGAGAGGCGTCCAGCCCGAGGCAAAGAGTTTCCCCTGCAGCCCTCTGGCTGTTGCAGGGCAGAAGTGGGCACCTGGGTGCTCTGGTCGTCTGGAGCGAGGAGAACACATTGGAGGAGTCCCCCGGACAGAAACATTGCAGGTATTATAACCACGCGTGGAGCTTCACCCAGAGCTTGCCCTTGTTTAAAGCAGAAGCCCGCTGCTACGAGACCTGGGTCTCTTCTACTGCTTCTTGGCGTTGGGCTGGAGGCCAGGGCTGCATGCACGCATCCACGATCAAACGGTTGCGTCTGTCAGCCCCAAGAAGCATCATCAGGTGAGATTAAGGGAAACTCCTTGCACTGGCTCTGGAACACAACTACATGGAGAGGCAAACGTGGCCCGTTGAGGAGCGCAGAGCAAGGCAGTGTGGGGCCCGTGGGCAGGCTGTGGAAGAGCTGGATGCATCCAGCAGAGCTGCTGGGAACTGCAGGTGAGTGCTGTGTGAATACATGAGATGCTGCCAGGACATCATTCTCTTGCTGGGGGTGGGTCTTCGAACATTAAAACCACAGTAGCACCAGCCATCTGCGCCTCTGCCATCCTGGGGAACTGAAACTGGTAACGTCTCTGAGGAGGTGCTCAGGGTTTCCAGGGCATTGCTGGTCACCATGAGGTGGCACAGGAGGTCCTGCTGACACAGCTGGGGATGGCCCTTGTGCATCTCCCTGGGATCAGAGCTGTGCCCTGAAAACCGGTACAACCCTCGTCTGGGGGTCATCCGGGGAACGAGGCTTCCAGCCCCCTTCTCTGGGCACAGGAGGGAAAGTGGGGAGGCGAGGTTGGGCCCCACTTTGGGCTCCGCGTTCAGAGTGATCTTAGCCGGGTGTGTAGATCGGTGCTTGTGAAAATAATGAATTGCCCAGTATAGCTGGTGGGACGTTATGGGTAACTGCGTGTCCATTTGGCCTGCAGTCAAAAGTGCTTTTAAGCTTGTAAGTAAAGGAATGCGAACCTGTGGCAAAGCCCACCCCTCCTAAAGGAGGGGAGGTGATGTGGCAGAAAGCGGGGAGTTTTGGACCTAATGTGCTTGACCCTGTGTGGGCTGAAACGTTCTCATCAAGTGCGAGGGGTCTGTGCACTCTGGTTGCTGCGCTGCCTGCAGAGGACAGGCTGGCACATCTGAAACGGTCACTAAGCCTTTTCTAACTTGATGGTGCTGAAAAGAGAATCGCTGCTGAATTGTCTAGTTTATGGATCCACCAAGTTAATTAACCATGATTGATAAGCCACTGCCAGAATGATCCATGCTGTGGGTTTATCTGTATAATCCCTGTTTGTGTGCTTAAAAGACTGATAGGAGAGCCAAAAAAACAGATCCAGACAAAAAGATAAGGCTGAAGATGCATGGTGATGTCTTGAAAATTTAATTTAGCAGGGAAAATATCCCTTTTAAAACTACATTATTAACTGCTGTCAAGTGACAGCCATTTGGCCTTCACGTGCTGTAGATGAATTCAGCCAAGTTGTATCAGACCTCTCTTGAAAGCACGGTGTATGCCACTAACCGGGCTTCTTCCTTGGCGCTCTGGGTGCATAAAATCTGCATGATTGCTTTGCGATGGGGCTTGTCAACAGACACTGCAGCTGGGTTATGAATCACTTTAATTTGTCATGTGAGCTGGTTTCACACCCGCATCTCTGGAGGGAAAATGCTGGAAAATTGGGGGGAGGGAGGAGAGGGGATGTCAGACCCAACCTCCCCGCCCTGGTTCTTGATGGAAGTGTTTCTCCCTCTCCACCAGTTAATGACTAGTCCTAATTTAATAGAATGAAGTGGCCAACATAAAATGTATGTGTTTTGTTTTCACATCTGAGTCTAACATGGCCACAAGTCATAGTCTGAAATGATTGGGGGTGTTATCAGTCACACAATCTGACATTTTGCCAAAAGGTCTCTTTTGTCTCTTCTCTGAGTGTGAAAACAAGGGATGCTATTTCTTGTGTTCTGTAAAGAAAATGTGGGTTGCAGAGTCTTAAGGAGCCATTAGATGAAGGAAACCAAAGAGGGAAAGAAAAATCAAGACCTCTTCCTTCCAATAATCACACAAATACTGGTCCTCTAGGGACACTTAATGGAAAACATTTTAGGAAGCACCTGAAAAACTGCCATGGAAATTTCCCAGCCCAGCCATCATATTGTCTCCTGCATCCTTTACTGGGATAATCTTGAGAAAAATCAAAGCATCAGATCATAATTTGATTTTTTTTCTTTATTTTGTATTTATTTATTCAGTTGCCATTAATAACAATAAAAATGAAATTACCCACCCCTGACTCTGGGTTCCCTTGACACTTAGTTAAAGTACACAATTATGCAAAATAGGCAGACTCCCACTGCACGTTATCGCAAGCAGCAAAAGCATAAACCAAACATAAGCCCCTCCACAGAGACAAATTACTCACCCATCAAAAGAATTACTCACTGTGGACAAGTACACTTTTACAAGGTTGATTTTAAGTGTGCAGATGAATGTTACAGCTGGTAAGAATTCATTAGTCAATGAATCTGCAGCAAAGGAAAAGATAAGGAGACAAAAATTTGTTTTTCCTAAGTGGAAAGGGTCTTATTCTGTGCTGCTTGAAAATGAAATGCCCTTTTCTCTTCCTTTCTTAAATCAGGAAGGTGTTTGATCATGTTTTTAGCTTTAAGCTCGCAATTAGCTCTCCTGAAATTAAAAGAATTATTTGTCTTCTTCAATAGAGTTGCATTGTTAGACATCTTGAAAAGATGATGGCTCCCTCCAAGAGGGGCAATGAGTGCACAGGTATAATACAAATGCCTTTTTCTAACACTTTCCTTCAACATGCTGTCATTTCTCTCCTGGTGCGTACAGAGCCAGGGATCTGTAGGGCCACCTTGCAATCTGTCTGTTTTGTGCCTCGGTTGGCGTTTGCCAACATCAGGGCTGATGGACGTGCTATAGAAAACCGTCCCCTCCTGGTCCTGAGCAGCCAGCCCAACCCTTCAGCCCTTCCCAACAAATTACTTACCTGGCCTTGAACAAGCAGCTCCCCCCAGCAGCCTTACTGCAACGCTGGTAAACAACATATGTGAGGATGAGCTGGTGAAGCTGCTGTAAAGGCATTTGCTGCTTTCAAATTCCGGCTCCCGTGTCACACACGGACCTGCTGTTACAGCAAGCAGAGCCCACCTGTTGGCAGCACGAACACAGAGGCTAAAATTCAGCGTATGTGCAGGTGTGGTGACTGCAGAATACTGCTGAGACCCTCTGGATGAGGAGGATCGGATACTGCAGCAGCAGAGCTCACCTGGGCGTCTGGCTGTGTACTTCACGCTGAAGCCTGCTTTGTGGCTAGCAGGCAATATTCCCAATGTCTGTGTCTAGCACCTTTAATGAGTGCTACAGAGATGTAATGCTATCCAGAGCTGCGCTGGGGCCAACTTCCTTGGTTATTTGGCATTTCCTAAATCCATTCATTCTTCGGTTGCTTCTTCTGATGCTTCCCTCCCCCCTGCCTCTGCAGTCTGTGTCCATGGAGGATATGCACATGAAAGGAGGGAAGAATTGGCCCCTTAGGGAGGAAGAAGACATTGACTTTTTTTGTCTGATTCTGGAACAAAAAGGTCCAGCCAGGAGCTGTTCTGATTAGGTCTTAGTGTAAAACAGATGCAAAGTTTCATGCAACAAGTGAAGTGGCATAGGGAAACAGATAGATTTTTATATGCCGCCTTTCCCCATCTCTTGCACGGGATCAGAGCTATTAGATCTGAAGCTGATTAAGTGTGAGACCCCAGCACAATAACAAAAGTATTGGCCACCAGTTTCTTAATGATCGTCTGGGAGCTGGAGTGCAACGTTCATTTGAAATACAGGTCACAAACAAGCTGTTCCCGTTCTTTACTCCTCCCCACTTTCTATCTTACAAAGAATGAAAGAAAACCAGGTTTGCTAATAGTGCCAGATCTGGAGGCAAGCGATACATTTACATTCAAAACCTTGCATGAACGTCCAGCTGCAAGAGTTTCCGAGCAAGGCAAAAGCTAGCAAGTGAAAGAAGTTGGACAATTACACTCATTTGTCTGCCTTGTTTTCATTGAAATAATTCAGGCGAGGCCAACTGTGTTACTTGGATTCTCTAAGGTATAATTTAGGCATGAGATGTTTACAATCAACTCTCATTTGCATCAACCAGGAGGAAAACATGGGATCTGTTGGATATTTCAACTAGTGGGTTAATTACGAGTTTAATCACTAATATTTATTCAACCTTCTGCATGTGAACCGCCACTGGGCCAGATCCTGCCACTCTTGCTACTGTGCTTACTCTGCAGGTTCCACGCAAGTGAGAGAGGAGTGCAGGACAGGGCCCTGTGAGCGTGGTTCTAGTTTTACTAAGGAGAATTGGTGCCGGAGGTGGATGTCTGACTGAAAGCCCTAGAAATGTTAGATCTGATGGGAACAACATGCCCTTCCCTTTTGCGGTCCCAGGACTGAGCTTAAACAAAGATACTGTTTACCATGGGCCACACTCTGCAGTCCCTGCTAGGGGTCATTATTGAACTGCTTAGCAAATAGCTTGATAAAATCAATGGGACCATTTGTGAGATAGGAAACCTCTCTGTGTGTGCAAGGAGCTCAGGGACTGGCCCCCGGACTCTTTCATGAGTGCTGCGCAGAGAAGTCTAAACACCGCTAAGCACGCCTAAAATGAGCAAGGCAATTGATCGACAGTTTTGATTGAAACCAGAAGTAAGTTTTGCTGGGTTTTTTTTTTAAACCCAGGCTTAAATAGATATCACTTAGAAGAAGAACATCGATCGAAAGATAAACCCAGTGCATGAGAGGACCCTGAAGGTGAAAAGTACCATTAAGTAGGTTAAAGGAGCCTGCCCTTGTATGACAAGCTGTTCTCTGTGCGAAAGGACAGAGAGCACTGAGAGGGAGATAAGAAGATAATGAGGTCAGATTCCAGGTTACGGAAACCTCGGTGGCTTGCTCTGTCTTGGGCACCTCTGTGTGGTTTGCCGGCAAGAGGCTAATGAGTGCCAGCTGTGATGGTTTTGGTGCTACTCGCACCCCTCCTCTGGGAACTGACCCAAACCTGTCAACTAATTCCCATATACCAGCAGCTCTCCGGGTGCGTGTTTAGCTGCCTGGCCTGAAAGGACTCTCCAGCAGGGAGGAGAAAGACCCCATATTTCATGACACATCCTGAAGTCACCTAGTGAAACGTGTGTTTTCCCACTGTGACCTTTGCCAGATCCTTGGTCGCCTCCCCCGGCTGGCAAGGACAGCAGAGGCACTCACCCGGGAGGAGTGGAATAACACCGGGCTCGGCCCCAAGCGCTCAGGGCTGGGTGGCCCTGCAGAGCGGGAGGGAGACAAACCAGGTCCTGTCCCGGATAGGTGTTTTGCTGCTGATCGCAGGAAGTGGAAGTCAACAGGAGGGAAATCCCCGGTTCAGGTTTGGGAGGACACAAAAGCTGATGGAGCCTGAATCTGACCCGATGGTGTGAGTGAACTTGGTTTGTCTCTGTCCAGCCTCCAGTGATCAAATCCTCCCGACACACACCTCATCTCAAGAGGCAGAGAAGCTCAGCGCCCAGGCTTGTCACCTTCACCGCAGAGCCAGCACCTGCAGCTCATTAGTTCTCATTATTATTAAAGCTCATTATTGCTCTCTCTTCAGATGAACGCCACAAAGCAAAGGTTTGCTGCCGTTTCCTAGCCTTTCCAGGGCTAAGCAGGCCAATTGGGGTTATTTAGCCTGGAGAAAGGGAGGCTGAGGGGAGACCTTATTGCTCTCCACAATTACCTGAAAGGAGGTTGTCGCCAGGTGGGGGTTGGTCTCTTCTCCCAAGTAACAAGTGATAGGACGAGAGGAAATGGACTGCAGTTGCGCCAGGGGAGGTTTAGATTAGATATTAGGAAAAATTTCTTCATTGAAAGGGTTGTCAAGCATTGGAACAGGCTGCCCAGGGAAGTGGTGGAGTTGCCATCCCTGGAGGTATTTAAAGGACGGGCAGACGTGGTGCTGAGGGACATGGGTTAGTGGTGGGTTTGGCAGTGTCAGGTTGATGGTTGGACTCGATGATCTTAAAGGTCTCTTCCAACCTAGGTGATTCTATGAATCTATGATTCTATGATTTAATTCAATGAAGCTATTGCTCTGCACCCTGTGTAAGCAACTACAGCACTTACAATGAACTCGGGTAAGATGGCAGTGTTGTTTGTATGATTCCTTCCACCCTTGTGGGGCAGAAGAGGCTGAGAACAGGGAGTCCCCTGTGACATCCACAACCCCTGAAATACAGAGCACACCTATGTACAATGTAATACGTGGATGTGAAAATAGCAAAAAGACTACTGCTTAGATAGAAAGATGGAACAGCTGACATTCAAGTGATAAAAGTACTCCAATCTTTAACTGTACAGTGTTTACATTTTAAAAAATGTGTTGAAAGTGAGTGTTGAAAGGTGATCTTAACTGTTTAGGCTGTTTGATTACCTTTTGTTTTCTGCTTTCCTCAGCCGTATCAGCAGGTTGCTCCATCTTGCTATGTTTTACCACTACTTCTGCTCAGTTTCAGGGTCATGTTCACCAGTTTGGGTGCCCATTCTAGTGGGTTATCCAGGTAGTCCAAAGAAAAAGCTGGTTTCACTTGTATAAAGATTCATGTGAATGTTTCCATTAGTACGCAGTTTTGTAACATCACATATTTTACATCATTGATTTGTGGTGAGTTCAGATACAAATGCATACATATGCACAGAATCATGCAGATTGTACATAGACAGTATCTTTGCAGGCTAAACTGAAACCACCCGATAACTCTCCTTTTCTGCTTTTCTGCTACGAAATTCAAAATGCTACAACTAGTCCAGTGTAGGACTTGCTGACATTTTAAATATGTATGTGCGCACGTGTCTTTTTTTTATACATATATGTGTGTGTGTGACTTTTAACTTTTGACTTATCTCTAAGATTAATGAATGTGTTGACTGCACATGAGAAATGCGTAAACCTTTAGGGCTGCTGGGGTCACCAGGGAAATGTCAAGAACGAGATCACACTGTTTACAATATGTCCAAAAATATACAACAACAGACAACACGCCACAAGTGACATTATAATGAGAGACAGCTATTAGAAGCAATGTAAAACACATGCTGCTGGACACCACACATCAAAGGTTTATCTTGAAATTATAGATAGGCCATCGCAAGGCACAGGTATGAAAACATTTCAAGTTTCCTAGTAAAAAGCAGTGGGCACATACACTTGTAACTATTGCCTGCTATTAAGTTACTTGGAGGGGCTGACCCTGTGCGTCTGCGCAAATGCCAGGACACGGTGCAAAGAGCTGCAGGACCTGGTCGACCCACGTGGGGTGAAGCGAGGTTGAGGAGGGTCTTCCCATAATGGCCGAGTGTTGCCTTGCCTTTACTGGAAGTGGCACGGGCACACTGTGGGCAGGGCTGGGGTGCAGGTGGGGTGCAGGGGTAGGGCTTTGGGCTGGCTGCAGGTGGGTCACTGGCAGGGACCTCTGGGCTGGAGTTCAAGCTGGGATGGTGCAGGGGTGAAGGTTAGGGTACTGGAGGACAGGACTGATGGGCCAGGCTGGGGTAAACACCAGGAGGGTCCCTGGTGGGGTGAGGATTAGAGGTGCTGGTCCCCAGCTGGGTTTGCTGACGGGTGCGGTAATTACTGCTCAGGTAGGTTTTGGAGATGGTGCTGTCAAGGGCTGTCTGAGCAAGGCTTGGGGCTGGGGCTGGCTGGCGTTACGAGGCTGGGGTTAAAACCGGCTGAGGCTCAGGCTAGCAGGGGCCGTGAGTCAGCACTACAGCTGGATGCAGAAGCTACGGGATGGCATGCAGGGCTGCGTTCGGCAAAGGCTACATGCCTGGCCGAGGGTCATAGCAATGACAAGTGACTTGAAGCTGGGGCTGACCTTGGCAGAAGCCCATGAATTCGCATGAGTCCTGGGTCTGGCAGCATCTACGGAGCTGGTTCGGGGTGGGTGGCAGCCATGGCCGCCTGGCTGGGATTGGGACGGGGCCTGTCAGAGGAAATTGAGGATGTGGGATGGAACCGGGAGATGCCAGATGTGGTGTGCAGAGGTTTGCCAGCAACAGGCCCTGCCAAGGGCATGTCTGAAGCTGGCCTGGGGTCTACTCTGTTCAGCCAGGTGGAGACCAGAGGTGCCTAGAGCTGGACGGTGACTCAGAGCTCAGTGCAACATGGTATATCTTTTCAAGAAATATGAGATTTTAACCAAAATGCTTAGGTTTGTATTAAGATGTCCAAAGCAAACAATAATTTCATAATTAACAACATTTAACCCTTTCACTTCAAAGCACGTAATGGCATTGACACTGAAGCCTCAACAAGCCCAGTGAACATGGGAGAGAATAACATTGAAGCCACTGAGGTAAGTCAGATTGGTTGGAACTAACAAGGGTGTTGTGGGCTGTAGTAATATATTTACAGCCTGGTGATTATACTGTGGGAAGGAAGGAAAGGGGATTAAATCCCTGTTTAGTTTAAGCTGCATTTTAGTGCAGCCAGTTCTTCAGTAGTACACAGTTAAAAAAGTAGTCTGTCAAATCCCGCTGACATATTTTGGCAATAGATATTTCCTCTAATTGAAAGCAATTGTTGTTTTGTAAGCTTTCCCCCTTTCCCATTTGTTTTGGTTAATGGGTAGTGGTGGCCTGTCTACTTAAGCACGTATTGAGCAACTGCTCACTGGGAAGTTAGCATATTGCAAAGAGTGCGGCACGATCCTGCTTGACTTCATAGGGAAAAACTTCTTCCTGGCTTTGGCGGAGGATGTTCGAACAAAGCTGGTCGGATCAGCCTCGCTGGTTGTTATTGCAGGGCTTTGCTGTTTGGGTCAGCTAGGGCCTTCATGTGTGAATCCTGGGGTAAAAAACAGGCTCACTTCCAACGCAGCCATGCTTTGTTTTGAACAATCTGCATGGCCCCCGCTGTGAATCCCACGAGGGGATGCTCTGCTTTACGTTGCACTCGCTTCCTTTGCTCGGAGCCAAATACTGCATCCTACACTGCTGGAACACAGTCAAGATGGGTGGAGCCTGCGCGGACAGCCTGATGCAGGCTAGATGTGGCCGGCCCCTGTCGTGCTGGACGCCAGCAGCAGCCTTAATGCTGTGGGCGGGCAGGGCCCTGCAGCCCTGGGGGGACTTAACAAGCCCCTGCTAGGTCAGTCCAGGCAAAACGCTGCTAAACTCACTGCTGCCCGCAGCGACTGCGCCAGTGCTGCTGCTTCCCTACGGGGCTGCACCCTCGCCTGTCCTGCACCCACGGTCCAGCACCCCCGGACCCCAGTGCTCTGCTGGCCGGCAGCCTGGCTGCAGGGCCTCAGGAGCTGGGCAGTGGCATTTGCGGCTCTTGGGACCTGGTGGGGAGCAGCTGCCCGGCCCCAGTGGGACGCTGAGGCCGGTGTCTGTGCACTGGGGTGCTGGGGGCTCACATCCTCCCATCTCTGTGCTCTGAGAAACGCGCCTGTGCTCTCCTCGCAGGACGTCAGTCGGGGCGCTCGGTCTTGAAACACCCTTTATCTGACACCCCTCTGAACCTCAGGGGGGTGCCGTGCACCTCCGTTTCCCTGGAGGTCAGAGCAGGACTGGACGAAACCCTCCTTTACCCTATAGTCACATGAAGTCTGATCATCTGGCCAGAACCCCCTCAGGCTGGTGCTGGTCAGGATCCAGCTGAAGAAGGGACTTATTCTGCCATGCACACCTGCACCCAAACTGCCTGTGACGCCCCACGGGCTGCATTGACAGAGGACAGGTATGGACAAGAGACCATTAGTGTAGCAAGGCTGGGGCTTGATGGGATTATGTCTTCATCTGACCACTAGCTAAATTTCCTGCAGAGGAGAGCTGGAGATGCATTTGAGCTCACCAGCCATGTTTCCAGCCCTGACTGGTGTGAAGCTAGGGGGAGTGAGTGCTGAGCCCTTTCTAAGCCTCTAAAGGAAATAAAAGCAACAGGTCACCAAGGAGACCTGCAGGAAACTGGGGAACCTGCTGCTTTTGCATCCCAGCTTTCCACCCACAGCGCTCGGGTCAAACCCCAGCACAGGCTACAAAAGACACATTTTTTTATTGCCTTGTGATAAACCTCCTGGTCTGGAAAATCCTGCCATTATTGTGTGTGTGAACTTTCACCAGCACAGAATCTGTCATTAAACTAGAAGGAGACCTTTTCATGCTCACAACCTCTGTCTGCACAGCTCCTCTCTGGAGGCGAATCCCTCACGGTGAACACGTCAGCCGGCCGCACGCAGACAAGGTTATGACTGCATTACATACTCTGAAGGGAGCGATGCTCTATATTACACTAGGAAAGGTTCATCTTTGAAAACAAAGAGGCTTGAGGAAAAAAAGTGTGATTTTACTCAGAAAGTGCCTCTGGTCCCCATAAATCCCTCTCCTCCTTGCTCAGACCAGGGCTGGAGGCCGCCAGCAGGGTGGCAGCGGAGCATGCAGCACCGGTGCTATTCCTGCTACAGCCATTTGCAGTGAAGCCTGAGACCGCACAGGAGCATGTGTTTAGATTAAAGGACGTTTGGGAAGGGACCTTGCCTTAATCTTTCTGCTAAGCACCTAGCAGACTCCCAGGGTGCTAAATCATTAGTAATAACAGTAACGACAATCTGGCCTCCTTCTCCATGAGCAGTGCCTGCAATACAGATTAATAACAATAAAACAGGGACTCGGTCCACACATCCAAAAATACACCAAGGGTTGCTAATCAGTCTGTTTCCAAGCCCTCTGTTATTTCTGAGTGCCCTGAAGTGCCTCAGCGAGCACTTTGCTGATGCATCCAGCCCGATGACACGAGGCACTAACAACTGCCTGGACAAAGGCAGGGTGGCAGGCAGGACTGGAGAGCATCAGATGAGCGTGGTGATCAGGGAACAGCTCTTGTTCAGGCAATGCTTTCTCTCTGTCTAAGTGCTTCTCGCCTCCTCCTCAGCTTCCCTTGCGTTTCCCCGGTGCACAGCTCCTCTCTGTTCGGAAATGCCGCCCCAGGAAGAGCCTTGTCCTGGCTGGCTCTGGGCTGGACTGGTGGAGACCAAGCAGGACTGCTCTGCTCTCACCTACCTCTTACCCTCTTCTCTCGGATAACTGCTAACGGCCTTTCTCAGGATGGGGAAAAGGTGCGAGTTGGACCCCTGCTCTGACCCATTACAGCCATTTTCCATCAGTTTGGGTTTCTGAAAGAGAAAGCGAATGGCCAAAAGGCTTCAAAACACGTGTCTGCTCAGCATTTGTGAATGCACCTTACGGTCTCCTGCCAACCTGCCCTGCAATCATATAGAAAATGACCCATATAACACACTTAGAGGCAAAGAGTGAAGGAGATGGAAAAAAAAAAAAAGAGGACTGGCTGCCTGGGTAGGAGCAGAGGGACCTTCTGACTCGCTGCGCAGCGGCAGCAGTAGCAGCAGCAGCTCTGGGCTGGCCGAGGCCATGCCTTGGCTTTTCCTCTGCTGGGGCACCAAGCGGCCCCTCTGCAGTGGCCGGATGGGGGGGCTCGTCTCTGCAGGGATTTGTGGGGGGCAGAGGAGGGGCGGCCACTCCACATGCCGGCCAGGCCTTCCCAATGCGCTCAGTGTCACAAGCAAGGACATGAGGCACGCTGCTCTTCTCCCAGGTGCCAGCTCCTGAGCCAGCCGCCGTGCCTCCATGTGCAGGCGGTCCCCAGGGTGTCCCCTCTGCTGAGGCCGCAGTGGTCTCGCACACCTGTCCCACCACCAGCTGCCGACGTTCGCCAAGAGCTGCCAAGTCAAACTGGGCCATCTCCAGTGTGCGAGGGTGAACTTTCTTCCCAAATCCACAGGGTGCTTTACGGTTACCTGGCAGATAAGCCCTGCTAAATAAATAGATGTTTATACTCCCAGTATTAAAGCGATTAGATCCTGGTTTTTGACAGTGTTGAGTCAATATAACCTGAGTAATTGCATGAGTAACTCATGTTTCCCTAAAGGGAAACTGTTCTCCTGTAAATATATTTATTAATAATTAAAGTGTTTTTGAGTTCTTGTGCACACAGCCCCTCTCCCCCACCGAGATGTCTGAAAGGCTGTTATCTTTAAACCTGCGCAGGACTCAAACAGGAAGGGACTTTGGCAGGGGGGTGATGGTCTATGGCAAGAGGCATGTGGTTTAATTTTGACCTTTTTTTCCTTCCTGAACAAAAAATAATGGTGAAATCTGTGTATGAGAGATTTAAAAACCTCTACTACTCCATTAGGAGCATTACCCTGAAATACTCACTGGAGCTTCTAACAGCCCAGATAATAGGGGTGGGAAATCATTTGTGGAAAATATTCCCCTCAAAGCATCTTACCAGAGGATTGTTTCCTAACAACAACAACAACAATAAAATCTTTGTCAAATAATCCTTCAATACCACAAATATTTTGGCTTTAATTGTATCAGTGTAGATAACTGCTCGGCATAGGAAATGGGAGTCAGAGCTCCTGGGGGATTTTTTTCTGACAAAGCCAGTGCTGCATACCTTTAAGTCACACATTTTTCTATATTCTTTGGCCTAATTTTTTTTTTTAACTGAGTGTAATCTGGAACCTAATTTGATACGCCTTTAAAGGCTGATTTCACATGGAAGATGCTCTACTATCAGGATAAGCAGCCGTAAGAAATCCTAAAATAGGCAGATTAAGGATCATGGGGGTTTATTTCTATGCAATTAAAGACATGATCACATTTTAAAATTGCTAACTTGTAGTTTAAAAAAAACACCAACAACTGGAAGTCACACATTTAAAAACAGCTAATAACTCTATTAATTAAGGATATGATTAGCAGAGACAATGAGTTAGATGGCACGAAAGCACAGCATTTAATTCAATGCACATTTTCGGTGGACCTGGCGTGGCCAAGGCAGTTATGTATTAATTAGTGCTCTGAAGAGGGCAAGGAGGACAGGAAGGGGGTGAAGGAAATTGGCAGGTGTAGAAATTAGATTAGACAACAACAGGGGATTTTTTTTCTCCAGAACAGAAGTCATGCAGAATCCTCATCAGCCTCGCTAACATGTTTTGTATAAATGAAGATATGTGCCACAAGAACAGGCAGGGTGGTAAGGCAGTGCTTGGGGATGGGGAGAGGGAGCACAGCTTTCCAGGGATTGCCTGCAGAGCATTCCCAGGTGGAAACCAACCTCGATTTCCCACCCTTGCTTTAAATGCTGCCAGCTATTTGTGGATGGCAAGGTGCCTTCACACTCAACCCTTACGAGGGAACCTGTGCCCTCATACTGATGTACTGCTGTACCAAGCCTACAAGCCTCCTCTTTGCATTCCTCCACCGTGCGGGCGCTCCAGCTAGGTCTCTGCTCCTAGTGGAAACTCAGGCTTGAGACAAGGTTGCTGTGCCCCCATCCTATAACTGCTCCACTTGGCTGTCAGCTCTGCCATTGCTTCAGTTTGAAGCATTTACACGACCAGGGTATCTGCCGTGCGCTGGAGCCCACCCGTGTCCTCTCTTGCATGGGGTTCTGGATGTGCTGCCAAAGGAGCTGGGTGCCTCCTGGGTGACTCTGAGCCTACGGATGTGCCCTGTGTCATGATGGTGCGGCAGGAGACGAGCACTGGTCTGGCCAGCCGCTCAGGGCTCTTTCACTTCGACAGCAGGGACATAAGCTACGTGGGTAAACGAAGCATCTGCAGCAGAGAGGAGGGCCCCGGACAGCCTCCCATCCCAGGACGGATCCTGACTTTCTTTGGTACTGCTCCTTGGTCTCGGAGTGTGTCCTCCTCCACGACGAGGGGGTAAGTTCACACGCAGACGTGTGTAATGCATGTGAATCGAGACCTTCACCCACGCAGGTGGAGCGTTCTCACGCTGATAAGGGAGGGTGGATCAGAGGCCGTGCTGTCTCGGGGCTGTGGATTCCAGTGGGTGGATTTTGGGGATAGCATCACTTCTTTCTCTGTGGTTGGGGTTTTGGTTTGGTTTTTGTTTTTGTTTTGTTTTGGTTTTTTTTGTTTTGGTTTTTTTTT
>VYXH01003520.1:62728-162006 GCA_013397275.1 Burhinus bistriatus | reverse complement strand
CCCGCTCCGCGCCTCTCCCCCCCGTCCCCTACCCCAGCGCCGCTCCGCGCCCCCCGCTCCTCTCCTCTCCTCTCCCCCCGCTCCGCTGGCTCCGTGCCCCGTGTCGCTCCGCGCTCGCCGTGCCGCACCGGGTCACCCCGTCAAAGCCGGCTGGGTCCCGGCTGCGTCCCCCTGCAGCCAGGCGTGCGGCGTGTGTCTGTGCGCGGGCTCGGGGGCAGGCGCACGCCCCCCCGGTCTGTCAGGGAACGCCGTTGCTCCCACGCCCCTGTCCCCGGTGGGCCGGGTGACTCACGGGCGCGCTGTCCCCGCTCCCCGGGGCGCGGCGGGAGGGCGGCGAGCATCGCCAGCCCGGCCGACCCCTTCCCACGTCCCGGGCCGGCCCGCGGCCGGACAGCCCTGCCAAGGGACGCGCACACACAGCCCGCCTTGTCTCGTGGCGTTCGGGGTAAAAGTTTGCCATTGTCACAATTTGTTACCAAGTGGCCGTAAATGTTAACGCCAGATAAAGACGCCTGTTTTCCCTTTCACTAAAGATAGGCGATGCTTGGGAAAAAAAAGAAAGAAAGAAAGAAAAAAGGGCTGCTTTAACACTGCATTTTTCCCTTCCTCTGGGAAAGATGCGTAACTCAGCTCCATCAAAGATCGTAAAAACATCTGTTTGATTTCAAAGGCAAGATAGAGCGTTTGGGCTTGGGCTTCCCTGTGCAGTGCCAGTGGCAAAGAGAGAAAGGTTTCCCATGGTAACCGAAGTGTTTAGTGTGGCATCTCCACGCTGTGTTAAAATATGTAGTCTTAACGCAGTGGTTCATAGACCTACTCTAGCAAAGTTGAATAGTTTTTCCCTGGTGGCAGAGTACAAGCTGCCTGACAGCCAGGAAATCTGGTAGCTTTTGAGTTAATTCCACAAAGACTCAGTGCATTAAACACTGGGAGCCCAGTCCTGAAGCCTTGGCATGGTCACGGCTCTCAGAGGAGTCACTGGGAGTCAGGAATACCATTTACAGGACGAGAAAGCACCCGCAGTTCTTGTTGGCTGTGGTTGAAGCTCAGCATCCCTGTGACTCAGGCCCTCAGCCCCTCGCAGGATTGAACTGTCTCGACCAGGCGGGTCAAGAGTGGATGAGACTTCTGGAGGTGCTTCGAGAGTTAAGAGCCTAACTGTAACTGGAAGTTAACGGCAGAAAGACACCCGCTTCCCTTGAGCTTCCTCAGTGCCCCAGGACTGTTGGGAGGATATTGGTTTTTCTAACTTTTGTTCAGTAGGGAAAATAATCATGACTAACACCGGTCTATTATCATTTAAAATACAAAGTGCTATGTCCGGTAAGGTATTTAGACAGCTGATTCCCTAGTGACTCCAGGGAGACTCGGTGCAGAAGAGAGATTTCACTCCGTCTTTGGGTCTGGCCCATCGTGCTGTTGCACTCTAAAGCGTGCTCCTGGTAGCAACCCTTCTCTCTGAGTGCTCCCTGGGTCAGCGAGGAAGGCGCCTAGGAGTGTGTTGTCGGTTGATGCCACGAAGGCAATCTGTGAAGGATGGCTCTGTTCTTGAAGGGGTAAGTGATCAAGAACGTGAGGTTCAGAGGAGCAAGCTAGAAATCACCGAGCGTCTCCAGTCCTGTGCAAGTCAGTAGAAACCCTCCGTGTTTACTGTTGGGGTGAGATCAGGCTGTGAGAAAATTTGGTGACAAGGAGGCAGCAGTATGGCTGGTGGTTGTACAGGGTGGACAGGGGAAACCAGGCTCTAGTCCCAGCTGACACTGCTGCTGTGTCACTGTCCTTGAACCAGTCATTTAACCCGAGGTGCCTCAGTTTCCTGATTTGCCGCATACTCCTATATTTGTTAGTGTTATTCAGAAACCTAACTCACATGTAGTGTAAGATTACATTTATAAAGCTGCTTTGAGATCCTTTGGTGTCAAGTACAGCAGGATAAAAATGAAGCATACCATTAATATTTGTTCATGCCTAATATTTCTACGCTTCCCATATATTTGAAGCGTATTCCTCTAAAACTGCTGACCAAGCCTGCTGGGAAGTCTTCCGAACAGTCAGAAGGAGAGCCTTTCATTTTTTTTGCCTTTTACTTAATCATTAGAATTGCCAACAAGTTAACAAGCTGTTTTCATTTTCAAGTCCCAGAGTGGCAGTGTCAAGAGAAGAGTTGTAATACTGCGTTTCTTTGTGCTGCAAAAACCTAACATCAATTTCCTCCTTCAAGACAATGAAATACTCTAATACATTTTTGTGTCCCAGCCCTGGGAACGCAGCAGGAAAATGTATTAAAGCAGCAGCTGGTTCGGCAGAGCAGATCAGCAGCTAGCTGCCTTCCGATTATGAGCTCCACTTCTCCACCCGTTAGTGGGTTCCCAGGTTTTCTTTTGCCTGTGTATCAGTGATAGGTGCTCCAGTATTATCAAAATTGTGGTTCATTAGTTCTTCCTGTGGACTAGGTAGTTGGGTTTTAAGCTCCTTCTGGAAGAAAAAATAAAAACCTAATGATGGCCTGATACATTCCGAGCGCGTGTTCGGCTGAAGTAGTCAGTTGTTACAAATAGGGAGCACGGGCTGTTAGGCGTAATGCGGTGTGAAAGGAAAATCATTGCCCCCTTGTGTGCTCTTCTGTCTAATTGAATGCTCCTCTCCTGCAGCACTCGGCTGTGACTCAGCCAGGGAGCTGCAGCACTCGGCCGCCGCTGATGGGTTTCGGCAGCGGGCCCTCGGCATGCTGGCCGTCCCCAGCTGTCCCCGCGGCACCATGGTGGCAGCGCTCGCTGATGAGGGGCCAGGCTCGTTACCCCTCAGCATCGTGACGAGGGGTCTGACAGGAGGCCGGCACTACACGGAGGGTCTTCGTCCCTCTGCAGGGGAGCACTCTCGAGCAGTTGCGGTCGGCCTGGTGGCTTGTTTGGCTCCTGCTGTGGCCGCGTGGGACCAGCCGTGCTGGGGGCTGCGGAGGGCAGGTGGAGCTGGGCACAGCGCGTCTCCACATCTCCATTGGCTGGCGAGGTTAGCCTGCATCCCCACCGCTGGGCAAGGGGAGCCGCTGGCTCAGCCTGGGAACAGCCCCATCGCTTTGATGGAAGCACTAACTTGCAGTTAAGCACATGCTTAACGACTTTGTGAGACACGGAGAAAACGTGCAGAGGAGGGTGGTCTGGGTCAGGAGTGGAGGCTGGTTCGTTGTTCTCAATGAGTGCTGCTGAAAAGTCACTTACCGAGGAGGTGAATTAGTAGCGGCAGCTTAGTGGAAGGAGGATATATTAGAGAAGGATTTAGTTTGATTGGGTTCTTGTACCGAGAGTGAGTGGGTGAGTGCTAGGATTGCTTTCCCTCCACAGAAGTAGCTTTTTATAATGAATTTTGTGTCAAATACTGGGCTGTCTTTGTGACGCATGCAGCTAAAATGAAATAGTCGCATGGAGTCACTGCTGAGTTTTGCCCACTTAAAGCCTGGGCGGAATCGGGACCCGAGCCCCCAGGAGAGTAAGGGAGTATGAGCTCTCTGTAGCAGACTGTCCTTAATGTCATTTGCAGCAATGTGCTGCCAGACCTTATCAAATCCCGAGGACACTGAGTGGGTTTACTTCATATTTGAACTATTCTGCCCCAGCAGGATCATGGCCCACTAGGTCTGAAGGTCACGCTGGCTGCATGGCTGGAGCGTGGCGCAGCTGCGGTATGCCAGAGCCCTTGTGAAAGCAGAGCAGGCAAGACCCCGTCACCGGCTTCCCGATGGCCCGAGGGGAGCGGCCGTGCGGGGCATCCCAGCACCTTCCCCCTCGGCGCCACTGAAAATAAAGGTATGGCCGTTCTGTGGCGCGGGGCAGCCGTGCTACATTGCTGCCATGTCCCAGTGGAGAGAAGCCCCCTTGGCATCCTCTCTACACTTCCCATCTCTCGGGCTGGCATGTGGGGCAGGGGGATGGGCTGGACACCTTTGTGCTGCTCCAACCAGCAGTTGCCTTTTTGGCTGCTGGGTGGTCCCAGCCCCGCTTTCCTGGCAGCGGCCGCAGCAGAGGGGCAAGCGAATGTGGCATTTCTGCAAACCTCCCTGCTCTGGGTGTCCAGGCGGTGGCTGATGTGGGGGTCTGAGTTTAATACAAAATAACACAGACAGTGTGATGAAGAAGCACACTTGGGGAAAAGCTGAGCTGGTAACCCCATCCCACGCTCCCAGCTGTGCCGGACTCCTTGTCTTCTGTGGTTTCTGCGAGCTCCACACTCTGCTTCTAAAAACTCCCGGAGAGGTAACCAGGGAAAGCAGACTTGTATTCATCAGACTTAGATTTGCTAGCCAGGGATCTGCACCTCTCCTGGGAAATGTTTTGGGGTCTGCAACTCAAAAAAGGCTGAAAATCCGGTTTGTTTCCTGTGCTGAAAAACATAGGCACAGCGGCCTGGGATAATGATGCGTTTCAGCATTAATTCTCAAGTTTCTGGCTCTTGTGGCTTTGTGTCAGATCCTGCATGCTCATTGAGCACAGTGTTTTGTGGTGTAATGATGAGATACCCACCAGTGAGCTTTACTATAACGGGTTGTTAAATAAAACGAACTCCTTGGGTAGACTGTATAAACAGTCTCAGTATATATGTATGGCTGGGCATAGAAATGTGGTTTGAAAGCAGTCAGAAAATGTTCCCAAAGAAAAAAAACCTCCTATACACGTGGGAATATGACAAAGCATCTACTTACTGTCCAAACATACTGTGGCATCTCCATGGGATTGGGTTTTATAGGAGCTGAGTTACTTTGAAGTGCTAGTTTATACTAATTTAGAAATTCCAAACATGAAAATAAATGTGCTCTAACCTTACATCTACTCAAATAAATCTGGAGGATTAGCCACGGAAAGGAAACTGGGAATTTACACTTAATTTGTACATTAAAAACGAGGCTTGAGTTCTTGTAGCAGACTTGATTTCTGCTTTTCACAGAACGTGTTGTTTGGAGTTGCTAGCACGCACCTGAAGGTGCAAGTGCCCTGTTACTGCGAAGCTGCACTGCACTGTTGTATTGCCATAATCTATTTTGCTTCTGGGTGTTGTTTTACGAGCAGCGGGAAGCGGGTGTTGCCCCGAGCTGCCGTCTGAGGGCTGGGTGGCGAGGGGCTGGTCTGCCCACGGAGAGGCCGGCGGGACCTGGGATGCCCCAGAGGAGTTGCTCAAGGCACAGCCTGAGCGTTGCCGGGCTTTGCAGGACTTCGGACCCAGACCTGGGTACTGCCTACCTGCTCTGTCTCTCACTTGGTATTAGCGAGCTGTGGCCAGCCGTTAGGTATGCTTCCTTGGCAATTTATGTGGAAATACAGCCTTCCGCCTGCAGTCACGGCGCACGTGGGCAGCTGGGAGCGGGGAGCAGGAGCCGTGTGAATCTCGTCCTTCCTGGGAAGGCAGGCTCAGCTCCGTGGGCTGCCAGCGCCCGGGGGCTTTCCCGCTGCCGAGGGCCAGCCTGGCCCCGGCACTGCGTGCCGAGCAGGGCAGCCTCCCCGGGAGCAGCTCGGTGCCCCCAAGCCAAAGGTGGGTGGTGGGAATGTGCCTCCCGGGGGCCCCGGGGCTCACCCCTGCTTTGCATCTCAAGCTCAAACAGATCCCACATTGCAAAGGGAAATTCTGTTGAAGTGGCAGAAGTTTCTGTGCCTGGAAGCCAGAAGTTGTGCTGCTTTAGGTGAGAGAACAGAAAACGGCTCCTGGGCGAAGCGAAGCGCCCGCCTGCTCCTGGAGCGTTGGGCTGGTGCTGGCTGACCTGGGCAAGGTGGTCGCTGGGTCCCTTTGCAGAAGGGGATCAGAGCTGCCCCCCCAGGCTTCTGGAGAGCCGTAACTGTAGCCAGCTGCACCGACCTTGTTATTCTTGATAGCTAGGAATTCAGATTAATTTTGATCCACTGAGTTCATTAAATCTCCTGTAACTAAATAATGGTTTAGGTGGAAAACAGGAGAAGGATCATTTTGGCCAAGTCCAGTGTTGCACATGGAGGTACATCACAGCCAGGAGGACACTGGAGCACTCTGTGAGGTGCTCATATGGCCGTACAGAAGTGGTGATCATACCTCCCTTCATTTAGGGGTTTTCAACCACTTTTATTTGTGTAACCCCAGATGTTTTACGGGGCAGGCATTTGGCTGCCATGCGTGAACATGAACCTGCTCCCCAGGAGCCCCAATGGGTGCTAGCTTGGCTGTGGGATCTCGGTGGGTGGAAATCAAGGGATTTGCCATCTCTTTTCTGATTTTTCAAAGTCTATTTTGTAGTGATTGAGAGAGAAGATTGGTGGGGCTGAGGGCACCTGGAGAGGTGAATCAGGCACCTAGAGATGTGGACAGGTGCCTGGGGATGCTGTAAAAACACCTTGCTATGCCTTGAAAATCCCCGTAGGTGGGGGATTTAAACTTGCAGGCAACTGCACCGTTGTGACGCTCTGGTCTGATGACCTCGTCCAGCAAGTTGTTGGAAATGTAATAGGTTTGAGCCCCTGGCTGTGGTAATTTAATGCAAACACAGGGCAAGCCTGCACCAGCAGCGGTTGGAAACAATCAATTAGAACCACCTGAGCGCCACCACACGCTACCTACAGCCTTGTGGCTGCACCTCCCAGCTTGGGCTCGTGTGCGGCACGCGCAGGGGGTCGCCCGTTGCGGCCAGGGACTCCCCAGCTGCAGGGACTGTGCACACAGGGTTGTGACTGCTTGTTTGCACCGAGGAGGTGATGGACGGGGTTCAGCATTCTTGACCGGGAGGAAGAAACGGCTCCATGGTCCGGTGCAGGAGGTGACGCCATGCCCCTTGCAAGGAGCAGCAGGGCTCTGCTGGCAACGCTGCTGCAGCCCCGAGCACTCGCAGAGCCGTTTGTCATCGTGAACCCGTGGTACAGCGCAGCAGTCTGTGCCAGGGGAGCCTCATCGCCCCTCTTTTCACAGGGGGAAGGAGGTGGTAAGAGACTGCCTGATCCATGCCTTGTCCTTGATCAGATGGGTGGCAGTGTCAGGGTTTGAATTGTCCTGAGTACTGGAGTGCTGCTGTGTCACTGTCCCAAGCACGCGTACCTGGGGCACGGCGTGGCGGGCGGAGTGAGCTGACCACTGCATCTGCAGGAGCGATCAGCTTTGCTTTGCTTTTTTGTTTGTTTTGTGTTTTTTTTGTTTTTGTTAGCTTGGTAAAGAAATTATTTCAAGTTGTTTCCTTTTCAAGTTGGGATCTAACACCTTGCAGCAAGTGGAGGAGGTGGCAGACTGTCTACAGCAATCTCCCACTTGGAGAGACCGGTAGAATTTATTGACATTTTTGAGCAGAGGGAGCAGTACTAATTTCTAACATCTGGATAGCAGCTCTGCTGGCAGCCACCGCTCTGGCGGAGCGAGGCCGGCAGGGCCGTGGGATGGCATGCTCCCCAGAAGGCCCATATCAAACAGAGCCTGGATGAGCCCCTGTTAGATGTGGTGCGCTGACGAGCAGGGCTGATGTCAAAGCCCGTGATGATTTTGCCTCGTTACCCGCTGAGTGTCAGCAGGGCTTGTCCAGCGTGGGGAGCGTATGCTGGCTCCTCACGCAGATCTGGGCTGGGGGTTGGGGCCGGGACATCCCCAGGGATGGGGGGCACGTGGGCTGCGGCGTCCTGCAGCAACAGGGCTGCAGCAGTGACGGCTCATGGGCTGAGCAGAGCCGACCTGCTGTTGCCAGCCGGTGTGCTTTCCTCTCCAGTCCAGCATGCATTGTTTTTTGGAGGAAGGGACCTTGCAGGCCAAGGGTGGGACAACAGGCACATTGGCTTGGGGTGTTTCTCAGGTGGGCAACGGGATAGGGGTTAACTTGGATATTCAGGCTTTCTCCATACTGGAGTCTCATTCTGAAGGCGGCATGTCCAGAGTCCCAGTCCCCTGGTTTGCTGCTGCGCTCACACAGGTGCCGCCGTACGGGTGAGCGGCAGCCACGGGAGCTGCGGGACGCTGAGGGAGCTCGGGGCTTCTGGTGGGGCTGCTCGAGTCCGGGGCGCAAACCCCAGTTCAGGTCTCAGGCCTCAGTGGAGCTGCAGGCTCATGTTTGGATCTGCGGCCACCAAACCTTTGCCGGCCGCTGTGCCAGCAGCGCAGGGGGTGGGGGGCAGCTGACGTTGGGCAGCAGCAATCTGGCCAGATGGGACCGGCTGCAGGAACAAGGCTGCCCATTTTGTGGGCCTGAACCATTGGAGGGTTATTGCTCTGACGAGATTTCTGCAGCTTATGCGTTGTAAATGGCACTGAAATACTAATCTTTCGATTCTAACTCAGAAGCAAAATTGCCTGAAAGTCTGTATTTTACAAACATGTACCTCTAATATTTGAAGGAAATTTGGAACTTGCCTTCCTGTTTCTGTCTCATCTCTGTTTAAAGTATTATGCTGCCTCGTACTGCTCCCCTCTGGAGCAAAAACCCTTCAGCTATTAGATTTTCATCCCACCGTCTGCTGACCGCTGCCAACATTCAGTGGGTTGTGAGCCGCTAGCGGCCAAAAGCCGTCTCTGGCGAATCGCCTAATTAAAAGGGGCCATTGAAAACCTGGCATCTTCTAGAAAATGGCTGTGTGCAGAGTGAGCTTTTTAGGAAGAGTTGGGAAAAGTTTACAGTATAATGATAGCACTTGATGAAGAAGGGGAGATGTGAAACATGAGGGGTTTTTAATGTAATATAAAATAGCAGTTTCCAAAGTTGTTTGACTCGTGAGTCCTGATCATCCTTCAGTACATCTCCAGATGTGAACTGCAAGCGGTACAAAGGCACCAGGATTGGTGTGCTGTTGCATGTGGTTCCTCAGAGAGCAGTGCACCCAACTCTGGGAACTGGCTCACGCAGGGAGCGGGCTCAGGTCAGGCTTTCGGCAATCAGTGTGGCAGGTCATTAAATGGGAAGAAAATTGTGGCTAAATCTCTGCTTGAGGGGACAGACATCCGCATCTGGAGAGTAACCAATACAGATGATTTCTTCCCCGCGCTTTTTGTTTGGTTTGAATGGCGCGTGTCCCTGGGCTGAGCCACATGGCGGAAGGCTGGGATGGGCGGAAGTTCCCGCGCATCCCTCCTGGCGTTCCTCCTTCCAGGAGAGTGTTCCGGCTGGCATGCTGGCCGCCTCGGCACGCTGGGGTTCCCTGACTGCAGAAAGGCTACTTGGCCACTGTCAAAGAAGCTGCTGAAGAAAGGTTTCAAGCTTTGGGGAGGAGCTGGGGTTGCAATGTTATGTCCCTGGGATCTCCTAACTGTAGTGTCATTTTTTGCTGAGGTTTGGTATCACAGCAAGCTGCAAAGCTCAGTGGATCTTTCCAAACAGCTTTGGAAACGCCAGTTTCTACAAATCTTGAAGACAAAACACAAAATGGTAGAGGAAAGGAAAACATTCCATACTTCAACCAAATAAGAGAGGTGCTCAGTTGCTGAATCCGGTAGGACCATTGATTTTTAACAAATTTTGTAATTATTCTGCTGATCCTAATTCCCTAACTGGGGGGGACGGGGTGGGGAGAGAGGACCTCCAAAGACGATGCTGTAGAGGTGAATACTGGCAAGTCAACAAGCACAGTGCTTTCAGAGAGAGGCCTGGAGAATGTCTTTTGCTTTGTACAGATGCCACCTGCCAGAGGAGACTCTGTGCGAGTCCGAGGGCTGGCCACAGGTCGGAGGAGCCTGTGATCGCACCTTCATTCTTCGCACTTTCCATAACCATCCGTTTAACCTGTTTACTTGAATTTTCTCAGTTCCCAAAATGAGGGCAGAAGTCTCCGTCTCGTGCGTTAGAGTGGAGGAAGGGTACGTCTGTGAGCTGGGGAAGCAGTGTGTCTGCCGTAGGCCACGTCTTCATGCCTTGGTCGCTTCTGCATTTGGAGTGCTCGGTTAATGAGCAAAAAGGCTTTTTTAAGCTTTCCGTGCCAAACTACCGCAGCGGGCTGGGTGCTGGGAGCAAGCGGCATTGTTTTGCTTCTGGACACTGGTGCTGAGGCTGCTGAGCAGGCGATGTGCATGGTGGTACCCATGGAGGATGTCTCAGCGGCGTGCAGCAGCGCTGCTGTTCAGAGGCAGGTTTTACTGAGGATGTGTAAAAGAAGTTCTGCTCATTATCTCAGAGCTTAATTGATTCAGCAGAACTAATGAGGAAAATACAGGAAAACATTTACTATAAACTATTGCTAAATGAAGCAGATTTGAACTGACACATGCAAAAGACCAGTTGTGTTAGGTAAAAAGTTGTTACTTTAATGGATGCTTTTTTCAGCCCAGAATTGCACAGATAGGCCATCAGAGCACTTTGAGCATGTAAAGTGCTAAGTGTTAGTAGTAGCAATAATAAAAAAAAAAAAACCCGAAGATCGAGGAGCCAAACTCATGGTTCACCCAGGACTCCTCCCTGTGGGAAGGAGTTTGAATAGTTTGAGATTGGTTGCTGGAGCCAAAGCTCAACAGAAATGAGAAACACAGCTTGAGTGGTGGAAGGAGGGGCTCTCCCAAGGAAAGAGCAGCTAAGAAAATACAGCCTGAATAAATCAAGTGTCTTACTCCAAACAGTTCTGAGGGGGACGTGTTAGTTCGGCTTTCAGAGCAACGCGGGCGTCCTTGGGACGAGGCACACTCGGCTGATCCGCTCTGTGCTGTGTCCCTGGGGAGCAGGGCAGAGGAGCCGTGGTTCCTACGAGGTTGAATTTAAAGGACATACAAACTCCCACTGCTTAAATGCATGGTGTTTTGACTATGACAACCCCTTTGGAGCCTGTTGTTCGCTAATCCCTCTGCCTGCCCATTCCTGGGGGATTTGATTGTATAATCTGAAGTATTGTGTTTAATGCAGGATGAAGGCTAACATAATAAGCTTGACCAGTCTTCCTGGCGGCATGAAGGATGTGCAATTTCAGTTAAAAGACTACTACTTTTTTGTACTTCTCTGTTTTGAGCAGCTCCCCGTGCAGTTGCATGTGCTGCTTCAGCTCCCTGCAGGGTGAAGCACCGGCGCGTGCCAGACCCCCGGCTTGTGTGGAGCGAGGGAGGGGACTGGTGCTGGAAGGTGTTCTGGGGGAGGGCTGTGCGGAGCAGGTCCTGCCGACATTGCCCTCTGCTTTCTTTACCAGTAGTTCAACCTCTGGGTCAGCACGATGGGGTTGGGGCTTGCGGAGCGATGGATGGCCACGAGTCTGGCCAGTTGCTGCAGGAGGAGGTGGCGGAGGAGACCGAGGGGGTAATCACGCCGTCCAGCAGCAGGCACGCAGTGTCAGTGCCGCTGCTGGAGCCTCTGGGGACTCCTGGGAGCTCTTACACCCTAACACCCCGAGGAAGCCTCCTGGCATGGACACCCCTGCCCTTTCCTCTCGCACCTGAAACGACACAGTGGAAGATGAAAGGCCGCAGGAAGCCTGTGTTTGTTCGAGCCGTTGTCAAGCTTTGGCCTCACTGTCACGGACCGACTGGTTTTGCCTGCAGCCCAGCTGTTCCCTGGTCCTATCCCAGTCTTTTGACTGCGTCATCCCCCCAAGATGGGTTCTTGCAGGCAGCAGCCAGAGCCTGGGCTTTGCCCTCTGAGATGAGACGCAGCGCTGAGAGCATCTTCTGGTGTTTCAAACCACCTCACCGGTGAATGTGCCGGTGCTTAGATGCAGGCAGCATCTAAGAGTTCAAAGCTTGGCCTTGAACTGGCTGGAGGTCTGTGTCTCTGCAGACTCACTGAAAACAGCTTCTCCTTTGCTTTCAGGGGGCTGGTGGGCTCAGCCTGTCAGGTCAGCTCTGGCCCCCAGTCCGGCTTCAGGCACGCAGCTATGTGAGGGACGCAAGCCTGAATTCCTTGGTCATTTTAATCAGGTGAATGTCCCATGTGAAGTTGCTGAGAGTGAATGTTAGGAGCTGGCAGGAAAGAAAGGGTTGGAGTCGAGAGTAGGGAGGGGAAAGAATGAGTTTTATAAGATGGGGGGAAAAAGCTTTCCTGTAAAATAAAAATGAAGATAAGAGGCTGAAAAACTGCCAGGCATCAGGAGCTCTGCAGAAGCCAAAGGAACGCTTTTTGGCACAGGGGTGACAGTTGTCTGCGGTGGAGGGAGGAGGAGCGAGTGCACCGACATGGTCATTTTTCTTGCCGCATGGCCAATGCCGCTCTGCTGCTGGTGCCGCTGGCTGTGGTGCAGTGGATGCGCCTCTGGCCGGGGAGCGGGGCTTCACGGGAGTTTGACAGGGGGAATCTGGTGATAGTTTTTCATTAGCAATTACCGTTCTTCAGCAAGACAGTAACTTTCCCGATCTGGGGCTGGAGGCGACAGTTGTCCCAGCTGTTGCCTGTGTGGGGGCGAGGCGCATGGGGCTGCACATGGATCGTTGTGGTTTCCCAGGGCATGAACCAACATGAACCTCTGCAGGAGAGGTGCTGAGGGCTGCTGCCCAGGGGAGCATTTGCGAAGTCCCACGGATGCCGATGGGTCCCCCAGCGCTGGTCGGGTAGTGCTGATTTACCCCTGGGACTCTGCCCCCCCCAGGTGTCTAGATGCCGTTTGGCTGGAAAAGCTGCTGGCATGGTGGAGCCGGGGCTGTGGCTCCCCATGGCAGGACGTGGTCCTGGTTGCCGCTGAGAGCAGACAGATGGGTGTTTGGACAGCCCATTACTGGTGTCACACTGGTGGCTTGCAGAGCACTGTGGGCCAGGGCTGCCACTGTGCAAATGTGCAAAACACAGCAAAACTGCCACTTCCTCACTGGAGAAACTTGTGGTCTAAGTAAATAGTGAAATCAGGGTGCAAATCTCATTTTAAACCTTCTTTTTTGTTTTAAGGACATCAGCTGTGCTGTGGGGGTGCTGATTGCTTAGTGTGAATGATTCTTGAGAAAAATTCAGCAAGATTCATTTTATGAGAGGTTCTCAGCCCAAGTGCCTCGACTGGCCAAGAGTGCACGTTGATTTGCCTCTCGTTGCCTAAAAAATATGATGGGAAGTTAGAGGAGCTCTGTGATAATGCCTGCCCTTGCAGCAGCACTACAATTAGAGACCGCTTACATCTCAAGTGCCTTAACAGTAGAGTCCTCTTCTGAGGATGACATTTTCCTCCAGGCATCCCAAAAAGCCTGTTTTTGACAGCTCTGGTTGCGACACTCCAGCAGATAAACGCGTGATTGTGTGTACAAACTGCTGGCAGCGCGGGGGGGCTTGGGGATGAATGGGCTCTGCCTGGGAGGGGTTCCCTTGCCAGTCTGGGCTCTGCCGGCACAGAGGAGGGCTTGTACTTTCTGTCTTCGTAATGCGGCCGGGCTGGCTTGCCAGCATCTCTCGCTCTGCCCATTTGCCTGTGGTGTCTATGCAATATCTCAGCATTGGTTTTTAGCCTCTCTCTACTGTTCAACTTTGAGTCCATGGCTGGCTATTCTCTTCAGACAGTATCCAAATTATTTTGAATATTCTCTCTGCGATCAGAGATTTCCCTGAGTCATACCTAAATGTTAATAAAAGCCTAATGGTTTATGTTAAGGAAGGCAAGAGATAAAACTAGAGCCCTTTTATCACAGACTTGAATGGCCTGAAAATGTCAGTTGTGTAGGAGCAACTGCCAAATTTTGAGCCCATGAAGATGATGGCTAAGTCCCACAAATCAACAAGTTTGGAGCAGATTATCGGATGCTGGCTGTGTCATTTTCCCAGGACTCCAGGCATGCTAGAAGCCAACACTTTAATCCGCTCTGATACGATGCATGAAAGGGGCCAGACTCCCTTTCCACTTACTGCTGCTCTGCGAAGCTTTCAGAGCCGATGTGGTGGAGTCAGAAAAGCCTTGCTGAAAGCAGAAGCTGCAGGGCTTTTGTCTGAACTGCAGCCTGCTTTTGATTCAGAAATAAACTCCAGCTTTGCTTAAGAACTATTTTTAAGGTCACAAACACAGGATGCAGAAATCGGTAGGTTTCATGGTTTTCCTGAGTGCTGCCTCACCACTCCTCTTCCTCCTTCTGTTTCCAGCAGACTTCCTTCCCGAAGGGACATCCTGCGCGCCTGCCTCTGGGGCGCAGCGCCCAGGGCTGGGGAGCTGTAATGGAAATTCTGGGAAGTCACTTTTTCTGCTCTTTTCAGACCTGGGATAAAGAACTGAACTCGCACTGTGAAAATAGCTGAGCTCTTGAGCTCTGTTCTGGCTGGAAATCTTTTATCTCTGTCCCACTTTGTTTTTGCAATCATGCTCAGGGGTTAATCTGACTAACCCTTCTCTTAGATGTGGCTCCTTGGTTTGAATTAATTTGCATCACTTGTGAAATTTTACAAAAATACCGAGTACGCCCTTCTTGCAAGTGCGCGGGTGATAGCAGTGCTGCTTGGCCGGTGCTGGCTCTGGGTTGTCTCCAGCTTGCACCCGGGGTGGCTCTTCATTAGTGTCAAAGTGGCAGAGTCAAATGTTTTGGGTGCAGAAGGGTTAGAATCTAGACTCACCCAATATTTCCGTGAGTTACTGAGTATCCAGAGCATGTAGCAGAAAAGGAGTGGCAATACAGTAAATACCCACGGGGTTCTTTTAAAATGCAGATGGTAGAAGAAGATTGGTTTTGGAGGAAAACTTGATGTTTATGCTCTCCCCACTTCAGGGTAGGGCAGTTTGATTTAAGATGGAGCGAGGTTTAACCCGTTCCGCGTGGAGAAAGCCTTTTAGCACAACCTTTCGGTGCAGTTTCCCAAGCTGCAGTGGTGGCCTGGTGCCTGCAGAAGGATGTGACTTGGCCGTATCCTGTTTACTGTAAGGTGACGGGGTTAGGATGTCCCTGCGGTGCTGTGGGGTACAGCCAGCAGCAGCACAGTGTGTCACCCCACCCTGGGACGCGAGAGAGGGAAACACCATATGTCTCCTCCTGCCCGTGTGTGGAAGAGCTGATGTCATTTGAAGAAAGGTGTTTCAGAGGAAGGATGTATGTGGCCAAAATAAAGCTTGGCCTGTGTTAGAATAGTTACATCCTGTTTACCGTGGAAAACACTTTGCGCTGATACGAGCTCTGAAATGCGTGATTTATAAGCAGGCAGGCGCAGCAGATAAGGAACTTCCCATGATTTCGGCCACCTGTGAGAAGAAAGGGCTGTGTCCCTCGGGCTGGGAGGCGGCGAAGCCACCGGCAGACAAACGTCAGTACCGGCTCCCTGGGCAGCTGCTGCGGGGACGAGGTGCTGAGCATCCCTTGGGCTCCCGGGCGGCCTGAGGTGCCTCTGCGCTCAGTTTCCCAGCAGGAAGCAACCTTGTGAGCTTCAGGTGGTTAATATTGGTAGACAGTAATGAAGAGGGGCTAGAGATAATCATCCCCACGACAGATAAATAAACACCAGTGCATTTCTGAAGGTCTGGCTGGGAATGGAAGGGATGGTTACATCAGAAACATGAATGGCTAGCCATATCCTCTGCATGGTATAAAAAAATGGTGTTGCCCAGTTACAGGGGGAAACATACACACTTAAGAATTTGGGCTGCGATTTTATTTTTTAATAGAATGAAATATCGTAAAACTGCAAAATGCATTTAGCGAAGTCACTTGCATCCACAACACTTGATGCTTTCGTCTCGGTCCCATGTGAACCTAGAGCTGCAGCTCTGAGCGTGTTGCCTCCTGCTTGGCACTCGCTTTACCACAGGAAGTTTTTCAAGTCAGTCTGTGTTACTTCACATCTGATGTGACCGGCGGCAGCAACGGACACGGGATCTGGTGCCTGCTGGGGCACAGGGGACCGTGATCAGGGTGTTTTCATGGAGAGGACCCAGTCTGCTGTCTGTGGCAGCACACTTGCGCTGGTCCAGCAGCGGGGACGTGAGCCCTGGGCGCATCTGCAGCGGCACGCTTCCTCTGTTCCGCAGAACAGGGTGTTGTCTGCTGCGTGTGCCGTTGCGCAGAGGATGCTGTGGGTTTGTGATGGCACCAGGTACTCAAGTCGCTGTTTGCTGAGCAGCTGCTACAAAAGCCGGAGCTGGCTGGCACCTATAGTTCACACCCAGCCCGGTGGGGTTTGCTGCTGTCTTCTCCCAGGCAAACACAAGGAGGGGACAGTGCCACGGCCTGCAGTCCCCACGCTGACTGCCCCTCCGTGGACCACCCCTGGCCACTGCAGAGAGGTCACCAGCCCTGTGGTGGTCCGGCGGGAGGATACCATCCCTTGCCCCTGGAGACACAGCCCAGCTGCTTCACATGCATTTTGCGTTTTAGCAAGTTTCTTCCCCATTTTTGTCCAGGGACGTGTTGCTGTAATGTGGCACCAACCCAAGACATGTGGTCGTGGCCGGGAGCGCGGAGAGGCCCAAGGCAGGAGGTGCACCCCGACCCGGGGTCTGGGCTCGAGGTGGGAGCAGAGGGGTGGTCCTGCCCGGGTCTCAGGCGCTCGCTGCAAGGCCTGAAGATGTGCCTAATCTCCTAAACGGGCTGAAGAGAGGGGAGAGCTGAAGATTTGGTCTGGTTCCATTAATGAAATAATAACAATAATAAGGGAATTAAAATACAGGCGCTGGTGCACTCAGCCCAGGGAGGAAGGGCTATGCTAAACAGGCTGGTTGTCAACTTCTCCTGCCTGGTGGAAGCACGTGGTCCAGTTTCTTAACACATACAGCCTCAAATCCCTGCATTCGTTCTGCTTAAATTAGCACTCCCGATGATTATTTTGGAAGGAATATCCACGTTACGACTGAGTTCAGTAAGGCGTAAAATGTGCTTAGTTCTAGGGGTGTGGGTTGCCGTCTGCCAGCGGTCTCCTGTATAGAGTTTTGTACAAGTGCTTCCCGCAATCAGGGCCTTAATTCGGTGTGCTTTCAGGCAGCCTGCGAGGACCTGCAGATGTCGGCACGTCAGCCCTGCGGCTGCATGCCCACACCCGGGAAGGGTGACAGCGCAATTGTGGCTTCTCTTAAGATGAGCCTGAAATGACACCGTAGATGATGTGGTAATGGCCCTCGAAACATGCCCATCATTTGAACGGCTTCAGCTGCACCCACAGCACTTCATAAAAGCTGCTGCAGGAGTGACAGCAGGCAAATTGTTGGCGGCGAGACTGTTGTGATGTTCAGACGTTGTTGAATCCATCCACATTGTCTGAGCAGAAATCATAAGGAGAGTCTCAGAGGATTCAGGGTGAGAGTGGTCATAAATCTTGGGTGCGTCTCGGCAGGGTAGGAGGAATATGAGGCATCAGTCCCGTTTTCAAATGTTGCTGTCATGCAGCAACTGTGCTAATTAATTTAGCACAGGATGGCAAAGTCTGTTGTCTTGCTTTGGGCTAAATGAGCCAAATGCCTGCTCATAGACAACGTTCACACGAGGAGTCCTTAACAATTGTCCTCTGCTTTCGCCCCTTGGCACTTGGTAGCAAATCGGCATGGGAGCCTCAATACTGGCCTCATGTCCCCCGTCACCAGCCCTGGCACGGGGCAGCTTGTCCACTGGGGCCAGTGCCGGCAGTGCCACTCACCGCCACGGTTCCTACCGGGGCCGGGCGCCTGCTGGAGCTGTGGCACCTGCCGTCCTGCTGTCTTTTTAACTTTTCTGTAGCAAAGGCAGTTCCTGCTGCCGCAGACCTTCGAGGAACAGCTTGAAAGCAAAAGCTGGAGGTGAATAACGAACATCTCATGGTCTTGGGCATGGGGCACAGCTGTACGTGTTCCCTGGGCACGGCGAGTGGCTGCAGGCTGAGGCTGGACGGGGTCGGTGGCTGCAGCGCTTCTGGGCAGTTTTGCAGCCACTGCTCTTCCCCCTGTGTCCTGCAGTGTGGTGCTTCCTCCTAGATGGCGGCTCCTCTGTCCTGTCCCATCCCAGTGGAAGACCAGTGGAAATTTTGCTGTTTGCAATAGCAGCAAGAGCAGAGCCAGGATTTACAGTTCTGAGAGCTGCCAGCAAGCTTTTCCCCCTGCTCCCTTGGCTCGGTTTTTAGTCACTTCCTCGCTTACTTGCAGGGAAATAATATTTTGAGTTCTTTTATTGGAGGAACTTTTTGCCTCACCTTTTGTTTGAGAGGAAAGGAGCTGGAGATGGCTGCTGAGCGTGCAGCTGACCCAGCTGAGCATGGCTCCGCACGCTCCCGAGCGCTGATCCCAAGCGCTGATTCCGAGCACTGATCCCGAGCTCTGACCTGCGGGAAGGGGGACCCCTCACAGCGCTGGGGTGGCCCGGGACCTGCGGGCAGAGCAGCCCCCTATGCCAGGGCAGGTGGCCACTGGGGAGGGCTCGTCTTCGCTGGGCTGAGAAACTTCACCTGTTGCACAGTCCCCTCCAGCAAGGGGCTTCCAGCACCGTGCCGGAGAAGAGACCTCGGACTGCTTTGGCAAGAGAAGGGTGCAAGGAACCCCCTTGTCCCCTCTTGCTGTCACACCAGACTTTTGTGTTGAGGTGAGGGTGCTGCTACAGTAAATGGGCCTTTGGCTGGAGGACACTCTCCTGGGGTGCCCTGCACCTGGGTGGCTCCGGCAGCGATCCCAGCGCTGCCCTGTAGCATGGTCAAGGGCAGAGCTCCTCCGGCAGCTCATCTCCAGCAAAGCCTGGCCTGCGCTTGGCTCTGAGGGTAGATCTGGCAAGCACAAAGGAGGCTTTATGACAGCTCTTTGCTCCCGTATTAACCCGTTACGTTTTCCTATTGCATGACTTGGTAGTGAGGTGCTTTCCCCAGGCACAGTGGGGCTGTCAGCAGTTTGTCCGCACTGAGCCTGAGGCGGTGACGGTGGGGAGACCCACTGGAGTTTGCCGCAGCCCATTGACGTGTGTGTCTCTCTGCAGCTGCAGCCGGAGCAGCTGGACTGTGGAGCAGCGCACCTTCAGCACCCGCTGGCCATCGTGAACCCCGTCACAGCGACCCCCGTCTTCACCTACAGCGGCCTGACGGCAGTGGCGGTGGCCAGCGTCAATAACTACACCGTCGTGTTCCTGGGCACAGCCAGCGGAGGACTCCTGAAGGCAAGTGGAGCCCGGCAGCCCCCGCATGGGGGAGGCAGGGCAGGCGGACAGGGAGGGTGGCAGGGCTTCCCCTTCCAGCACCTCTGGTTTGCACAGAGGACAATGTATGTTGTCAAGTTTGTCTGAGCACCTGCTTTCATTTGGCAATGAAGAAGTAATTGGATGCTGCCGTCATCTGTACAGTGATATATGCTGCCTGGTGACTGGTGGCCATTAATTACTGCTCAAGACTGCCATGCGAGCAGGATGTTCTTGATGAACCCTGTGCTGGAAATGTTATTGTGCAGCATTTAATTATTAACAGCTCTTCTAATAAATTCTTCCTCTGAGCTGATGGCTTTTGAAGGCTCCATGTAGACGAGGGAATCACCGAGAGATGCTTCATCACCGCTGAGTCCAAAGCAGGTGTGAATCCGTGCATCTGATGGAGTATCTGTTTTAAATAATGTGCCAAAGGCAATGTAGGGCAATGCAGTACCCTGGCTCCAGAGCCAAGATGCAAGGCCAAGGTTTCAGTAGCTTTAGCGCTTGAAGTTTGCCAAAGAAAGTTTTGATTCCAGCCAGCCACAACACTTTGGTGTATTCTCGGCATCGAAAGTCCATGGAGGAGAGGGGAGAAAAGCCCTGGAGCAGAGACACGGCTGATACTTGCTTTGTCTCAGCCTGGGGTTAGTAGTGCATAATGTGGAATATTGGATCAAAATACTTGGAGAGAAGAAAACTGATCCAATCTCTTCCCTTGCGTCCAAGTGCTCCTGGCAGAAATGTGGGAACAGTCACAAAGAAACTCACTGCTTTGATTTTTGCCTGCAGGGGCAGGTAATTCGTGGAGGTGGGAGGAAACTGGCACCGCATCCAGGTGCACCGGGCTGGAGAGGCACATGCCACACGCAGCGCAGCCCGTGTTCACACAGTATTAACAGCTCTGCTTCCATTATCATCTCTGAGAAAGCAGCCTTATCGGCTGAGCCTCCATTAGGGAGAGGCTCCTGGCTACCCTTTGCTGGGATAATTTGCTCAGATAGCTCTAATCTAATTCTACAACACAGCTGCATAACCAGAAGCCCTTTTACCTTCGGGGCTCCTTGTTATTTGGCACGGGATACAAGATACTTTGCGTGAGTTATCATTCAGATTTGCTGCCTGAGAAAAGACAGCAAAGGGGCAGAAATAGTGCTCAACCAGCTCCCGCCGGCAGCAATTATGGCTGCCAGGAGTATGTACGGCGAATTAATCAGATAGGCTGCAGACGGGCATTTCGTGAGGGCCGTTATCAGTGCCACGTGCAGCAGTCGTTAAAGGAAGAACAGTGCTGGGGAAGCAGTGGCCAGGGCAAGGTGTGCCAGAGTGCAGTGCCCTTGAAGGAGATGGGAATGGGAAGGATCTGTTACGGCGAGTCTCCACGTCTCCAGGTCTGGGAGTCTGTAGACAAGGTGCCGTGGTGGGGTTATCCAGAGCTCAGCCCACTCTGCTCTCACCGGTGCCAGTGCAGCACATGTCCTCCAGCTCGCCCCAGCCCTGCTCGGGGGACAGGACTGGGGGTCTCTGCCCTGCTGCGGTGCCTCTCTGCCGGGGCCGCAGCTCACCGGGATGCAGGGAAGGTGCCTGCGCAGTGAAAGCGTAGGGTCAGGGAGCCCAGGAGGCAGAGGGACCTAGGGACAGGCCCTGAGAAACAGCCAAGCGTAGAGCAAATCTCAGCAAGAAGGGAGAGAGGATGGTCGCAAAACTAAAGTGGAAGGCATCGGGACTCAGTTCGTGGACACCTTGGGTGATCCCAGGCAAATTATTTAGCTGGATAGCCAGCTTTTAATGGGGATAATGACAGTTCCCTTCTTGTTCTGCGTAGTAGCTTGCAGTGCTTGCATACAGTTCTTAGCAGAGGGAAGCCCTCAGCTTTGAGCTTGTACTATCTTACTAGGACATGTCAGTGCTGCTCTAGTGTAAGAATTAATTAATCCTATGTTAATTAATTAATCCAGACTTCAGAGAGCAGAGGCACGCTTGGTCCTTACAATTATGGCCTTCCCTTGCTAGTAAGGAGGTAGGAATTTTCCTCACTCCCTTTCTGTTTTAAGCTGGAAAGTGACTGTCACGCGAAATTGTGTAGCCCTATTGTTATTTCCTCTCAGCAATGCCACATTTAATTTGCTGAGTTTTCAAGTCAAATGCCAAGACTTTCTGGGATCTGAAAGGCAGGCTGATGCTTTGCAGCCTCTTCCATCACTGCCAGCGCTTCAGCTGGTGATTCATGAGGCAAGGTAGGATTCGGCTCTCTTGCGGCAGCTGCCATGGTCTTCTGGAGTTAGCAGGGATAAAATCTTCTTTTGGCCAGGAATGACAACACTTATTTTTCAAATATGCAGGGAGCAGGGGATGCCGTGTTGTACAGCCCTGTTGCTGATTTTCACTGGTTTTTATTAAGCTTTGGAAATGCAGTGTTCTTTGTGACAGAAATGCACATGTGTATGTAAGGAGGGCTGAGGGCTGGTGCCACGTACGTGCGGGTCAAGCGAGCAACACTGCTCTGGCTGCTGGAACAGCCGGGCAGCGGGCAGAGCCTTAGGCTGGGAGTTTTGCAGGCAGCCTCTCCAAGAGAGGGACCAAGGGCTGCGAGGGCTGCTCATCACTGAGCAGGGCTCCTGGCCGTGGCCTGGGCTTTCTGGACCACTTAGTGCCTTCCCTGTGGCACAGAGCTGGCTTTTCAGGAAAGGTCTGTGTGTGCAGCTTGCAAAGCATGTGGAGATTTACAGCGCTTGAAAATGTGGAATGCTCTTAGATACCCCTTTGACTCTTGTTTATGACCGAGGAAAAAAAATGTTCTCCCTATAGCATTTGAAAAATGGTCTGAATAGGTGGCTTCTTCTCACACTACAGATTAATCTGGACAGTACCATGAAGGTTATTAGCCGGAGATCCATTTCAGTGGCTTACGGAGAGCCTGTCCACCCCATCATGCAGTTTGACCCTTCTGATTCCACCTACCTCTATCTGATGACCTCCTATCAGGTGAGATCTTTAGTCTTCAGCCAAATAGTCCTTTGAGTGTCATGCATTTGATTTAGCGTTCAGCACTAAGCTGGGAGCAGGAAGGGACAATAAAATTTGCTTTAACATTAATGGGCAGAGCCAAGAAGTTCAGAGCCTTGGCTGGGTTGTCAGAGGGCTTTCCGGGGGGGTTCCTGTGCCTGTCCATTCTCCTGCGCGGGGTGGGGGGTCACACTGAGCAGACCGGCTTGTGAGGCTTTCTCATCTTTGCGGTGGCAAGGTAAAGAGTGAAAGATATCAAAACCAATCCCGCTGATGGGAGTGCAGAAATAAGCAGAGGTTGTTACTGTATAGAAACCCGAAAATTACGGTACACAGTCTTTAAGGAGGCTTTTAGGAGATCCTACAGACAAAAAGTCTGCCTGTCAGAAATGATCCTTATGGAAGGTTGCTGCTCAGCTTGGCCAGCAGGAGGGCTGGATGGGAGGAGGGCTCTCTGCGGAGACCGGGAACGCCGCAGCAGGTAGAAACAGACGGTCTCATCTCCATCAAGTGAGCAGAGGAGGAAGACGAGAGCTGAGCGCTCCAGGCGCTGGTGGTTTGTCCTGAATTACATTTTAATCTGTCAAAACAGATGCACAACCACAAATGTTATGTGTTGCATTTATATTTTCCAAGCCCTAATTCCCTGCAGATTGGTCATTATCATTTCACAGAACCCTCCTGGGATGCCTCTTTAGCCGTTGTTTCAGACTGTCTCAGCTCAGCTCCTGCGCTGTGCTGTGCACCTTATTCGGGCTTGATCAAACACCCAGTGCAGCACTTGTGATGCTCTCCTCTGTTTCTTTTCCAGTAAACCAGATGAGTTAATTTTTCTTTGGTGGAATTAGCACCCTGGGAAGCTCCCTGGGGGCTTGATGGGGTTGGAGGGGTGCTGAGCACTGCAGGGCTGGGGAGCAGCGAAGTGCTGCAGGTAAAGCAGGGGTCAGGCCAAGGAGCCCATGGTCCGAGATGCACTTGCCTGGTGAGAGCTTAGGGCTCTCAGCACCTCACGTTCGCAGTCCCCACTGTACTAAACGACTCAGTTTTCTTTTCCAAATGTTTAGAAATTGAGGCAGGAAAAAGCAGAAACCAACACATGCTTTCCCTCCAACTGCTCCTGCCGAGCAAGTCTCCAGAGGTACTTTGATTTCTTTACAAGTTAAGGTTTCCAGAGGGGTTTTACTTTCTGGTCATTTTGTAAATAGCCAGACAGTGTTCAGCTCTGCCTAGAAAGGCACTTTCTGCAGGACTGGGTGAGAGCTTTTCACAGGGAGGGACGAGCTGTGAAGCCATCTCCATCTGACGCATCAGGAGGGTGCGGTGTCGCTCTCTGACCATCACACATCTATTGCCAAGGTGCCAGCTGAAAAGGAGCAGCTCAGCTGAGTGCTGCCGCACACCCCATGAGGCGAGTGCACTGGTGGCAGCAAGCCCTGTCCCCTGGGCGTTCTTCCCTGCCCCGGGGCACACGGCCCCTGGGCTGGGACAGGCTCTGCTGGGGACACGGGGCGTCTGCCTGTGCTGGTTCCTGTGCGGGCTGGTGGTACGCTGAGCACCTGCCTCTGGGTGGTGGAGGGTGGAGGGTGGCGGTGCCAGGGTCTGCTCCTCGTCGTCCGGTCCGAAAGGCTTGGTGCAGGCTAATGGGTAGAGCAGCCCGAGACACTGGTGTCTCGTCGCTAGCTGTGCGCGGCCACACTGGAGCATCCCAGTCGGGTTGAGTGTTTCTGTGTTGGTGTAAGACATTTGGAAGCAGTTGTGCTGTTGTCGTGCAGATGACACGGGTGAAGGTGGCTGCCTGCAACCAGTATTCGACGTGCACAGAGTGCCTGGCCGCCGCTGACGCCTACTGCGGGTGGTGCACGATGGAGACCAGGTAGGACTGGCTGTGTCCTGGTGCACTTCGGCATGTCTTTTGGCCCTCAAGCCCGAGTAAGGATTTCTGGTGCCTTTTGTATTTCCACACGGTCACACTACCATTAGTCTTTGCCCATTCCTTATGAAATATGTGCTTTTAAAAACAATTGCATCTGGTCTCAAACGGTTGGGATGCTCTTGAGAGCCAGGATTTCACTGTAGCTGCATTGTTGTGCTGCAGTTGGCTGCCAGTGCAAAGAATATCTTGCAGGCACCCAACCATGGGGCTGAGGGAGCCAGCACCCTGTTAAAGACAGTCTTTTGCCCTTGCAATTATTATTTATGAGTAGGAGAGAATCCACACTCAAAAAGGGATTTACAAAATTAGACTCTGCATTTACAAATTGAAGAAGTCGGACAAAATGTCACCTTCTCCTCCTCGGCTCTGGGTTCAGCCTGACCTGCTCTCGCTTATCCTGAATCCCGGTGCTCCGTTGATGCTGGTGGGAGTACGCACTCTTATTGTGGCAACCAGACACTTTAAATATAGCAGCAAAGCTTTAGGCTTAGCTGCATGGATGGAGGAAAAAGATGTAGGCACAGGATTTTCTCAGGATCTTCCCTCACAAGGAAGCCAACATTTTTATCACCTGCTTTAAAAATAATCAACCACGACTTGTTCCCCTGTTTGTTGCAGGTGTTCTCTGCAGCACGAGTGCACGAACTTCACAGGGGCCAACTTCTGGACGAGCGCAAGCGAAGGAGTGCAGCAATGCCCTTCCATGACCATCTTGGAGCCTGAGATTAATATCGACAAAGAGAACCCGGTGTGTTTGATGTGAATACCAAATTAATCATGTGCCGCATCCCATAGAGTCGTTACCTGCTGTCAGGGCTGATAAATATCCCCGCTCCCTTAGCATTACAGCACAGCTCCACGCTGTGGGTCGTGGGGGTGCTGAGCTCTGTTGTATGCTACCGAGTCAGGCCAAGGTCCTCAAAAGCACCTGGAGGTGACCTCCTGTGCCTCGGCACCATGGAAGCCGGCAGGATGGCAGCTGCTGAGCCTGTGGGTGAACAGGACTTCTAACGCTGCTACGCTAAAGACACCGGAGAGATTTGCAAAATTTCAAAATACAGACAAACAGCTGCAGACAGCTAAATCAACTCATTTTGTGGTTTTGTATTGCTGCTATTTTTGACAGTATTTTAATGATATTTTATGTGTTTTCAGCAAAATATTTTTTGTTTAAAGACAGACCTTCTCCCAGTGGCAGAAATCTCTCTGTGCCAAAGTTCCTGACCAGCCCTAACATGGGGAAATTGCTCGTAGCAGGCAGTGGTTGGGGCAGAGCCCAGACCGGAGCTGGAGAGAGGGGTCCCACAGGACCCCAGCTCCGGTCCGGCTCCGCTTCTGCCCCGCAGGAGCAGTGGGCTGGGGGTCCCCAGGGAGTCCCCCCGCTGATGGTGGGGGAACCCAGCCCAGCACGTGGGCCGTGCGTCACCCTCCTCAAAAGCATTCCCTTTCTGCAAAACTTCCTGTCCTTTCCCCTCAGAGGCTGATGGCAAAAAGAAGCCCCTGCAGCCCACCCGCTCGGCCCTTGTGTGCTGGGGAGGACGCTGGCGTGCGGCCACCCCCCAGTCCTCCCAGCGGGGTCCCGCCAGCTCGACAGCTCCCATCATCCATCCCTGGTATGGACGGGAGCAAGTCAGGACGTTTAGGCACTCAGAAACAGGGGTTAATTTTATTCTGCTCTTCCTCCTCCTCCAGCCCAGGGGGCTGTGGGATGGGGACAAACAGGGACTTGTGCAGGCAGCTGGGGAGGGCTCAGCCTCTGCGTCCTGCTTCCTCCCAGCGGGCTCCAAGGAAGCCCAGGGCTGGGTTTTCCTGCCAGCTGGTAATGCACCAGCTACAGCTGCTGGAGTTGGTGGTGACAGAGCTCCTGCTACGGAAGCAAGGTTTCATATGTGGATGGCTTTTTGGAGTTCAAAGTGCATAAAATGAAAGAAAACGTCTATCTGTGGACTTATTTTGGAGTTGGTAGCCTCAGAAAAGCCTGTAAAATATTGACAAATTCTAAATATAATTTTGTCGTAACAACTGATTATTTTTTTTTTGTCCAAATATAGGCCCTGATAATACAAATAAATGGGACTATCCCAAACCTGAATGGAACAAATATTTCATGTGACTATGGAAATAATATCCACACGGTAGCCAGAGTTGCTGGAGATTATGTAAACCAATTTATTTATTGCAGTTTACTTCCACGAGAGAAATATCCAGCGTTTCCAGATGACCAAGGTATGTAGAGGAAAACAAGCTCAGTTCCTTCTAACCACTTTTGTGGACATAATGTTTCATAGGCTTTTTTCTTTTTCCAATTGTATATGCAGATAATGCATACAGGGGAAAAAAAGACCCAAGCTGCTTCTGTTTTATAGGGCATATGACTTTAAAGCGTGGGAGTTTCCACCATCTCAACATGAATTGACAGTATTTCAAATCTATCAATTTTTGTTTTAAACATCAGATTTTAAAAGACAGCTCATGTACTTACGTTGTTAAGATTTATCTGGTTTGAGCTCCTGGTTTAGATTTAATAAGTACTAAAAAAAAATAATATTTTAGCCCTGGGGAAATAATGTTGCTACTTATATGGATCTTTCCAATTGCTTTTGTTTAATTTCCCTCCCAAACACGTGCTACCTTTCAGGAGAAGTTCTGGAAGAAGAGCAAGTGCATACCTAAAGGCAGCTCACAAACTCTTAATCCCATTTATGCCATTAAAAGCCAGACTGAGGTCTTCTAGTATCCCCCCCGTTTTCAGGTGGAACCAAATGGGATGCCCACCTTGAGGCTCTGTGGAGCTGCGTTCTGGAGGTGATGAGCACCTGCAGAGCTGGTTGAAGTCAACCAAGCCTTGCTGGCCGAGCTGACCAGGTCCGAGACTGGCCACTTAGCGATGGAGACAGCCCCATTTTATAGCTCCTTCTGAGAAGTTTGATGCTTCATTCCAGACTTGACTGCTTGTTAAATCTTCATCTTTCAAGCCTGGAGGGAATGCCCTATTGAAGATGACTGACTTCAGTAGGCGAAGAATTAGCCAGTCCTTTTGAAAATCCCACTTTTCATATGCAAGTTTATAAAGCTGCATTGTTTTTCTCCCTAGCTATGCAAAAAATGGGAGATCATTAACTGTTCTGTATTGTTGGTTATGGCAATGTCCAAATGAATTTCTGGAATCCAATGCGCTGATTTATTGTACATATTCTGAAAGAGGCATTGTCTCTTGTCCCTGGTGCTTATATGGCAAAATTGCAAAGAAAAAAAAAAAAAATTAAGCAATTCTGGGGGGAGGGGGAGTTAGTATAGTGTGTTAAGTAGCCAAAAAAGGGATTTCCACTCTTCTCTGTGGGTTTGTTGTCATGGGGAAAGTGAGCGGGGTTTTAAAACATGATAACTAACATGTTTTAATTACCACATTTTTTTTAAAGTATCGTTTAGCACCAACTGTAAGCGAAGACAATAATTAACTCTGCTAATTAACACTTGCACAACACGATGGAATTTTCTGCTGAAAGTCGCAATGTTCTTTTCTGGTGAGGGTGATGTAAAGCGTTGATTTAAGAGGGAAGAGCTGAAAGTCAGAGGGCAAAAGATGAATGGTCCAAGCTCTGAAATGCAGCTTGGACAAAGCCCTAGAGAAAACAAATCAGATTTAGCCCTTGTTTTCCCAAGGGTCTGTCTTGTCTTCTAAGCGTGAGTGCAAGCGAGAGGCTCTTGCAACCCAATATTCTTTGGCTTGATTCTCTCAGACCACGTGGTCGTTGAAACTGCTCTCCGGGTCAACAGCAAAAACATTATCCGGGCCAATTTCACCATCTACGATTGCAAAAGAACTGGAAACATTTACCCGAAGAGAGCGTAAGTGATGCTGGTGTGCGGGCCACCATGGGCAGGCGGCGGCAGGGTGCGGGTCGTGCCGCGCTGGCTGCGTGGCACCAGGCAATGGAGGCAGACGGAGCAGTTGGAGGCCAGGAGGGTGCACGTGTGCAGCCGGACGAGGGTCTCCCTGTGCAGGGCTGGGGGGGGGTGGCACGGGCACAGCCTCCCTCCCTCCCGGTGGGGCAGCCGGGGGCCTGGCAGGATTTGGCAGGGGATTTGGTAGTGGATGCGCTGCCAGGGATTTACAAGGGAGGGTGCTCGCGGCGTCTCGAACCATCTGGACATGTTGGGGTTTTTTTAAACCTGAATAATATTTTTATATAAAGCTTGTTCTGTTAACCCTTAGGCAGCAGAGCTGGCCCCCCTAGCGATCCCGGAGGGGTCTGTGGGTGGTGAGGGAGGGTGTGGGGAGGGGCGCATTCCCTCTGCTCTCTCTGCCCTGCCAGCAGCCACGTCCCCCTGGTCAGCAGGGTGGGCTGGAGGGGAGGCGTCTGGTCCCACCCACAGAAAGCCATCCTCCTTTCAGGAGCGTAACAGCGGAGCCCGACTGGGGGATCCCTGCGTCCTGCCCACTGGCGGTCCCACGCCCTGCGCAAACCGCAGGGGAGAGACTTCATAGCATGGTTTAGGTTGGAAGGGACCTTAAAGATCAGCTGGTCCAACCCCCCTGCCATGGGCAGGGACACCTCCCACTAGACCAGGTTGCTCCAAGCCCCGTCCAACCTGGCCTTGAACACCTCCAGGGATGGGGCAGCCACAGCTTCTCTGGCCAACCTGGGCCAGGGTCTCACCACCCTCACAGGAAAGAATTTCTTCCTGATACTTCATCTAAATCTGCCTTCTTGCAGTTTAAAACCATTCCGCCTTGTGTCGTGGCTCCACTCCCTGATCCAGAGTCCCCCCCCAGCTTTCCTGGAGCCCCTTTAGGGACTGGAAGGGGCTCTAAGGTCTCCTTGGAGCCTTCTCTTCTTCAGGCTCAACAACCCCAACTCTCTCAGCCTGTCCTCCCAGCAGAGGGACTCCAGCCCTCGGAGCATCTTGGTGGCCTCCTCTGGCCCTGCTCCAACATGTCCATGTCCTTCTGCTGTTGGTGTCCCCAGCGCTGGAGGCAGCACTGCAGGGGGGTCTCCCCAGAGCGCAGCAGAGGGGCAGAATCCCCTCCCTGGCCCTGCTGGCCACGCTGCTGGGGATGCAGCCCAGGATGCAGTTGGCTCTCTGGGCTGTGAGCGCACATTGCCGGCTCATGTTGAGCTTCTTGTCAACCAACACCCCCAAGTCCTTCTCCTCAGGGCTGCTCTAAATCCATTCACCGGGCAGCCAGGATTTGTGCTTGGGTCAGGCACACAAGTTTGTGCTTTGTCAGACACGAGGCTGCCTGACTCCATGGGGAGGTGGATGGGGTGAAAAAGCATTTTGGGGGAGTAAAGTGTTTTTCACTAAGCAGAGGAGGAGCTGGAGCTGGTGGCTCCTGGTCTGCTGTGGCACTGCAGGCGGTGATACCCTGGAGCTGCCCTCAGAGTGGCACTGGGGATGATGGGCTCTGCCCGTGTTCCCCCCTTGGCTCCCAAGGAGAGGAGGAGAGGAAAACTGGCTCCTGCCACAGGTTTTTCTGGGCACCATTAAAGGCTGAACACAACATGTGAAGATGGATTGTGTGGCTGCAGTTTGGCTCCCCTGAGCAGCCTGAAATATGCTTTTCTCACTGCCCCTTTGCCATTTCAGATGCACCAGCTGCCTCTCGACCAGGTGGAAGTGTCACTGGTGCCCCTCCACCTACACCTGTGTCTCCAACCACTCGCAGTGTGACGACGCGCTGCGGATGAAGGTAGGGCCCATCAGACTGGGCTGCCTCGGGAGACCTCCTCTCGTTGCCGTGCTGTAGCTGTTGTTTTCCTTCTCCCGGGGATGGAGGCAGATGGACTGGGTTTGGCAGCGCTGCCCCGGCGGGTGGGGGCGGCTCCGAGGACAGTGCTGCTCGGCATCGCTGATGTGCTGCCTGCCCTTGTGGAGTCTCCGCAGTGGGAATTGCAGCACTATGCGTCTCACTTCCAAAGGCTGGGCAGATGGAGAGCTGAAGGGCCGCTCTGGAGTGCTGCTCTGTGGGCATCGTGTGCGCAGTGCTCCCGGCAACGCCAGCGAGCATGGGGCTGAGGCCGGGCTTGGACCATCTTGCCTCGAGGTCCCCAGGCTGCGCCTCGCTTTATTTAGTGACCCCGGGGAGTCTCCAGGCACTGGTGCAGTCTCAGCTGCTCTGAGCCTCCTCCATCAGCAGTTGGCACTTGGCCATGGCAGCGTGGCCACAGCTTGTCCCAGGCTGGAGTTGGGGTACCCTCCTCTGCCGGTGTCCAGGAGGGGGGACATGCATGGGGCAAGTAAGCTTGTTCTGTGCCATGCCCAGAGACGTGTGTGTGTGAGGAGCTGGTAGCCCAGCGAAAGCGTTTGTCTTTGCCAGCGGCCTCAGCGGGCTCCGTCCCTTGGCTTTTCCTCACCTCTCACATCTGGAGCAATGCTGCTACTTCTCTGCATCCTGGGATGCCTGGGTTTGAGTAATACAATAAATGTAGCCGTACTTTACAATTCATTTAGCTTTGGCTAGGCTGTTGTGGTATGTTAACAATTTGCTGGAGCACCACTGGTGGTGCTCATCTAAAGGAGAAAATTGCCCCTTTCCAAATTATAGCGTCTAATAACCCAGAGACCCAGTGTGTTCCTGCTTCTGAAATTAAAATTGAAGTTAATTTAAATAAAATTGGCTTTTTAGCAATCAATCTGCTGTAGATTCAAGCCAAGCTTTTACACTGTAAATTGAATATCCCTTTGGCACCAGTGCTCTGCTCTCATCTGGGCTCTTCCAGTGGTTCCCTGTACTTGTTGCTGGCAGGAGTTTGGCCTCGTGTCCGATGTCCCACCCTCACCCGCTGGGCTGGTCCTGGCACCCACTCCCCTCCAGCGGCGAGGAGGTGGATGGCTGCAAGTGTGGTGGATGAGGAAGGAGATGGGGCCATCACATCACAGCTCCGTGCAGTCCTGTCTAGTGTAAGACCCTGGGAAACGTTTCCCGTCCCTGCTGGGTGGCAGCGGGGTGACAGCTCCCAGCAGCGCTGGCCTGTCCTCTGGCTTGTGAAGGGTTTCTGGGTGGGTTGTTCTTCCTGGTGAATATCTGGGCTGCTCATACTGGGCGGACTGGGGAAGCACTCTCCACTTTGTCAACTTCCCATGTTTCAGAAAGTGACGTTTTCTCTTACTGTCTGGATGGGGGCTGAGCGCTAGACAGGCATCACTGATGGCTGCTCCTGGTGTGGGAGCCACGCGTGAGGCTGTGCAGTGGGGTGTCTGCCCTGTGTGGCGGCGTGCCGGGCTGCGGGGGCATGGGGAGCCGTGCTGGGTGTCCGGTTGCGTGCCGGGCTGCGGGGGCATGGGGAGCTGTGCTGGGTGTCCGGCGGCGTGCCAGGCTGCGGGGGCATGGGGAGCCGTGCTGGGTGTCCGGCGGCGTGCCGGGCTGCGGGGGCATGGGGAGCTGTGCTGGGTGTCCGGCGGCGTGCCAGGCTGCGGGGGCATGGGGAGCCGTGCTGGGTGTCCAGCGGCGTGCCGGGCTGCGGGGGCATGGGGAGCTGTGCTGGGTGTCCAGCGGCGTGCCAGGCTGCCGGGGCACTGCCTGCAACTGCCCCCAGGTGCTGGGGCTGCTGTTTGGGGCAGAGGCTCCAGGGGCTGTTGGTGGCACTGGGTGATGGCAGAGCGGCTGGGGAGACACTGGATGGGAGTCTTGAGCAGATGAGGAGAGCCAGGATTACCCTCTGGCAGGGGTAACTATGCCTCTGCTTCCTTAAGGATAACCCTGCCTGTCCTTGCTTTATCGCCTCTGATCTCCTGCTCCAGAAGTACAGTTTGGTTGGATGCTGCACCTAGTTTGGGCACATTTCTGTTTTATTTCTGTGCCTTTCTTAGCTCTTCCCGCTGATTTCAGTGAGCAGCCTGCAGGACGAGGTGCTCTGTAGCCCTGGAAACGTGGTGCCTCGTCCTGCAGCTGGAGCTTTCAGTAAACAAACCAGTGCTGGCGTGGCTGCACCTGAAAACTGGTCCGCCGGGAAGCCAGCATCATATTGGCTTCATCCACAGCATTTTAAACATTCAGACCCTTTGCCCTGATCCAGACGTGAATGATACAATCAGCTGGAAAGCTCTATTCCTAGCCGCTGATGAACAGCAGGAGAAGGGGACGCAAGATGACAAGTTAATCAGGCCTCTAAAGTGTATTTATCTGGCAAGCTATGCCAGCTGCTGTGACATGCAAGGACACACCAGGCCATAGGAGCTTTTGCATGAATTTTCAGTTGTAGCCCTGCTGGTTTCATTTTAACTCTTTTGATTCTCTGAGGAGAGGCCTGGGACTGAAATCTCTCTCCAGTGCTTTGCTTTGTTGTTTTACTTCTCTTATCATGTGCATCTCTGTTATTTAATCTCCTTGTTTAGGCGGCACCAACTGTGCTTGGATAAGATGAGTGTCCTGATAGAAATGAAGCATGTTTTCCACAGTCAAACAGGCACTTCCAGATAGTTCCCTGACCCCTAGCTAGGTCTGGGGAAGGCAAGAGAGAAACCTTATGCTCCCTGCATGTCCAGCACCAGGGATGAGTCCTGCCGGGCATCGTGGCACTGCGAGGGCAGGCTCTACCTCGTGCCGGAGCAGCAGCAGCACGGTCATCAGCAGAGTCACGGTGGGGTAATCCTTAGTGTAAGCGAGAAGGAAATCTTGCCTGCTGCAAATTATTCTGCATAATGGACCAAATATTTTGTTGTCTTTTACCCCAATGGCTCCACTGTCAAAGACATTAATCTGGATATGCCCTGGAGCAACGGCGAATCTGGCTTCATTTTTGCAGCAGTTTTGCAGTGTGATTTACATCTCATGAGAGAACGGGATGGGCTTGTCATACAGACTTGAATTCCAAGTCAGCTCTGGTATCTGAGCCATCAATTTAAAGTGAGAACAAAAGCAGGGGACAGATGACCTTTTAAAATCATTTTTCAGCTTCATTTAGACCTTTCATTTCAGCTGTCCTACTGCTGCAGTCCCCTTGCTGAAGCCCCTACAGCTCATTATACCCTTTCCTCTGCACACACACGCGTGCACACACAAACCCCCTCACGCTCTGAAATGACACTGTGCGGGAGGGAGACCGCTGGAAAGAGAAATCTCTGCAGGGGCTTGCAGAAATGCGCATTGCGATGTGTGAGACATGGGCTGCCCGCTGGCAGGAGGGGGTGGCACCGGCAGATTTGCCATTGCAGGCTGTGGTGCCTCCTTTTAGTGTCACTCTGGCCCCATCTTCTAACATTTAAGTGCGTGTAATGAGGGAGCTGCCCAGAGTGGCAGCTGAGGAGTGCGTACGCATTTGCTTTTTACCTGGGAGGACATTTTTTCCAGCATGGGAAGATGGAAGTGGAGGCTTGGCAGCCCCACCGCCCAGGGGCCGGGAGCTGCCAATGTCCCCGAGCTGGCGGAGGAGCCTGGCAGGAGTGAGGGGGGAATTCCTGCTGCGCTCCTGCCTTCACAAGGCTGTGGCTGCCAGCCCATGGCTGTGGATGAGCCCTCCTGGGAACCTGGCCACCCTGCTGTGGTTATCCGGCTGCTAGCAGAGGGGTGGATTTTAAGGCAGTGCCAAAGCTGGTGACTCGGGGGGAGGAAGGCTCCAGGTGGCATTACCGCTCTGTGCATCATGGTGCCATTTTGGTATTTCGCCTCCTGGGGTGACAATATGGCCTGACTTTAAAGATGTAGTGAAATTAACCTTATCAGGGGCCCCGATGTGTCTTCTTGCCCATCTTTGAGGATGTTCAGCATGCACCTAGCTAACCTCTCTTTCTTTTGTCTTGTTTTGTACCTAACAGAAGAAAATCGACTGTCCACGAATTGTACCTGCCTCACTGGACCCAATGCCCACGGGAGTACCTCGGGACATTACGATCTCACTGGCTAACGCAACTTTCTCTCAGGTAAATGAGTTCCTGGAGTGACTGGGAAGGTTCAGATGAGCGTGTTCAGGCTGCTGTGCCGCAAGGTGGCTGAAGGGAGTTTAAGTACAGGCTGATTTCTGCCTTGGGAGTGGGTGATCGCATTAGCAGCTGAAATCGCCGTGTTGACAAAGATGTTGGTGGAAAGCGTCGCCTCGACAGCGAGTGAGGTTGCCCGGCAAAGCCAAAGGGAGATGCTGTTTGTGCACAGGCATTCTCGAGGGATCTCCCCCAATTAGTGACAGGCTTTTTGCATTCGGTGGAAAAGGGAGCTTTATACACCTAGTAAAACAGTCACTAGAACAAAATGTTTGGGGGAAATAAAATTCCCGGTTTCCTTGTGGGTGTTTGCAGCACTCCCCCCACGCTGTGTGCCAGCCCGGCCCCACCGCCGGGGGTGTCCCTTCAAGGTGAAGGACAAAGCCCAGAGCTGCAGGCAGAGAGCCCTGTGCTGGCTAAGCCCTGCTTGGAGTACAGCACGGAAATGTGTTTTAACTTAACTTCTGGTGGTCACTGCAGAGCTCTTTTTTTAAAATCCTTTCCGTGAAATTTTCTGGCATGCGAATTGTAATAGGGCGAAAAGTGGAAGTGGATGTCAAATGGTGCCTTCGGAGATGCATCCCACGCCAGAAGGAACCAGAGGAATTCGGGGCAGGGAGGCTGGGCACTGGGAAAATACTTGACTAAGCTCTGGTATTTGTAGAAAGCCGCCCTGTGTCATTTTGGGTCAACTCTTCAGGGGGGCCCATGGGGCCTGGATCGCCATGCCCCTGCGGGGCGTACCTGCAGGCTGGACAGCCAGGTGACTCCTCTTTCTGCAGGGAAAGGAGAAGGTTGGAAATGCTGGTGACACTGCCCGGCTTGCTGCACCGGGGCGGCAGGGGGGCTGCCAGGCGCCGCGGGGGCACCACTTCTGCCGGACCTCATGCCTTCCGCTGTGGGGGCAGAGAGGAGGTCTCCCCGCCTGGCTAGGGCTGCCCTTTCCTGCACAGTTCCAGCCTCTGCAAACGGGGATGCGTCTGCCATAATCAGCAAAATACGGCGAGAAATCCTCCTTCCTCTGTGGATGCTGGAGGTGGCTGAAGAGGAAGCAATACCGCGTGGAACCCGATAGGAAATGCAGTCAGCAGGAAAGGGGCCAGGCACCGCCGCTCCCGGGGCGGCCGGAGAGGCTCTGGCGGTCTGGTTTCCTCCTGCCACCATCTGCAAACTGTCCCAGGGCGCCGGGAGGGATTGCTTCTCCTTTCCTCTCCATGGGAGCTCGCGAGCGCTGCAGGAGCTCAGTGATTCGAAGCCATGTGCCCTGACACCTTCGCTCTGCAGCGGCACTGCCCCGGTGGTGGGCAAGAGGCGAGGGGCACGGGCCAGCCGGCAGAGCAGGAGCTGCTGGGGCATGAGCGATGCACTGGGGGAGATTACAGTTTCCCCCTTGCGGCCACCTGTGTGTTCACTGAGCCGGCAACCGCCTGCCAGGAGTCTTTCATCTCTTTTATCAGATCTGTTGGTTTTCAAAGGGTAGTTAGACCTCAGTAGTGGTGGAGCACCAACCTGCTTGGAGATGGAATTTTTTTCCTTCAGGATTGGGGCACAGCAGTAACTCGGGGCAGGATATCGTCCTCGTGTTATCAGGAAAATAGCGCAGAAAATCTGCCTTTGAACGTACTCCCAGCTGGGTCCTCATTTGAATTAGAGATTTGCTCTGTGCAGTTGTTGGGAGGAGAAGGAAGGTGGCTTTGAGCCCAAATCATGGGCTGGTTTGGTCTGGTTTCAGCAAGGCGGCTTGGGACCATGTTGGCTCTCAGTCTACGTTGCGGCATGAGCTCCAAACAGCCCCAGTCCAGAGGAACCCAGGTACCCCGCGGTGGGGGTTACGAGAGGGTAGCCCAGCAGGCACGTCTCCTGGTCCGTGAGTGCCGTGGGTCAGGCACGTCTCCTGGTCCGTGAGTGCCGTGGGTCAGGCACGTCTCCTGGTCCGTGAGTGCGGTGGGTCAGGCACATCTCCTGTTCCGTGAGTGCGGTGGGTCAGGCACATCTCCTGGTCCGTGGCTGCTGTGGGTCAGGCATGTCTCCTGGTCTGCATGTGCCACACGTCCCCAGCGCCAGGAGCAGCTGCCCCATGCCTGATCATGACACTTCACAGCAGCACGCTGGGTGAGAGCAGGGGACAGGGCTTGGCACCATGTGCGATGCTCAGCCTGCAGCAGTTTTATGTACAGGTGTGTAACAGAGCAGGATTAATCGGGCATAGATCCCAGCCCCGTTTACAGTGTTGGGTTCCGATCTCCTGTTTGACTTGAACACAGTTCAGGTACTGACAACAGAAACAAGGTGAGACATGGCGCGTGCTGATATGGTTGACTGAGACAGACAACTGCACAAAATGGTTGTTGCAGCCATTCTGCCCTTGTCTTCCCTCTACCAGGAGACAGCTCTGGAGTGCCATTTTGGGACAGACAAGACATTCGAAGCCCGGTGGGTGAACTCCTCTGCCGTGGAGTGCATACATGTGCTGGTGAGTCAGGGGATGAGGCTGCCAGCCCATGCTCCCCCTGCAGCGTGGGGCAGGTCCAAGGGCAGGGAGGGTCTTGCCCCAAACCTCCCACCCAGCGGCTGGGATGCCACCTCCCCTCCTCCCTCCCTCCACCTCCAGCTGAAAAAAGTGCAAACTGGGTTTGCCCCTCCAGCAAGAGGCTCTTTGCATGAGCTGACACTGGAAGGGTGTTTGTGAGTCGATGATGCTGCATTGTCTGCTCCGTGGGTACCTGCAGTGGCTCCAGCCCCTGCTCCACTGGGGTTTGGGAACGAGCTGCTTGTTTACCTTTCTAAATAGCAAGAGTTCAGTTCAGGCAAAAAAATTGGCCACCTTTCAGTGTTGCTATTTCTGTAGCTTTTATTCTGAACTGGGAATTGGCCTGAGAAAATGCTCAGAGGCTCACTGAAGAGCAGCGTGTGGTTGTTGGAGGGAAAACTGAAATGCACCTCTGAAATGCAGCAAACGTTTGGGCTTCCACCGATGGGAATATTGTGAGTGGAAGCTGGAGAGGAGCACTTTCCCATCACGTCACCTGCAAAACTCTGTATTTTAGCCCAGCACTGAAAATGTGCAGACTGGCCAGTCTGTTAGTTTTCCTGTCCGTTTCTGCTAAAAATAGCAGCAAGCCAGGGCTCTGCTCTCCCTGCGGTGTGCTCCGTGCCCTGGTGCCCTTCACTGGGACAATTAAAACAGAGAGCAGCCTTCCCTGTCTCTTTGTCTGCTAAAGATGAGACCCTCCTGTACTGAGAAGCAGTGGGCAGAGAAGGCTCAGAGGAATGTTAATCCGTGTAGCGTGTGTATGGAACCTTGTATTTTACTAAATTCCCTAAGCTTTTGTTTATTTGTCTTTTGTGTGCAGCTCCACACATCAGAAAAAAGCCATCTCTTCCCAGTGAACCTTCAGCTGAAGGACAGACCAGACAGATTTATCGACAGTCCAGAGATGATGACAGGTCTGAGTTGAAAATATTTTTATTCTGCTCTCATCTGGTCAGCTTGAAAGACTCTAAAATCGCGGTGAAGTTTATGGGTTCAGGAGAGAGACCATGGCTCAGCCGGGCACAGCTCAGTTCCTTCTCTCAGGCACATGGCAAAAACATTTTTACCCAGAGCTGCACCCATGTGAACGTGAGCCCAGAAACCAGATGGATGCCTGCAGACATCCCCTTTACACCCAGGGAGAGTCAAGCCCCGTCCTTGAGCGCAGGCAGCAGCTGAGGTCTCTCCTGCCAGCGGCGCGTGGGACAGGGTGTGCTGGTGCTGTTCACCGCAGAGATGAGGAGTGTCCCCAGGGTCAGGGAGGAATTCCTCCCAGAGGAGATAAGGGGTGGGGGAGGACTCTGCCCTGAGCTCTCACAGGAGCGTGGCATCAAGGTTCAGCACACTGTGAAAATTAAGTCTTTTTTTTTCCCTCCTGTGCTGAGAAAGAATAAAACGTGTAAATGCATTTCATCCCTGGCCCGCTCTCTGTCTTTGGGAAGAACGCTTGGATTCCCAAAAAGCCCGTGCTACATCAGCAGACTAAGGCAGGCAAAGAGTCAGACAAGGCATGTCGATAGGACAAGCCCAGCCAGTCGTCCAAGGGAGCCAGCCTTTGCACTGCAGCCGCCTCTCCCTGCCCCGGCCGGGGACGCGGTGTTGCACCCAGCTGTGTGCTCTCGACGGAGGCAGCAGCTCTGGGCTCTTTTCCCTCTCAGTACTGTCAGCAACTGTAGTAGAAGGAGCTGATTTACCCTAGATGCAAATGAGAACTAGATGCCTGAAGTGAGATTTTCTTTGGAGGATAGCTGGGATAGGTAGAGAGACATTAACGCCATCAGCCACTGACCTGGGATAAAAAGGTTTCCCCATAGTAAATCCCAGTGTATAAAGGAGGCTTATCTTGCAAAGCATTCCACTTTGGTGAAATAACCTTTGAAAGACCAGTCATGGGTAGGCGTAAGACACGACTGCCTTGCAGAAAGAAGAGGATGTCCGTATTTTTGCTGTACAGAGGTAACCTCGAGGAGAGGGGTGGGAGATCTGAGCTAAGAGTATTTTGATGTGCAAGAGAAGACTCTTAATTCTCAGCGTGGGTGGTGCTGGGAGCAGGAGCAACAGCGGAAAGAGCGTGGTGGAATCCCCCCTCCTCCTGTGCCGAGAAAGAGCTCGCTTACACAGACTGTGTTTGCATCAATCTGAATTTGCCAGAATATTTGGAGATCCTGCGGGACCGTTAGGCTGCTCTGGCTCCTCCTCGCCTTGATCAGATTGGTGCGAGCAAAATTAGAGAGGCTGCCTTGCAAGCAGAGACAGCGATCTGCCGGCCCAGTTATAAATGTGTGCATCTTTCATATGGTCTTTAATGGAATTACTGTTGTTAGTGTTTATTTTTTCAATATTTATTAGCTTTTATTGTAAACTGCATTTTGGTAGTCCACTGAAGGAATCCCAACTCTGCAGTTGGGTGGAAAACCCACCAGTGTAACTGACTGGGTGGACTCCAGATGAGGTGAAATAAGCCCATTTTTTTGTGGAGAATGGGCGACTCCATTGCTGCCAGTGACGTTTCGTTAGCACGAGCACAGACAGGCTGCTGAAGGCTGCGGGATTCGTTAGTTGCTTATGAAGCGCCTTGAGATCCTCCTGTGAACAGAAGTGCAAAATGTGGCTGTTTCTTTGTTTTATGTTCTCCTGCAAAGTCTCCTCTGGGGAAAGGGGTGTGAAAGCACCGTTTCCTGAGTGTTTCTGGCTGTTTATCTCAGCGGATACCCACACTCCAGCAGCAGAAGTCTTTAGGCTGGAGAGGAAACGTAACCTAGGGCACCAGCTAATGAAGAGGTGAAGGCGGTGTAGGAAAATGATGTGGAAGCTGAGCTGAGCAGATCTGAAGGGAGAAGTCAATGAAAGGGGCCCGTGGTCACCAGGGGGAAGGAAAGGAACTGTAAACACTGTACAAAGCACTGTAACCATCCGATTTTTGTCAGAGTGTGGAAGCAATGTGATTGCTTTGCTAACAGGATGGAGCCAGCTTTGCCAAGCAGCTTCCCATGTGGATGCTGAGAGTTGGAAACATGTAGCATAAATTGACAAAAGGTTCCGAGTTTGGGTGTTGTTTGTTTTTCAAGGGGAAGAAAAAGGAAAAGAAAGTGCTAAATTATATTGCAGCGAGAACAAGCACCCAGTCCTTCTGGGAAATCTTCAGGATGGCAGCCAAGTGCTGCCTCATCTTGCTGTATATGCAAGCTGCTCTGCTCATCCGCTGGATTTCAGATGTTACCGGGATTAATGTAGCCTGGGGGTGGGGATCCTGGGGGGTGTTTGACTGCCTCAAGCTAAGCAAAGCTATGAAGGGCTCAGGCCCAGGAGCTCACAGTTTCTGTTGTCTCTGGTGGTTTAGTGGAGGTGTACAACTGTGCGACTGGGAGTGCTGACTGTTCCCAGTGCCTGGGCAGGGAGGACCTGGGGCACCGCTGCCTCTGGAGTGACAGCAGCTCCAGCTGCAGGCTGCACAGTGAGCCCCCCCAGGTCTCGGACGTCTGCCCCGCTCCAGACATCAGGAAGGTAAGACCTGAACGCGACGTGGAGGGCGCGCGTGGCATGGCAGGCGGTGCAGAGAGCTGAAAGCGGCTGCGCTGTCCCCGGCTGGGGGCAATGGAGGAACCGCGCTTTGTCCCTGGCACAGGGACGGGGTCCAGCCCAGCGCTGAATTATTCACTGACTTTCTATGCTGTTGAGTCACCTGATGCCAAGGACATCTTTGCTAGTGACGAGATCCAATCTGCATCATATTAGTGGGAAAACAGCAGCACAGTCAAAATGTCCAAGAGTTCCTGGAGTTGGTAAAAGCGAGCAAGATTTGTAGGGTTGGCTGAAGGTTCCTTATCAGGAATAGCATTTAATGGAGCATAGCTGAAGTGTGAACGTGAGCCCTGTCTCCAGACACATGTGCTCTGCCATTCTGCTGAGATTGAGTGGCAGAGGGAGCTTTTGGCATTACGCATTTTGAAATGAGTTTTATTTAAATTGTAGTTGAATGAATGTTTGTTGGGGGCATTTGTATCTGGGGTTCTACTTAGAGGCATGGCGTGAGCCAACAAATTTGTCCTTGACAAGTAGCAAAGAAAGTACATAGAGCAAATCTTAAAATGAACTCCTTAGGAAGGGAGAAGCTGGAGAGGCAAAACAGCTAATGTGAACATCAAAATTGGCAAGGATACGGGATTTCTGTTCTTAGGGAGGCATGTAATGATAGCTGCTCAAAATCTGGGTGCTGTAACACTGCGTGGAGGGGCTGCAGGACTCCCATTGCACGCCTCTTCCCTCTCGTCACCGTGGGAGAGGGGTGCTCCTCCATGAGCCTGTCCTTCCCTGGCACACGTCAAGTGTTATCAGCACCTCAGCACAGAATAATGGAAGGAAACCACAGTTCAGGTCGCAGAGCGTCACAGGACTCTGTCACTATTTCCTTAGCAAACAGTAGCTAGTAAATCCAAATCCTCCAAAGTCACGCGAGCAAACAAGCCCTTGCAGAGCCCTCCTGGAGGGGAGGGCAACGCAGCAGGTGAAGGACGCCCAGCCTGGTGGTGGGTCCTGACCAGCCCTGGCCGGCTTGGCCTGGTGCCACCAGGCATGTTGTGCTGGCTTTGTGTGCCATTGCCTTTGCAACGGGAAAAGAGCCGTTTCTGAATTGGAGGGATTTGTCTCACGTGCTGCACAACGCAGTCGCCCTGCCCGGGGATGCCCCTGGCACGGTGGAACGGCATCATGCCCAGCACCCTGTCCCCTCGCAGCAGTGGGGTCAGCAGCTGCCAGATGAAAACCCAGTGGCACAGGAGATGGATGGGGAACAGCCTTCTCCTTCTGTGGCACCAGACTTGTCCTGTGCCTTGGGGCGCCGCAGTGCTGGTGTCTTTGGCCACGCTCTATGCATCAGGACACGTTTTGTCTTGGTCTTGTCCTGAAGGGCCCCACTGTGTTCGGGACAGCCCTTAAAAACATGATGGCAGGACTCTCTCTTCCCAGCACGCTAGCATCCCTCCTCTGGGTTTGTCTCTGCCCCAGCTCCATTCAAAGCTGTGGTGTGGAAGGAGTGACATTTCACCCCAGATGTGTTTGCAGCTGGAATAATCCCTGACCAAACCCAGCACAGAAGTGTGATGGCTTCTCCTTTGCAAAGCTACAGCAAGGGGAGGGTGGTGTTGGACACGCTGTGGGGGAGCAGGAGCATGAGGAGCCATTCTGTCTTCTTCATGGGGGGCCAAGTGGGATGTGGACACAGGCATGGGCTCAGGGATGAAGGCCAGAAGCTTCCTGGTGGTTCTCCTCCGACTTTTCCCACAGATCGAGCCGCTGCACGGGCCGCTGGAGGGGGGCACCCTGCTGACCATCCGCGGGAGGAACCTGGGCCGCCGCTTCAGCGATGTCCTCGGCGCCGTCAGGATAGGCAGTGTGCAGTGCATGCCACTGCCCCACAGATACGTCGTCTCCGAGGTGTGAGTGTTGGGGGAGCTGGGGAGGAGGTGGTCCCTGTCCCCCTGGTGTCCCCTGCCTGTCCCTCACCGTCCCCACACTGGGCTCCCAGGCAGGAGTGGGGCACTGACCTGGCCCGGGTGGGATGTGGGTGCCCTGCGCCAGGCATGGTGCTGCAGCAGGTGCCGGGCAGCATGTGGAGGAGGAGGAGACCATGGGCTCTTCCCCTCGGCTCTGGTGGGGTGGCATGACTGCCAACCTCCCCTTTCCCGTCCGCAGGATCGTCTGCCAGACTGGAGAGGCTCAGGAGGCATTTTCTGATGTGGTGACGGTTAATGTGAGCCGGGAAGGGAAGTCCAGGGAGCGATACTCCTACGTGGTGAGTGGCTGCCTCCTGGATGTTTCTTTGGCGATTCTTATGCTGACGTTCCCTGCACCCCTTAAAACAAGGCTGCAGCCCCCGCACTCCCAGCTGGCTTAGGGTCTGCAACAGGAAGCATCAGTGTCCTCGAGGAGCGGCTGGCATGTCCCCTCCCCTGTGGTTACCTGAGCAAGGTCTGGCAAGGCTGGGCTTGCACGCGCGAGGGGCAGGACTGCTGCCGGGCTGTCACACACGACCTCACCCCAGTCTCAGCTCCTGCAGGGGTTTATCACTTATCCTGACTGTATTGTTGTTTCTCCTGCTCATTTTTCTTCCTCCGCTTTTGCTAAAGTGCCGTTAGAACCTATGAGATTTTTTGAGATTTGCAAAGTCTTTTTGTGCTATGTAAGCTGCGTACCATGGACTCACGTTATTTAGAACTGATATTTTTTGCTGCAGAGATTGTCTTAGTTTTTGCATGCGAATAATGTGTAGGGCTTAGACTTGAGCTAACACCGTGTCATTATACAAAGAAAAGTCCTTTATAGCTTTGTACTGTAGCATCTCACAAAGATAGCTTTCATCTCTGTATACCTGAAAGAAATCCATGCATTTCTTCTCTTTCCTACAAGCACTCTCGTCTCTGGCTAGACGCTATTCCTGGGCAGCCCCATGTGTCAGGGCAAACACATCAGGGTGGGTGCCAAGGGCTGGGGGCAAATCGACTGGGCTGCAGTCCAGTGGCCTGAAGGAAGACTTGAGCCCAGGAAACGATTCCTGGTAGCCCTTATGAGGAATTTAGGGCAGGATCAGGGAGTGTAATCCCCCACGCTGTAATGGATCACATGCTAGGTATTTAGTGCAGGGAGGTTTCCCCAGCGCGCAGCCAGCGCAGGCACAGCACATCCCAGCGCCCCGCAGCAGAGCCAGGCCTGGCAGCACTCGAGGAGGGGACCAGCAAGGCGAGGGCACTGCCAGGCTTGGCTCAGCGGTAGTTCCCGGGAGGACGTTTGCTCTGGGACCCATTTCCATCATTTCCAGGCATCTGTGTTCACATCCAAAACATCTTAGAGATCCAGCAGTCTGGATTATGACCCAGTATCGGACCTTGGATTTGGGATTTCTGGTGCATTGCCATCAGGATGTGTGTGCTGATGGCCACATCACCCGCTGCCGGGCCGATTGTCTTCTTGACAAAGAGGAGAAGGGCCCGAAGAGTGGGAAAGGGCTGGGCGGCTTCTTCGCCGGCTTTCGGCATGCAAGGAAAAGTTGTCTCAGGAAACACCTGTAAAAGCACCAGCGCTAAACAAAGCAAGAGGAGCAAAAGCTGGTCGCTGAACTCAAGCCGGGTCCATGAACGCTCTGTGCTGGCAGCTCCTGAGCAGGCTTATGGCTAAGGCTGTCCTCCCGGGAGCGGGAGAGGATCTGTCTTCTGCTCAGGTAGCACAGCAGAAAGCTGTCCTGTGTCTATCTCAGCAAAGCTTGGAGAAGAGATGGGACAGTGCCCTGCTCTGTGCGTACACGTGTCAGGGAGTGAAGCTGCACGATGTGTAACTGCTGCTGCGTTCCACACCAGAAGTAGCTTCTGCACCATTTGCAAACTAAGCAATGCCGTTTAGTTTTCTTGATTCTCCTCTCACATACAATGACATGCAGATGGGAGTAGGCTGCATGCAAGGCCAGTCTTGGCAAGACCTCAGCTTGAGCACTGATAGCAGTTTACCTGAAAAAGTCTAGAGGACTTTTAGAACTGCCCTTCCAAAGAAAGTCCTTTATAAAATACCAAATATCATTTGTGTGCTACATCTTTCAAAGTCCCTGTTAGATGTATCTAGAAGGGACAGTATTCGGCTGTAATTCTGCTGAGGAGGAGGGAGAAGCATGATCGAGAGACTTCTCCAGGACATTATAGCAGGCTATGAATGAGCTGAATTTGCCAAATGAGCTGATTTTGCAGAAGTTGTGATGGAGGCAATCAGTGCTGGCAGTGCACTGAGAGCAGTAGCCACTGGCTCTTGCTGAGGGGAAGAGCTGGAGGGCTTTGGGGAACATGAATAATCCTCTCTGCTGTTGTAACTGCAGGTTTGAATGCATAGGTTAGGGGCCAAGCGCAGCAGACAGCTGCCTGCAGACCCTCAGAGAAGTACAAATTAACAAAATGAATCCTGTGGAAATGGGTAATGATCAGAAACAACAGAGGAAACGGCTGTGGAGAAATAAAGCAGCCTGAGTGGAGGACAAGGGCAAGGATAGCTATTAATAAGCATGTTTGTGTGGCTGGGATTGACAGGAAAGGGCATTAGCAGCAGGCGGTGCGGAGCAGCTTAGCCCGTGTTCTTCAGTCTGCCTCGGTGCGGTTTTGCTCTGCGGCTGCAGCGAGGGGCAGGCTGCGGTGCTGGACAGGCGTCAGCCAACCTCCACAGCCCGGCGGGTCTCCTGCCTCCAGGGTTCACGGTGTTTGACAGGGAATTACCCACTGCCTTGTGGAAAGGTCTTGAAACAATTATTTGCTCTGCCCTTGGTGTCCTGTTCGAACGGGAGCAGGGACGTTGCCCAGCAGATTCTCCTGGGGCGCTCTGTGAGTGTTCGGCGCTGCGTTAGTTATCAAAGCCTCAAGCTCATGAATCTCAGGAAGATTTCCAGGGGCTGCAGATGCAGATAACATACATGCTAATTTCTGCTGAAAATGGTGAGAGGCAAAGTAACTTCCCCCTTAGTTCCTGTCACCTCAAGAGATTCAGATTTGAAGCTTCCTTAAGAAGGAGTTTGATATTCAATTATCTAGACCCAGGTGGCTGTTTTCACAGATCTCAAGGCCACCATCCAGCGAGGCTTTAGCATTAGCTTCGCATTCAGGAGGAAATGGATCTGGAAGGGCAGAGATGGTGGGAGCTGGAATAAATGAGAAATTTCCTTTTGTTGATGGACCTTGAGCTGTCGCCAGCTCTGGACCCTGCATTGGAAATCTCAAGGGATCCTGGTGGGATCCCGGGCTCTAGTTTGGACTCACGTCTCATTTATTGCCAGAATTTAGGGACTGCAGAGAGTCACGGAGGTTTTACATGATCTCATGCCTCAGCACTTCTACCTCGCTCCTCGTTCTGAAACCCTGCCAGCGAAAGCTTTCACTGTGCTGCTGTTTCAGAGCCTCACAACACTGGATACTTAATTTTACTGAAGCAATTCCCCCGTGCAGCGTGGAGTATCCAAATGTGAATTTGCCAGGCTAGAAAACAGATTTCCCCTTTGTTTTTAGCTTCCTGTGGTGCAGTCCATAGCTCCCCTGAATGGCCCGAAGGCTGGAGGAACCAGAGTGACCATCAGAGGCAGCAGGCTGGACATCGGCTCGGAGCTCCGTGTCCTCGTCAATACCTCCAGGCAGTGCACTGACCTCAGGTGGGACCAGGTCTGGGGGCTGGCACTGAACTAGTGACAACAGCCAAAGTGTTAGGAAGGATAATATTGTCCCCCAGGAGATAAGTAAGAGCTGGGGTTTGGGTGGGGGGCACCACTGCATGCTGCTGCTAGCCTTGGAGCCAGTGTGGTATCCCCACTAGCCTGCCTGGCTGCCGCCTGCGCTGTGTCCAGCACCCCATCAGCCTGGTGTCCCCGGAGTGGTGAGACAGAACTGCGCTGCGGGTGCCTGACACCAGGATGGGGCGGGTTTCTTTGGCAAAGCGATGGTGTTGGTGTTGCCGTGACATGGTTGGTGGTGACCAGCAGCAAACAAAGTGCTTCTTGCGCACCATTTGCAGGATGCTGCCAGGCCCCTTGGGTGGGCTGAGACCAGGACCAAAACCCTGGGAGCAAAGCAGACATGGGCTTCATTCCGAGATCTGCTGGAGGCAGAAGGCACCTGCACGCCCAGGGTGCTGCTCCTGTGTCAGCTCGCTGGTGGGAAGAAGCCCCTCCTTCTGTATGTTCCCATCTCATCAGCGGGAAGAAGTAGGAGCCTGCCCTTTTCCTTTGGTTGTATGGGAAATCTGTCTGGCAGCCTGGGATGGTATATGCTCAGAATTGCTTGTTAGTAGGCAATGTAATTAATAGGTGATTGACGTGATCGGAAGCTCCTTCTTGCCTGCCTCTGCTGACCACCTTGCTTCTGCGGAGGGGCTCAGGTCCATGACGCCTGGCTCCGGCCGCTCTGTCTGCCGTGGCTTTCAGCAGCTTACCCTGCCTTTCCCTGCACAGCCGCAACGACAGCACCATCACCTGCACCATGCCGTCCGCGGAGCTCACCACGGCCGTGCGAGTCTGCGTCCAGTTTGAGAACAAGTCTTGTGCCAGCTACAACATCACGTTCAAGTATGAGAAGAACCCAATTATATCAGACATCAACCCCAAAAAGAGCCAGATCAGGTGAGATCCCTCCTGCAGCAGAGACAACCAAGTTTGCCAGCATTTGGGGCCTTTGTTGAGATCAGCCTCTTAATTTTTGCTGAACACAAAAGTGAACAGTGCTCACCCATTAAAGCACAGAGCTAACTGGAGTAGCCTACTGCAGGCAACGCGTGCTTGCCCTGTCTGTGCTTCAAGCTGTCCAGAGGCAGAGTAGGTCCTGAGCAAACCCCATGTCAGGAGCCCCAGGGGTCACTGAAGCACAGCCAGGAGGCAGGGTACCGTGTCGGCGCCCCGTGCCACGCTGTTCTGGCATCATAACTTCCATTTCAGAGCTGGCACGTGTCTGCATCTGCCTGCAAAAGAGAGGGCTGGCTCCAGGCTGGTGGGAGAGGGTCCTGCAGGGAGAAAGGGGCTTTCTCAGCACTGAGGTTTGACACGTTGCCTTACAGACAGGTACAAGAGGGGTGCTGCAGAGTGCTCTCGGGGCGCTTCGGGGTACCCCAGCACTGCAGTAGAAGAGGTCTCACACACCAGGACTGTCCATAGCTCATTTCAGTGCATTTAAGACATGGAAAAAAGTCAGCCTTGGTAACCGTACTGAGTACACCTGGTGGGTGCTTTAGGTTCAGGTGGAGGGCTCTGTGAGACCCTGAGGATTTTTCTTGGCAGTAAAACTGCTGGAGGATAAGCTGAGACTTGTAATTTTGGATTTCAAACTTCCCCAAGGTCACAGTATTTCATTTTTAAAACACGTTGCTTTTAATTTCATGTTACTCTGTTGAGCTCTTGGGCTCCTGTTCCTTTGGATGCCATGGTGAAATCGCACCTTTCTCGGCTGTGGAGCTGGGAAAACCCAGGGCTGACCAGGAAATCTGAGAGTCCAGCACCTGTACCTGCAGGACCATGGTGAAAGCAGGATGCTCTGGCACAAGCACACCACAGGCTGTGACAGGCTGATCCCCTTGGAGCAAAGCCGTGTCTTGGCATTCCCAAGTGCAGCGCCAAAGATGCAGGCTGTGGGAAAGTTAATGACAAGGCACAGCAGTGACTCAGCCAACCTCAGCTCCTAGCAGGCTTGCGAACTGTGCTGAGTGGCGAGAGCGGTGTCTCAACACAGAGACAGTGGAAGAATGTCACTGCCCATATTCACAAGGGAAACCACCAGGGTATTTCTCCGTCACCTTAGTCTGCTTTCTTAGTATTTACAGCAGTTTCCAGATTTCAGACCCCTGAGAACGTGACAGCAGTCTCTCTCTTCAGACTGCTTGGTGGCTTGTGTAGCCTGACTGCTCCGGTGCGTTGCTGGGCTGTTGACCAAGAGGGGTCAATAACTTGTGTAAAAATTTATCTGGATCTGATTTATCTTACTGTATTGCTAAAATAATCTGCGTAAGCAAAGTTTAGAACAAAACAGAAGTTGTAAACTAGTATGTTAGTTAGAAACTTGGATCATAACCACATGGTAATATCTACAGCATCGTAAAAGATTTCAGACAATGTGGCTTTCAGGGCCTTGGACCCAAAGTCACTGTGTCTGAAGTGATCTCGAGACAGTGGGATTTGTAAGTCCTGACTGTTCCTGACAGATGCTCCAAACAGACCAACTGTGATACGGAGGAAGGGGAAGGTAAACCCAGGGTACAGCTTCTGCTGTCCCCAGCAGACAAGCAGTGCAGGTTCTCCATCCCTTGCTCTGCCTAGCAGTCTTGTGTGCATCAGGGCCCTTGTTACTGTTGTTAATTGACTGCACATTGAGAGGCCCGTGTTCCGCGTTCCCCAGGCAGCAGATCCAAAACACAAAACAACTTTCACATTTTGATCTAAATCAGTAGTGTCTGGGAGATGCAGGGTCCCTGTCAGCCTTAAAAGGGTCTCTTCCCTCTGCAAGACTTAGAGTTCTCTGCAGGTCGCTGCGGGGCAGGGACAGGGAATATCTCCTGGCCCTTGCTTTGAGGGGTTGGACATTAACCTCTTACACCGCCGGTGGCCTGGGCAACCTGCGCTGTACCCCTGGCGTGCAGAGGCAGGCTGCTCCTCTGGGGAGTGGGAGCAAGGGGGACAGTTTTCTGCTGCTGGAAGAGTTCCCCCCTTTCCACTACAGCAGCTGCTGCTCCTCCTCCCTTCCCTGGTATCTTGGTAGCAGTGTGGGAGCTTGCTGCAAGTAGGAGGAATACTTTGGCTGTTGGGTCACATTTTCTGCTCAAGCAACTGGGAAACCTCCCTGGGAAAATGACAGCAGGCAGCACCCAGCCATTGCACCTCGCTGCTCTGTGGTGTCCTCTGCAATCACCCTCTCTTTCTTCCCTTCTCCTCGAAGTGGGGGCAGGATCATCACTCTGGAAGGAAGAGGCTTTGAGCTGGTCCAGAATGTGTCCATGGTGGTCCGTGGCATCGGCAGAGAGCAAACGGTGGGTGTCCCCGCTGGGTGTCACCTGGTAGCTGGGAGCAGGGCTGCGTGCCAGGTGCCTCAAGTCATTTGGGGTGTGGAGCTGAGGCCTCAGCCCATGCTACAGGTTGGGCTGGAGCAAGGCTGGGGGGGAGCGCTCAGGATGTTGGTTTTTTGATGTGCATGGTCTCTCCTGCTTTCAGAGCTGTAAGGTTCACACCGACACTGTGATCACCTGCCCCTCTCCAGCTGCCTCCAACATTACTGTGGGGAGCAAGCCTGCACCCGTCGATTTCTATCTCAATGGTCGCCTCTATGCAGACGACCGTCCAGCTTTGGATGAGGAGATGTACCCCGAGGAGGCATTGCACATCAGCAAGTTCAGCCTGGAGTACTATGCCGACCCCCAGTTCTTCACAGCCAAGAAGGAGAAGTGGATCAAGCACCATCCTGGCGAGCCCTTAACTCTGGTTATACATGTAAGAGAGCGGCTTTTACAGCTCTTACTTCTTTTGGGGTGTTGCCTGCTCCCCACTGGGAGGCTCTTTAGTCCTGAGTACCAGCACAGTGGCTGTCCACAAAAGCAGGAGAGAGAAAGGGGGCGGATGAGGACGAGAGAGGCAGGAGCCGCGCAGGAGCAGGCAGTTCTTGCTCAGCCTGCTGCCCCTGCATCAGTCTTCACCGGGAGATGCAGCCTGACCTGAGGATGCCCTTTGGGGCACGACGGCAGAGAGCTGCGTTTGAAGGATGTAATAGCAAGAAGCTAAATAAAATACTGGACATATGAGAAGGAATGATAATGCACTGGCCTGAAATCAGGCAGGTGCTCCAGAAGGTCCTGACAATAGATACTTATTCCTGCAGAAACAGGTCATGCATTCTTCTCTTTTGGCTACTGAATTCAGCTCAGTTAACAAGGAAGTCGGGATACAGCAATTGGGTGGCTTGGACAATGCGCAATAGTAATTCAAAGGCCATTGTTCACCGCAGGATATCCTCACTGCTTGCAACGTGCTTGAGAAACGCACTCCCCCTTTCTCAGGCTCTGCAGACGCATCCCCTGGCTATCTCCTCTGGTGTACATCCTTCCCCCTCCCAGGTGGGCGCTTACGTCCTTATCTGCAGTGCACAGCCAGGACAGATCAAAAGCAGATTTTTCCAGGTTCCACGAGGGGCTTGCTCATCCCATGCCCCATGCTGAGTGAGGAATGGGAAACAGGAAAATGGGGAATGGCCCGGTTCTGGGTTTCCTGTGGAGTGCTGGAAAAATGTCCTTGCTGAGGGAGAGTCCTCCCAGGTCTGAAAAACGGCAAGGAATATGGAAAGTAAAGCAGGAAAATCCGTTGCAATTCCAGCTGCTACTCTAAAGACTGACATCCTGATTCTATTTTTATCATTAGAAAGAGCCTGACAGCCTGGGCCTGGAAAGCAATGAGTACCAAGTGAAAATTGGTCTTATCTCGTGTGAGATCCAGATTGTTTCAGACAAAGTCATCCACTGCTCTGTCAACGAGTCGCTGAGCACCTCGGAAAGACAGTTACCGGTGACGGTGAGTGCCAGGAGCCTCCACGCTGCGAGCGCGTGGGGCAGAAGGGGTCCCTGTGGCAAACCCTGCGTGCGAAGGAGCCGGCCGTAGGCATGGGTACTGGCCCGGCACGCTCACAGGCAGCCTGGCAGAAAGCCGCACAGACGGAAGGGTGGACGAAGCACGCTGTGCTTGCAGCTGTCCCAGGCGTCTCGTTGGCAGGACGCAGGCGCAGGTATTGCCACGGCTGCCCTGAGTCATGGAGAGCGGCTGCTGCTGAGTGAACTGTGCTGTAAGCTGGGGGAGGGGGTGGGGCGGGGAAGATTTTGTCAGTTCTTGTAAGGCACTGTAAAATCCCAGGCATGTGAGTTTTTGTCACTTGCAGTAATTTTCTTTCTGCCCCTCATGAGATAGGTTTGGGGATTTCCATACGGTTGTCAGTCAGCTGGCCTCCTCCTGCCAGCAGAAGAGAGCTACAAGCGGACATGAGAATCACGCCCTTTCCAGGCTGCAGTGAGCCGCTGGAGATGGGTCCCCGTGTGTGACCGGGGAGGGCAAGAGGAGTACACAGGGCTGGAAAGTTTCGTGTTGCTTCAGGGGCTGCCATTTTGTCACTGCAAAGAGTTCGGTGTCCAGGGCTGCTGTTCATCTTTGTGTCTGCAAAATTCACAATACACTGTTGCTGTCCTTTTTTCCACAGAGGGCTTGACTTAGCTCCTCTTCTCGCCCTCGGTTTCCCTCATGTCACATGCAGCCCATTGCCATGCAGGGGTGGGACCATGGCTCTTTGTATCTGCAGAGAAAATGCCTGCATCGCCATGGTCTGAGACCCTGCAGCCCCCTCCCAGTCCCCGTGTTAACAATGAGTGGTGGGAGCCTGCGGCGTGGGCAGGGAGGAGGAGGAAGGCTGCGGAGGGAGCTGACGAGGCTGTGGACTTGCACTGCCCAGCAGAAGGGCACAAAGGTGCTCCACCAGTTCACCGACAGGGTTGTCCAGTTTACTGGTTACAGTCTGTGGTGCATGAAATTCTGTTGCAAACTGGAAACATGGAAATGCAGAAGTAGCAGAATTTCCCAAGTGATTTTAATGGAAATTTTAAATAGGGTAATTCTGGTTTAGTGAGAACTGAGAAACAGGGAAATCCCTTTGGGGAAGAAAAGGAATTTATGAGTTTGCTAGTCTTGGTTTGACATAAAACATTCAGGGCAATGCCTTAGTAGGTTCCTAGGAAGCAGGAGAATGATACCCGGCCCTAAAGTATCACATAGCTGTTAAGAGTGTACCAGCGGTGAGAGTGCAGCTAAATAATCAACTTGTATTCATGTCTGTGTGCACTTACTAAACCTTCATATGTGGTTTGAGCTGTCGCCTGTGGGCCATTTCATAGGCAACATCTGCCTCTATAACATACTTGTCGTAGCTTTGATAACACGGAGCCTGAGCTGGGCAGTGGTCCCTACCTGCTTCGCATCAAGGACAGCTCTCGGGGGCTGCAGAAGCCTCGCCTGCTGGTGCAGGTTCTCTCTTCTGGCGAGCTGAGGTGTCTGTTGTGTGACTGCCCGGTTTGTTCTTGCTTAGATGGTAGAGGTCGCGCCTGCAGTGATCAGAGCACAGGATAACAGCCCTTTAAAATGTCTCACTGTTGAGCTTAATTCTGACCACGATTTTAGGTATGCCTGTTCTGTGAAGGTGCTGTCGGGCCAGGCCGGTGTTAGCAAGTCGCACAGGGCAGCAGGAGCTGTCTGTAGGGAGAAGGAGCGGGTGATGAAGATGGGGCTCCTGACCCTTCCTGTGTTTTGGGGGGTCACTTTCAAGTAGCCCTTTTGGGAGTGCCTTAGGTGAGCTGGAGCTTGATTTTGGTCTAATTTAGTCCCAAGGGGGTCCCGTTCGCATCCTGGGAGGCTGTAAGATGGCTCCATCCCATAAACTGGAGCACTGTTCCCGGTGACCCCTGAGGTGGCCCTGTGCCCCAGCAGTCCTGCCAGCCCCAAAACCTCTTCCCGGGAGCAGGGTGTCTGCTGGCCCCGGCCCCTTCTGCACCCCCCACGTGCTGGTGACAGGAAATGTTGCCATTTAACCTGCAGCCTAATTAATTCCCCTTACAAAAAATTGTATTGAGTAGACCTGTCCAAATAAACAAGAGAAGCTTGCTGAGGCCTTCAAACCCGTTTTTGTTCATGACAAAACTGCTTAAACTCTGAATTAAACAGCAAGCGTGGGATTTCTCCTCTGGCAAATGCAAAAGGTTGAGTTGGTGGGAAGAAAAAAAAAAGACTCAAAACGCATCGAGCACTTGCCTCATTGCAGCATTTCAGATGAAAGAGGTGGAAATCTTGAGGCTAGGCAAGGTGCTCTGCAGACTGTCAAACTAACCTCCACAGATGCTTGTGCAGAGCTCGTGGCTCCCCGTCCCCATCCAGCATCTCGGCTCCCAGCCAGCGCACACTGGGGAGGACACCAAAGCTCTTCGTGTTGGATGCTGCCCGGAGGCACCACCCCAGAAACTGCCAGCACCAGAGTCCGTCTGAGGGCTGGTACAAGGGCACACAGGGGCATGGAGCCACAGAAGGCTGGCCATGTGGTCCAGCACTGATGGCTGGAGGCGCTGAAGGTTTTCCTGACCCGGGGTGACGGCAGCTGGTGTTGCCTGGGGCAGGGTGGTCCTTCCTCTCTTGCCTGTGGAGGGAGCAGTGTGGGGGCAGACCTCCAGGCTTGGCTGGATGCCTTCAGCCAGCAGCATCAGTGCCCTCACCAGCGCTCCCGAGAGCAAGGGCTTGGATTTCCCGGCGGGCACGGAGCTGTGCGCTATGCAGTGTTTGATGCCTGGATGTGGTGGGAAGGCCCTGCTTGTGGCACTGCTTTCGCCCAGCTGCTGAGAGCTGACTGTAATTTAACCACAGTGTGCACCTTTCTCAGAGGTGCTTCGTGACACAGATGTAGTCATAAGATTATTCCATCTCTTCCCTGCCTCCTTTCAGTTTTTTTTTGCTCGAGTTTCTCTTGCTTCTCATTCCTTGAGAGAAGTGAAACTCGCATTTCCAGAAGTGAAAGACTGGCATGGTCATGAGTTTTCCTTATCAGATGATGCTGTTGAACCCTTTCATCCCAGGGGCCTAGAGACCCGTTTATAAACAGCGCCGAGTAAACTTGCCATCCTGCCTGTGATGTGTGTTGGCCTCTTCCCTTCTGGTGATCAGGAGACTGAAGGACTGAGCTCAAGTGGTTTGTGCTTGGTGTCACAAGCAGTACGGATTGGGAGCAGATCCAGCACCTCCTGACACCCAGTCCACTGCTTTAGCCGCAAGATTATTACTTGCCTCTGGTCTCATTCTTATTTATTTTTATTCCCTTACTTTATTTGTATTTCAAAGACTTTAAAGTTTCTTTACCCTCCTCCTCCTGAGTGGCAGCAGTTCTGCTTTTGGAGGAGAAAGGAGAGTTCAGCTGGGATTCAAAGGCCGTTCAGAGGCATAACAAAGTCGGGTTAGTGGGAGTGGTTTTCTAGTAAAAGTAGTACAGGCAGTACTATATGGTGCGGTGAGCTGTCTAAGAAAGGTTTGTCTCGTGCTCTGGGGTGGGTATGGTGGGGCTGTGCCGTGGGCTGGAGCCTTATGGTGGCCCTAGGATGGACACCACTGTGGCACTGCAGCCTGCCGTGAGCCAGCCTCGGCTTTCCACCAGAGCACGCAGGAAGGGAATTGGGCTCTTTTGAGACACACAAAGTCCCCGAGGTCCAACAGTGAAAGGCACAGCCCAACCTCCCCACGAAGGCTGGTGGGCTGAGCCAGTGTGGTCAGTATGTCCTTGGGCGAAGATCTGCCGAGCGCTGCCCCATAGTCCCTCCTTGCTCGACCTGTGAGCCGCCTGGCAACATGCTGCTCAGCGCCTGCTCTTCTGCCCTCCTTCTCCCTCTCTAGATCCAAGTTGGAAAGTTCAACTACACAATTGCGATGCTGCACCTTGGTGGAGGAGAGACCGCAATCATCGTCTCCATTGTCATCTGCAGCATCTTGCTGGTCCTCTCTGTCGTAGGTAAGGGAACAGAACGATGAGTTTCCAGGCCATGCCGAGGTTTTTTCTCATCGCATGTGGAGAGGTGAAGATGACTCACTTACACGTTAGGAAACATCTGAGTACTGCAGTTGTGCAGTATCTGAAGCTGGTCTGGGTGTAGCAAGTAGCCACTCTTTTATTTGCACAGGAGCAAGCCAGTACCCAGGATCAAAGCTTCCTGCAGCATGGAGCATTTGCTGGCTGAATTCATAGTTCAAGTCTGTTATTTGAGCCAGTGATATTTATAAACTTACTCTTTTCCTCCAACCACTTAGGAGCTAATACAATACAAAATAGAGTGTGAGAAACTGGTCTTGGACTGGTAGTGACTTGAACAGGGCTCGCTCGCAGGCATCACTGTCTCAGACCATCCCAAAGGTCCACCTAGCCCGAGGTCCTGTCATCAGTAACAGCCAGTGACAGGCGCCTGGCAAAGAGTATGAAGAACAGAGCAAGTGTCCTTAGCTGCAGATCTGGAGCAGACACAACAGTTTTCTAACCTCACTGGAAGCTGTGCAACACACCTGTGTCCTCTGGCTAGGGTATTATCTCATCGCATGCCCAGAATGACTGCGCAGCAAGAAGTGTTTCTAATAGGCATTTAGTTTATTTTTAATAAAGGTTATAATGCATGCTATTTATTAAATGCACCACCCATCATTAGAAACATATTTCTGGAGGCATGGGAAGGCTGTCAGACATGAGCACTGTAATACAGGTGGTAAATGTCTTAAAATCTGTATTCATTAATCAGATGGAATACATTAATGTATAGTTAAGCTGAATATAAACAGCCCAGACCTAAACTGGATATGACAGTTACAGCATGATCATTAAATTCCAGCTGGTTTTACTTATTTACAGGTAATCGACAACTGCCTGATCAGATACCAGTCTTGTAGGTGTTAAACCAACACTGAGTTTAGCTTTCTGCACCGGTGTTAGCAGAGGACTGCTCTGATCCCAGCTGCAGCTGCTCCTAAGCCCTAGTCCAAAAGACTTGTTCCCTTCCTCTTTTCCAGCTCTCTTTGTGTTTTGCACAAAGAGCCGCAGAGCGGAGCGCTACTGGCAGAAAACCCTGCTCCAGATGGAGGAGATGGAATCGCAGATCCGGGAGGAAATCCGCAAAGGTAAGTCACCATGCTGGGCACCGAGGAGGAGCCAGGACTTACGAGGGAGATGCTGGAGTAGCAGGGGTTGAAGCTGTTCACCTTCTGCTCTGTGGAAGTTTATAGAATTATTTATAGGAGAATTTCTGTCATTGCCTTCGAGCTTCAGCAGGGTGTGTGAATGAGGCTTAGTGGCTGGAAGTGTGGCTCTGCCTCTGTCTTGCTGCCTGACTTCAGTGGCACTGGTTTACCTGTCTTCAGGTTAATGTCCCTTGGCCATGTCAGAGGATTGCTTGAAGGCCATGCTAATCTTTAGTGTGCTTTACAATTGGGTGCAACAAAAATTGCAGCACACTCCTGCTAGAGCAGTGGAAGAAGCAATCCAAGCGTCTGCATCTGCTGTCCCTGCGGTCGGTGGCTCTCTGCAGCGCAGGCTGAGATCCTCCTGCAGAACCAGGCTGGGGACCGCTCTCCTGGAGGCAGGGGAAGTGCTCTCTCCGTCGGTGCTGCGGGATGCTGATGGTTAAACCCTGACAGTAATCTGCTGTTTGTTGAGAAACCCTGCTTCAGCCCACTCGAGGGAAAGGCTCGAGGAGGCAGAGATGAGACGTGCCACGTATTTCAGTGCCAGCCTGCTTGCTGTCTCAGCTGGTAGAGCATCGGAGCTCTTACCATCTGCGGGTCTCTTTGTGTAAGGTTTTGCAGAACTGCAGACAGACATGACAGACCTGACCAAGGAGTTAAACCGCAGCCAGGGGATCCCGTTCCTGGAGTACAAGCACTTTGTCACCCGGACATTCTTCCCCAAAGTAAGGTGATACTCGTGTCGCGGGCACCTCATCACTCCCAGGTCTTTCCTAACCAGATCAGGGCTCTGCTTTCCCTCTTCTAAAGGGTTATTACAGTGTAACAAAATCATTCCACTGTTATGTATTTAGTTGTCACATATTTCAGCCTCAATTTTCATCAAAAGTGGAGCCACAGCTCCTGGGGTGTGAAGTAAGGTCAAGCTTGCTCACACACAATAGGAGCCCAGCAGCACCGTCCCCGGAGTCTCTCCGGCTCACCCATTTGATGCCATTGGACACCGTCTTCTGGAAGTGCTCTCTCACATGAGCAGAAAGTGCTGGGACTCCCCCTTCTCCCCAGGGGCTCCAACGTCACCCCACTCTGTTTGGCGGAGGCTGAAGGGCACATCTGCCGTCAGCGTTCAGAAAGAGGGGGCTTTTTGTTCCACGCAGCATGCCACCAAGCATCCCCAGCTGCTCTGCCAGTCCTCAGGAGCTTGTTAGATGTCTCTGTCTCCCCCTTTCTCTCTTCTCTGTCAAAGGCTGGGTGCATGGTGCTCCCAGTAAGACTCCCCTTGGGCACCCAGTCCCAGTCTGTCTACCCAGCCTCCTTCTCCAGGGCCGCACCAGACATGCCGGTGCCATAATTCCCGTCACTGGCTGCTCTGCTGTGTTGCTGTGCGCCCTCAACAGCGGCTGTATTTCACCCTTGAGGCAGTTGCATTTCAGTGGTGAGGAGCGAGATGATGATTTATGACTGCAGAGTGTTTCATTAGTAGTTATTACTCAGGTTTTGAAGTTATCCAATCCCTATATATCTGCACACTAGAGTCTTTAAGAATCCGGTTGCTATACGAATGTTAGAGATTTAAACATTTTTCCCATCTGTTTCAAAAGTTACATATGTTAAAACACCCAGTACTCCTCTATTTTGACTTAGTCTTCTATAATGCTTTCTCTTCTGGGATTTTTCTAGCTGTCAAATTAGTCTATTTGCAGTCTCCCTACCCTAACAGCCTTGTGTCTGCACAGACATCTGCCTCCCCCCATTCTTGTGGTGTTTGCTCATTCAAGAGGCTCTTGCGAAGTGTTTAAAGGCTTCATAAACCATACCAATGCATTTCTTCATAACGGGTGGTCTTCAGTGCCGATGACATGTCTCTGTCTCGTTCCTTTGCGGTGCACGGCAAACAAGGATGTCCCTGACCAGGTGCAGCCACCCTCCCCTAACTCTGTGCTTGGTTGCAGTGTTCCTCACTCTACGAGGAGTGCTACATCCTGCCGTCCCAGCAGCTCAGCTCCCAGCTGGGCTCCCAGGTCCAGGAAACTCATCCGCTCCTGGTGGGGGAATGGAAAGTGAGTAACCCACTAACAAAACAAATGCTCTTGAGTGGTTGCTAACCATACTCGCGTGTGTTGACAATGCCATGTGCTTTCTTGTGGTGCATGGGGGATGCTTGATCACTCAAAACAATTAACACATACCAGCATCGGATCAGCTTTGACTGATTGGAGAAGGCAGATCTGTGGATTTGCTCTCACATGAAGGGGCTCTGTCCTGAGATTCTCCCCGGCTCTGGTGTGGGCTTTTCTTCCTGGGTGTCTCGTATTGTATGTCACCTCAGTCCCATACACAGTTCATCATAAATGAGATTTCTCCCAAGCAGGGACTTGGTGAAAGCTGTTGTTGTTCTAGAGCTGGGTTTCATGTGGACAAGAAGTAGGAATTGAAGAATCAGAGTCACTTAGGTTGGAAGGGAGATCTGCTTAAAGCAGCTCCAACTAGATGAGGTTGCTGAGGGCCTTGTCCAGCTGTGTCAATTATCTTCAAGGATGGATATCCCACAGCCTCTCAGGGTCCTGTTCCAGTGCCCGACCACCTGAAAGGTGAAAAATTCCTGCCTTATATTTCATCAGTGTCCCATGCTCTATCTGGTGTTCCTTGCCTCTCGTCCTAGCACTGGCTCTATCTTCTCTGCCCTCCTATGGGGCAGCTGAAGGCTGCAATAAGATCTCCCCTTACCACTTCTTCTTAAGGCTGACCAAACCCAGTCCTCTCCACCTCTCCTTGTATGCCCATTCATTGTTTTGGCAGCCCTAAACTGCACTTGCCCCAGTTTGCCAATGTCCGTCTTGTAGCGGGGAGCCCAAAACTGGCCACAGTACTCCAGGTAGCCTCACCACTGCCACTGCCCCGCTGGCCGAACTGCTGCTGGTACAGCCTCGGAGGCAGTCGTGCCCTTGCCAGGAAAGCATGCTGCTGACCTGTGTCAAGCAGAGGCAGTAAGGGGTCTTCAGCTCAGTACCTCTGCGTTCAGCAGGGACATCCTTGCAGTCAGGAAGGAGAAAAGCTGGAGGAAAACAACAAGCAGAGTTTTTTCTCACTCCGCTTTCTAAATTTTTCTTTAGATCCCTGAAAACTGCAGACCCAATATGGAAGAAGGAATCTCGCTGTTCTCCACCTTACTCAACAACAAGCACTTTCTCATCGTGTTTGTCCATGCTCTCGAGCAACAGAAGGACTTTGCTGTTAGAGACAGGTAGGAGCTTCAGAACCAAAGACCTGGCAGCTGGAGCAGACTGATTTATTCCTAACCTGTAAGCAGTCCAGCCCGTGACAAGCCGTGCATTTCAGTTGAAGGTTGAGTTACACTTGCCTCCCACTTTTCTATTAGAAACAGACGGCCATAAACCTCCGTTATCCTGTAGAGCACCAAAAGATATGAGTGACTCACTCGTGAGTGTCTGTATCCCTGAACACTTGGTGTACCAGTAGGAGAGTGCGAGCTGACCCAGGGTCCTGCAGCACTGAAAGAGGGTTTGAAATTTTAACACCGTTGAGAAGGCTCATGAAAATTATCTGAAATACTGTCTTTATGTTTTGGGGGTTTTTTATGCCAGTTGGCAGTTTAGTCTGGTTGCATTGGTCCTTGAGTCATACACAATTCTGTGTTTCAGATGTAACCTGGCCTCCCTGCTAACTATTGCATTGCATGGGAAACTGGAGTATTACACTAGCATCATGAAGGACCTCTTGGTGGATCTAATAGATGCTTCAGCTTCCAAAAACCCCAAGCTGATGCTGAGGAGAACGGAATCCGTGGTGGAGAAGATGCTCACCAACTGGATGTCCATCTGCATGTACAGCTATCTCAGAGTAAGAGACCCAGATCACTGCTGTTGTGGGCGTGAGTTCAACACTGCATGCAGCAGTAATGAGTGGTGTGTGGGACAGCTGAGGACCTGCCAGCATTGCCAATTCAGTGCTTGCTAATGGTTGACAGACGCCAGTGCACTGAAAGGTTCAAGTGTGGAAAAGCAACCTTAAGTTCAGTTGCTTCTCCACTTCTGCGTGGGGATTTGGTGAGATCAGACTTCGCGGCAGGCCTTTCCTCAGGCCACAGCACGAACTGATGTTTTCACTATGCTTGAGAAGAGAGATGTAGAGGAGTTGAAAAATAACCAGAATGGCTTGAGGTTTTGGAAACTGTTCCAGTTATTTGTTGTTTTCTCTGACCAGCTCATGCAGCCAGTTCAGCATTGTCTGTCTTGGGCACGAGAGCCCCGGCTGTCGGGAGCGATGGCGGTGCCGGGGCAGGGAGCTGTTCTGTGTTGGTGCCTGTTGGTATGTGGGGCTTCTCGCGCGGCAGGCGTCCTCATGATTCCACCCTGGCCAGGCAGATCTTAGCAGGAGAGATGGGATGCCTGACTGTCTTCCGACGGTAATGAGAAGGAATATATTTGGCGTCTCAGAGCACATCAGCAGTCCATCTGCTCGGTGCTTTATCTCCAACGTTTGCCAGTTCTGGTTCGAATTTCCCAGAAGAATTGAGCAATAACTTAATTGATTCCACAACAGTTAATTGGAGGACACCCCATTATACCCACAGGGGAGAGCCTTGAAAAAGCCTTTGAAAAATCTCTTTTCCCAAAGTGTTTGCTATAGTCACAGAAGCAATACTGTATTGTCCTCGTACATATCGTTATGTCTTCTGATCCCAGCTGATGATCACTTTTTGTCCTAAAGCTTGTGGTTTTGTAGTTCATAATCTTTAATTTTAGCTCACATAATTAGCCAGTATAACCAAGGAAGAGTTACAGGAGTGAACGAGGATGTCTGTGCCGATGCAGCAGGACTATCCCGCCTGTAAGAGCAGAAAAGAGTGAATTAGTGAATTTTTTTTTTAATCGTCAGTTTTTGTGCTTGTAGTTAAACCATTGGGCAAAAAACCTGCTGATCTCTCCTTTTGGAGAGTGGAGACCACATGTGAGGCATCTGATCCAACTCCAGTTTGTGCTAAAAATGGACATTGTGCAAGAAGGCTTTCTCAGGGGGAAAAAAAAAAAAGAGGAAAGAAAGTCAAGTCTTATCACGTGGGCCTGAAGACTTGGGCACGTTACATAGCTTATTAATGGTGAGGAGCTCCAGAGTGCCGACGCACTGCCCTCTCCTGGGGCGCCTGGCATGGAGGTACCCATCACCGCAGGCTTGTCCAGGGTCCGTGGCGGGGCCAGTGGCCATCCTGCGTCTGGGGCGGTGCAGGTGGTGCTGGTGCGAGCTGTGAGCTGGCTCTCCCGTGCCGTATGGCCCTGGCCCACTGCGCGGAGGGAGGAGGAAGGACAGGGTACGGACAGGAGCGGGTCTGCAGGGTGTTGGTGGCCCTTTGCAGAGCTGACAGGCCACCAGCTGAACTTGCAGATGGGTCCTCAGCAGGGGCTAACGTTGAATGCTGGGTTTGCAGTCCCCTCCTTGCTTTGCATGCCATGGCAGTGAAGACCATCGTGGCACTTTGTACCGCAGTGTATTTCCCATTTCTTAAAAGCAAATGGTTTCCGTACTAGAATGCAATAAAGAGTTGATTTCCAAGAGCTTTTCACATCACAGTGAAGGTGGGGGACCTGATCAGAGGTGCTGCCTGCCAAAATATGGAGGAGGAAGAGAATTGATCAGACAGAAATGTCCGGAGAGGCCCTTCGACTGTCCCAGGCTGACTCGGGCTCAGCTGTGCAAAGGGACCAGGATCTCAGTCCAGGTCAGCAGATCCGGCACCTTCCCCACCGCACAAATGAGCGTGGAGCCGCTGCAGTCAGACAGACGGCACCTCCTTACCCACGGGCTGGTTTCAGCTCAGGGCTGTGATTTAAATACTAGCGATAGTCAAACGTCTCCCATGTGCCTTGCGTTCCTCTGGATCAAACTCTGTTGCCTTCAGAGAGGCATTTCTTGGTTAAAAAAAGAGGCTGCCTGCCTGCCTGTAGCACTGGTCTGTCAGACGTGTGACGATGGGTCTGGTTTTCATTCCTGAATTATCCCCATTAATCACAACGTCTATTCGAAACAGCTGCTGCAAAGGTCCCTGCCGTTGTGCAGTGGAAAAATTCCAAGTGCTTGTATTTTCCCTTGTAAGTCAACGCTACATGCTCGAAACATTTGTTTCGTATTAATGTTCTGCCTAACAGTCCGTCCATTTGTGTTTTGGGGGAAAATGATTTGAAGGAGCTGTCTTCAACTGGGAAGGAGTTGCAGGCCACAGTCACTAGTGGTCTGAACATGTGGAGGGCACCTGAAGGCAATGGAGTCACCACTCTGACAGGAGGAGGTTTGGCTCGGTGATGTGGTGAAGAACTAGCAGGAGGCTTGCTGCTTGGGACTGGATTCAGAGGAAACTTGCAGCATTTGCACAATTGATGCAGACCTCTGTTTCTGCAGAACTGAGTGAGAATTGTAGATAAAGTGGTCCATGTCTCTACTTTCTGCTACAGCTTTGTTGGAAAATGCTGAAAAAAACATCTTCCCCATGAGATACTGTGGTACCATTGTGCCTGGCTCCTAACAGGATCAGAGGACTGGGAATTAAAGGAAAATTAAGGTCCTGGAATTCAGCTTTTAGGTCTGGGTCCAAGCTTCCCAAAGTTTTGCATGTGGGATAGAGCTGAGGTTCGGTTCTTCACAGAATACAAGTAGATAATCATCCCCAAACCATCAAGCACTTGGGATAAGCAGCTGTTCTCTGTGCTTTTCCCACCCAGCCTCACCAAGACATTTTGGAAGTGGCTGTAACATGTTCCTGGGAGGACATCTCTAATGACTTGTCGGCCTTGTTAATAGGGCAGCAACATGTGAATCCAGTCTGTGCTCTAAACCTCTTTTTTTTTTTCCCAAGCATATAAAACCCAAGCCCTCCCACGCTCATCGTGCGTGAAGCAGTTCAAGTAATGCCAGCCTGAACTGTGCTTTCCATTACTGCAAAGTTATTTCAGTGCCCTGGGTAGCTTTAAGAGCCCGTAACAGTTCAGTCAAAAATGAAAATGAAGTCTCATTAAAATACATTCACAATAGGAGGAAAAAAGGCCCCAGACTGTGTTTTTTTAAGTACTTTTTTGTCCTGAATCAGCACTGATCTCTTTTAGTTAAACTTCCTTTCTCCTAACTAGCCAAGGCCAAAGACAGTTTTGATTCATTTCCAGATGAGTTTTCCGAACAACGCTTGAGGTTTCCAAGTTTGCCATTTTATCTCTAGTCCCTGCCTGCCAGCCCTGCTTTCCCCTCTTTGAAATTTGCTGTCTGATTAGCACTTTTGCAGATTTCCATAACATCCCACAGTTCCTGAGCCTGAAAGCCAAAAAGCTGAACAGAAATAGTATCTCGCCGGCGGAGCGCTGTCGTTATTTCCCATGCGGCCAGTCTGGGGCTGGTCCTGCTCGTGCACACTGCGGCGGGTGCAAAGCGCCCGCTCCTGCGCTCCCTGGGCTGCCCCTCCCAGTGCAGCGTTACGTGTGCGGGAAGGTGCCACACGGTCAGCCCCGACCCCTGCAGCCTGAGCCAGTTTCAAGCCATAAAGAGCTCCTGTATCAGCAGGACTCGCACTTTTTAAATGTTTTTGGAGGCAGCGGCGTAGCTGTTGGCAGCCCCTCATGTCTCTCTGTGGCCAGAGCCATGGCCGGGGCCAGAGCTTCCCACGGAGGGGACGGGGCAGGCTCCAAAACCCGGCGCTGAAGTTAGCCTTGGGTTCGTCCCTGCTGTGCGCTCACGCACATGCGACATAAACAGAGTTCCTGTTTGTAGCAGGGCCAGCATCGGGATCTGTCGGCACTTCTTGTGTGGGGTCAGCTTGGCAGCGCTCCACGGTTCACGTTACAGGGGACGCAGGTACTGCAGCCCGGGGAGGTCTCTGTGTTGCTGTCAGCCCCTGGCGTGTTACCTTGTACTCCCGCCTTTCTCTCAGAAACTAACTGTTCTTTATGTCTTCTGACACTTTCTCCACTCTGTTCACGATCCTCAACTTCTCCTCGTCCCCAGGACTTCACATCTTTCTCTGCTTTCTGGAAGCCATGCCTTCCTCCATTTCCAGCACCGGCAGCTCTGCTGCTGAGCCCGCTCCATGCTGCAGGAAGTCATTAAACCCCGGCAGAAGGCCCAAGGAGCTTCCCTGTGTTCATAAAGAAGTTGCCCTCGGAAAATAAAGCGGGTGCACCGTTGGCACAGATGGTGCGTGCCCACCTACAGCCCTGCTGTAGTGTCTTATCGTCAACTGCGCCGAAGGCAGCTGAATCAAAATTGACATCAAACTAATTGCTTTAGCAATTATAGGGCAATTAGAATAAAAGAATCACCAAGTCTTAATTAAGAAGCAGATTGAACAGGATTTAGCAGCTCCTAGCTGAGAAATATCAAAATCATTCGATATCTGTTGTCTTGAGTAGCATTTCAGATGGCAGGAATGTTTGTGCGGGGTGTGTGATGCTCAGAGAGTACATAAATGTGCAATAATTTGCACTTGCCTTGTTGGAAGGAAATTGCACATGAACATTAGGGAGAATGGGATGCACTCCAGTACTGAAAAGTTTCTTAAGAAAATAGCTTATATTTTACTTGCACATCAGCGTAGCAGACAGAAGTGCATCAGAAATCTGGCACTGAACCACGTAGCTGAACCGCATCGCAAATAGCTGGTCCCTGTTATGTCTTTTGTTTTCATTGCAGCAGTGTCACAATTCACCTCTCTCCTCTAAGACGAAGTTTGATGAATGTAAGGAGTTAAATGGTGTGTTTGCTTGCTGTCGCATGGGAACAGCTTGTTGACCCTGATCCTTTCTGTTTTGCTGTGATCAGGGCTCTACTGTGGTATGAGAAGTATGAACGCTAGTTCCCAGAGCCACAGGCACATGCCGCGGGCTCACTTCCATGGATTTCAATGGCAAACCAGGCAGCGCAAAGAGACGTTCACCGATACCTTCCTGAGAAGGCTGAGCACCCAAATATCTCTCTGGAGCTGGATTTCTGTGCATGTCAGCCCCATCCTTGTCCTGCTGAGTGCAGTACGTTGTACAGTCTGCGCCCTGTCAGATTGCAAGAAACATCTCTGTACTGGAGTATGCCAGATTCTCCCTGAAGTTCATGTGTAATTTCACATGTAAATTAATGCACATTTGTATTTTGCTGAGCATTGTGCATGCGTGTACCCACTCAGCACAGCTATGCATATGCCCCTACCTTCTGAGCAGTACCCGAGCACTCTGCCCGTGAGACAGCAAATGCTGGCACAGCCTGTTGGTGGCAATCCACGGCCCTATGGTACTTGCTGGAGAAGTTGGATGGGGTATGTTGATGCTGACTGACAATCACAGCTCACCCTCCCCAAAAATTGCCTGCGGCTGTTGTCGGCTGTTATGTCCTCTTCCCCATCTGTGCTGTCACGTTGCCACAAGTCTGAAAACTTCTGAGCAGCCTCAGAGAGATGCTGGTGGGAGTTTGGGAAGTGATGGCACTGAGCATCCACCAGGGGTTTGCAGCACCTGGGGTGGACCAGTCCTGCTCCCCGATGTGCGGAGGCACCTTCAGTGTCCGTGCAGAGCCTGTCCCCACCATGCTGCTGGAAGGAGTTACCACTACCAGGTCCGGTTTGCTTACTTGGTCTTCTTTCCTTTCCCCAGGAGACGGTTGGAGAGCCCTTCTTCCTGTTGATCTGTGCCATCAAACAGCAGATTAACAAAGGGTCCATCGACGCCATTACAGGGAAAGCCAGGTACACCCTTAACGAGGAGTGGCTCCTGAGGGAGAACATCGAGGCAAAGCCGAGGGTGAGTACCTGCATCCTGGGGGACTGATGGGTGCATGCCCCGGCGGGGTAGTTGTGCACGGGGCTGATTTGGTACTCGTGCAGGTGCGACAACCACATAAATTATACACCTGCGCGGGCACCTTGCCGCTGCCTAAGGTCTCAACTACAGAACCAGGCTCATAATGACCGACTGTTTTCATGTCTGTCCCGCGGTGAGTCACCTAAGTAGCTCAGACTAGGGGTGGAGGGAGGTAAGAAAATTTCTTCTGCCATATTCAGGGAGTTAAAGCAACAGGTTTTACCATTCCCAGCAAAAGAGCATCTTCACTAGCAGTGGGAAGGTGCTGTCTGTAAAGCAGAGTGTCGGGGTGAGGATTTGCCCAGGCTGTTACAGGGGTGGTGCTGAAAAGTGGTCCTGCAAAATGCCTCCTGTGGGAACAGGGCGGATGAGGACTGTGTGTGTGAAGGGCTCAGTTCCCTCCAGTGCCTGACACAGAATTCAGCAGATGCCTTTCCAGAGCCTGGGTCAAATCCTGCTTTCAATTACCTGGCATAAATCTGGAGCAGCTTCACTGAAGACAGTAGGTTACCCCAGATGTGCATCACCGTGACTCAGAGCTCCACATCCTCTGCAGATTCCTGTTACCAACTGACCTGTAAATTTACAGTGCAGACCAAGAGGGGTTAGCAGCAGGGCGCAAAGGATTAGCTTTCTCTGCAGAAATGGTAACTTCATAAGTCTGAGCAGGGGAAGTGTGGCTGCTTCCTACTTTGCAAGAAGAGAAAGAACAGTATGAACAGGTATGTTGGAGGAAGGAGAGCAAACGCAGGGTTAGTGCTAACTCACTGGCAATCCCCCACATTGCTGGTAACTGAACCTCTGCTTTAAAGAACACCTGTGTAGTATACAATGTGAAATAACGTCTTCATTTAAAGCTGTGGAGAGAACTGGACTTCACCTGTGCATTTACGTTGTTCTCATAGTCAAGGATGCTGACTCTGTATCCTGATACTGAAAAGCAATGTTTGCAAAGGAACCTCTAGGCGGTGAAAATCGCAGCCATGACTCTGGGTACCAGGTGTCCTTCTAAGAGGCAGCTGTGCTTATGCACAAGCAGCACTGCTGGCATCTGCAGCTCCCTGCCCTGGGCTTGCCAGTGGGGCAGTGAGATGGCTTCAGGCTTGCATTCACCACTAAGCGAAGGCACAGCGTTGCCGTCTGGTTCAGGCACACCCAGGAGTGGGGGACACAAGCAGAGGCAGAGCTGAGGCTGTCCCGGAGCGAAGGCCCTGGGCAGGAGGGAGACGCCATGCTCACAGCGTTTGGGTCCGCACAGCTTGCGAGAGGAGGAGGCACCTGGACGCTGCCTCTCCTCACTTGACTGGCGCGGCAGCCACTCCCAAAGGAGGAAAGGATTTTTTATGGGACGAGAGTCGGTCTCATTGCCCTGCAGCTTTCTGCTGTGACCGTAGCAGTAGCGGTGCATCCCCGAGGTCCGAGCTGGTGTTTGTGGCAGCCCCTTGCAGCTGCTTGTCCTGCTGTTCAGGACGCTCTTGAGCAGGTTACTGGGTGGTGCTGGTGGTGGGCTCCAGGGCTGCAGCAGACCCAGCCTGCGGTGTGCTTAAAGCTTGTTTAAACAAAGGAGCTCAGCCCATTGCGTCAGGGAGAGGCTGAGCAATGAGCCTTGGCGGTCCCATTAGTCACCAGTTGGAGCCAAGAAGCTGAGGACATGACTGGTTATGGGGGCTGACCTTTTCTCCCGCCCCCGAGGTGGTCTCTGCGTGTCAGGGCTAAGGCCCATTAGCAAGGCGGCGTGAGAGGAGGTTGCAGTGTCGCTCCCTGGCTCCATCAACAAACGAGGTCTTCAGCCTCCAGGGGCTATAAATCAGCACCTCTCACTAGCAGCAGAGCCTAGATGACCACATTTGTTCAGCCTGATTTACAGCAGCGCAGGGCCCAGAGCACACCAGCAAGGGCTGTGTGGGCACTGCAGCCTCCATGCGTCCTTGGGAGCCAGCAGAGCTGGGCAGGTCACCCTTAACTCAGCCTCTGCCTGCAGAACCTCAACGTCTCCTTCCAAGGCTGCGGGATGGACTCACTGAGCGTCAGGGCCATGGACACGGACACACTCAGCCAAGTGAAGGAGAAGATTCTGGAGGCCTTCTGCAAGAACGTCCCCTACTCCCAGTGGCCAAGGGTGGAAGACGTTGACCTCGGTAAGGACCAGGTGCATGGGACCAGCCAGTCCTTAAAACCAGATGAAGCACCTGGTGTGGCATGGTGGCTCTTGGCGTCTATCAGAGAGCAGTGGGTGACGCAGCACTGACAAAAGGGCAGTCATCAGGGCAGCCTTTCCTGAAGACGGTCTTCAGGAATGAGTGATGGGACTGGTGGGCAGGAATAACTGGGCACATAACTGGAAAGAAGCTTTAGGAAAGCCCAAGTGGAGCAGAGAGATGCTTGGACTTGCATCCTTTAAAGCCTATAGTCTTAATTTCAGAACAGGTACCCTCTAAAACACTCCTGAGCCTGCAGATGGCCTGTTAATACGTGTCTCTCCATAAGCAGCTGTAATTGAGCCCTTGGACTCCTGTCCGGCCATAGATTCACGTCTGTCATTTGTTAACTCCTTCTCTCAACATTTAAGAAAGATCCAAGCCCAATGCTGTAAGAGAAACCCACGCTGTCTGTGGTGCCTCTGTGCCATGCAGCGGGCCGTGGAGATGCGTGCTGGCTGACCGCAGTTGCAAGGCCTGACGTTCAATGTGGTCAGTGCCAGAGGGAGTCTCCATAGAAGAACGCCCTGGGCTGGAGCAGTGATGGGGCCCTGCTCCTCTCAGCTGGTCCACATGGCATGTCCCCTGTTCACAGATAAGCGACCAGCTCTGCCCTTCAGGGAGCCACCACCAACCTTCAGTGGCCATGTGCAGGCCACGTAGCATCTCGCCAGCCTGGTGCTCCACAAGGCAGCTCCCACACGGCCTCCAGGGGCAAGACAGGGAGAGAGGAAGGGAGAGATGTGCTCCTCCTCATCTCTCTGAGCAGAGCCTTTCTCATCTCTCCTGGCTCCATCCAGGTCTGCTCTAGTCTGGAAAGTCCCACTCCAGGGGCTAACCCTGAAGGCCATCACTAAACATCTGCTCTGGTTTCGCAGAGCCCCGGAGGCCTTGGCAGTGGGGCTGTGCAGCCCCCGAGTGCTGCGTGGCCAGTCCCCAGAGCCTCAGGCCCCACTGCACGTGCCTCCTCTGGGCTGGTGTCTCACTTCTGCCTTCTGTGTTCAGAGTGGTTCGCCACCAGCACCGACAGCTACATCCTCCGGGACCTCGATGACACCTCGGTGGTGGAGGACGGCAGGAAGAAACTCAACACATTAGCACACTACAAGGTAAACCTGCCGTGCTGCAGGAAAACTTTGCTTCCTTGGAGCATGCCTGGCCTCAGGGGTGAGCTGCAGTTCCCCCTCCAAAAACAGGATTATCAGGAGCAGGCAGGGAGGTTGCCATAGCTCCGAGAGAGCTTCCGGGGAATAGACATCTGCCCTGGCGAGAAGCTCGTTAATATTGCAACACACTGAAACTAATTAAACACTCTTCATGCAAAACAAGTTATTACTGACAACAGAAAGAGGAGGAAAAAAAGCTCCTATTCCCAACGGCCACCAGCTTGGCTGATTAGTATCACTCTGCTCTTGATCCATGCTCCTGCTGAAATCACTGGCACAATTGTCACTGCCTGCCCTGAGAGCAAGGGCTAGGATGCCATTGAGGAGTGGAGGCCAAAAGCGTGGGGAAATGTGGCAAATCAAATTGTTTCCTTGACCGTTTTTCCTTTTTGAAATTAAATGAAACCAGAAATTCTTATATGATTTCCATATTCCCTGGTATGCCTTGCAGCATAATCCTCGCTGGTCTGTAACAGTGCATGGAAAATCAAAAACGGAGCTGAGTACTTATTAATATTATTATTTGTGTAACAGCCGTGCTGCGGAGCCCCACTGCTGGCACAGTGCCCCACTGCGCCGAGAGCTGGAGCCGCAGCACAGAGAGGTGGCACCGGCCCTGCGGCTCCGCGGAGGCTGCGGCCGAGTTCCTTCTCCCCTTCCAGGGAAATGCAAAACAGCATCTGCACAGCATCACGCTCTTTCCCCTTCCAATCACCTGGTGTTGACATCCAAAACTGTTTCTTGGATGTGTGTATTTGCCTGATTCCTGTCGGATTTGAGAATCTCACTGTCTTGCATTTGCATTTAAAAAACCCTTTCCGTGTAGGGCAGTGCCATTACGGCCAGTTTCCAAGCTGGGGAGCTAGGGCAGGGCAGGCAGAGAGGACGTTTGTGACAGAGCAGCGACTGCACCAGTGTTCCCCAGCTCCCGAGGTCTCCCCAGGGCCCTTCCCGGCTCCGTGGCAGGCACCACTAAGGCTCCCATCATCGATGTCTGCTCTCCCCTTCCTCCGCAGATCCCCGAAGGCGCGTCACTGGCCATGAGTTTGTCGGACAAGAAGGATGCCACGCTGAGCAGAGGTAATATCTCGCCTCTCTTCCCCTGTTGCTGATGACTGGGCGGAAACCCTTGTGTTTTTAAAGGGATGTCTCTGGCCAGGGTTGCCGAGTGCCAGCTGCCAGCCCCCTTGCCTGGACGTAGGGTGTGGTGTTAGCCTGTGCAGGGCTGGCTCGGCTGTCACCAGCACTCGTAGCGCACCCTTTTGTAGTGGTGCGCTGGGCATCGATCAGGCCAGCTTTGTGCCTGGGAAGACACTGGACATGGTCTGGGACTGCCACCGCCGTGCGAGCTGGCCAGCCAGCAGCCTGGGACACGCTCAGGAAGCCCGCCAGGTCCTGCAGGGTCTCCACTGCTCTCCTGCAAACCCCCTTCACCCACCCTGTGGCATACGTTTGGGGCAGAGATAGCCGTGGAGCTGCAGGAGACATACCTCTCTCCTGCCTGTAGGGTTGCCCCTTGCTGCGGCTGACCTGTGGGGACTGCAGCTCTGAGTCCTGCAGTGCAGGCAGCAGCAGTGCAACTGTCCCAGGTGGACCCTATGGTGAGACAGACAGGCAGAGAGGAGACACTTAGCGCTGTAATGACTGCCATGTGTGGTGACATTGCCTGAACCGCAGGCAGCACCCAGTGGGGGGAAGAGGAATGCAGGGAGCTGGGAGCAGGGCTTCTGCAGGGCGTGGGCAGAGCAGGCACGCTGGCCCGCAGGCGGCCGGGTTTGTAGTGGCCTTGGTATGAGGGCATCTGTGTCAGTGCTGCTGAACAGCCCTGTCCATCGCTGCCCACCCCTGCACGGCTGCTGCTGGGCTGTGTGCTGCCCCTCCGCCTCCGCAGTGAATGCTCCCCCCCAGGCACAGGCAGGGGAGCTCCAGCCAGACCCAAGGGACAGGCAGCAGGTCATAGAATCATGGGATCACAGAATGGTTTAGGTTGGAAGGGACCTTAAAGATCATCTCGTTCCAACCCCCTGCCATGGGCAGGGACACCTCCCACCAGACCAGGGTGCTCAGAGCCCCATCCAACCTGGCCTTGAACACCTCCAGGGATGGGGCAGCCACAGCTTCTCTGGGCAACCTGGGCCAGTGAACAGGTTGAAGGTTCGCCCAGGTTGAAGCTGCAGTGGCCACTGGACAGGGCACAGATCCCCGAGAGTCTAGGACTGATCCTGGAGAGTGGGAGGCTTCCAGGAGAGTGGGAGGCTTCCACACCCCTTCTAACTTTAAGGCTTGTCTATGTCACTTGCAGACGTGGGGGTTTGTGCCTGCTTTTCCTTCTGTAGGAGAAATGAAGAAGGCCTGGGAAGTATACATTTCGGATGTACACCTTGGGCGAGACGCAAGTGTCATGCTTGTGGTTTTGCTTTAAAAATGTGTTACCCAGTATCCTCCTCTCTCCACTTGCTGGGGTGCTCAGTGCTTTCCCAGCCCTTAAGATAGAGGTGTTTGCACCTTTTGTCTCACGTCCTCATTAGGGGTTTGCATTCAATCTGTGCTGACAAAGTGAAAAAACAGAAGGATCTGAAGCCACTTGATTGGAAAAGCCCTTTCCCTCCCAACTACACATGTTTAGTTTCTTGCCAGCATATTTCTAGGTTACAGGCTGTTCAGAGAGTCAAAACAGACAAAGGGAGACCAAAATTCACATTGAGCAAGGATTTTCAAACCATGTCTGCAGGCTGCCTGCACCGAGCCTGTCTCTGCAGTGCGAGTCCTTTTGCCCGCTGGAGCGAGGGACTGCTCGGGGCTGTGGCGGCCCTGGCGATGAGGCTGGGAGACAGCCCAGGGCACGTGGGGCTGCGGGGCGTTGCAGGGCATTGCAGAGCATCATGACGCGGGAGTGTCCCTGTGCTGATCTTGCTCTCATACCCTCTTGCGTCCCTCTTAAAACACCCTTCGGGAGACCTCAAGTCCTTCTTAAAGTACTTCCTGAGGTACTTGCCACGTGCCCCAGAAGGCAATAAACAACCCCAAAACAAAGAAAAATCCTGAGGTCACTTGCAGCGGAAATGCCAGCTCGGTGCTGGGCTTCTTGGGGAAAGCAAAATGCCTCCTGTCATGGAGGGCATCTGCAAAGGCGGGTTTCGGTTTGGGTCCTCCAACTGAGCCGCTGCGTCTCTCTCTCTCTTCTTCACAGTGAAGGATTTGGACACCGAGAAGTACTTCCACTTGGTAAGTACCCCGCTCCCGGCTGCGGAGGCTGGTGGCTGCATGGCGGGGAAGTGGGGGCGGCTCTCCCCTCCTGCCCTGCCAGGGGAGTGCTGCTGGGCAGCAAGGCCGTCGCTCCAGGACGCCCGCTTCTGCAGCGCGAGGGGATGGGTCACAGCGGCGGCTCTGCTCCCCCAGACCTCTCCTGCCGCTGTGACAGCGAGGATGATGGCGGAGCGTGGGCGGGCTGCTTGCGGCAGTGGAGGGGTGCCCATCTAATCTCCTGCACATTTTGACATATTTCACCTTTATGATGGCTGCCCGTTAGCAGAGAACAGAAGCTGTTGCTTTCATCCCTGCCAGCGGGTGCCGAACATGCCATTTCATCTCCGGCAGCGGCCGCGCTGAGGCAGGCAGGCCCTGGGCTGTGGTGAACCCTCAGCTGGGCAGAGGGGCCAGGTTGTCCTCTGCTGCCAGGCTGGCTCTCGGGGAGATGTCCCCCCAAAAGGCGGCAGCCTGGAAGGCTCTGCGAGCAAAGAGGTGACTAGTCGGGCTGTGTGCGTGCACTGAGCCCTTGTCTCTCCTGCACTTAAGTCTCTGGGTCCTGTTTTTTCAGTGTATGTGATGAAAGAGGAGAAAATCTTCTCAGCCTTGCTGCTATTAACTTAATTCATCTCCGTGGGCTGGAATGTCAGATGTGATGAACAAGCGGATCAGGGCTCGTTAGTTTTCTTCAGAGAGGCTCAAAGAGGTGCAGAAAGGTTATCTGTAGACAAGCTTTAGTACTATGGGACATCATAAAAAATTACCAGGCTGGCAAAGTAATTGTTGTGCCTGATCTAGCTGTCAGCAGCCACAGAGAGATCATGAGCACCACCGGCAGCACCGCACACAGCCTTGGTCAAGTCACCTACCGGGAGCTCCTGGCATGCCGCCTGCTTCCCAGGGCTGGGGAGATTTATTAGTTCCTGCTTGTGCGCCACGCTGGAAGTACGAAGTGCTAAACATTGCTAAAAGCTGTTATGAAAAAAAGTGTTATGGACAACAACAATATTTTATAGCCTGATTTTTTTTTTTTTTTTTTGGTCCGGTAAAGTTTCCGTGCTCAAATAGAGTACAAACACACAACGCACACACGCACGTGCACACACGCACATGTACATGCAGAGCAAGGAGGGAGAAGGGACGGGAAATCGAATGTGGACATGTGAAACAATGCCAAGATGGACTTAAATGGTATACTAGGTCATTATAGAGCAGTAATTAACTGACCTGACCAGTGGAGTATTTATTTTTGTTTTTAAAAAGGCCAGGGTAGGAATATTGGTTGATCATTCTTGCACTTTTTCCAAATCTAAGAAAAGCTGCTTTCTGCGGAAGCCTTGTGCATTGCTTCTGGGAGCCTAAACTGCAGCCACACAGGAGTACTGCACAGAGACCAGGAAGGCGAGCAGACTAACAAGCAAAGTGAGATTGATTGTTTCATTTTCTTTGTCTAGCTTGAGAGAGGCAATAAAGAGCGCAAGAGAAACAAATGTCAGAAAAATTGAGTATTATGAACCACTTTTTTAAAGCCATATAAGGGTGTATTTATAACATAGTAACTGCTTTTTAATTGAATTTTATATGCAGTTGAAATTCTATACTTAAAGGAAAATTCAGTGTGACACTTGCAGAGAGGAGTGCTCTGAACATGTGTTTTATATCGGACCAGGTTCTCCCAACCGATGAATCAGTTGAACATAAGAAGTCCCACAGACAGAGCCATAGGAAGAAAGTCCTACCAGAGATCTACCTGACCAGGCTGCTCTCCACAAAGGTAGGGGATGGGATGCCCTGCTTTGCGGCAGGTGAGATTGTTGTTTGTGGTCTGTAGCGAGAAGCCTGCTCTAGGGAAGGAGCGCTGCGGGGCTGGTCACTCTGGAGAGGCGGTGGGGCTCTTCTGTCCTGGATGGCTGGAGCGTGCTGAGCAAGGCTGCTGGGCACCACCAGCTCCTTGGGTTCCCTCCAGCTTTCCAGCTCGCCCTTGGAGCAGCAGCGCTGCTGCACGAAGCCCCACATGATCTCCCCAGGCTGGTCTGGGGTCTGTGCACATGAAAGGGACACTGACTGCCTCAGGGCTCGTGATGCACAGTTTAGACCTGAACCCATCTCCCCAGCGAGAGAGCCTGCTGGGAAAGGAGATGGAGATGCTCAGCTCTGGGAGCAGGGGGAATGTCTGTGCGATCTTAATTCAGATTTGAACTTCCCCACTCTCTGCAAGTGCTCAGCTCCAGCAGTTGGGCTCCCAGCCCATCTTTAATCCCAGCATGATGCCTCACTGGAGCAGAGATCACAAGAATGGCCAGCAGTCTCTAGTCTTCTTTTTATTTACTGTACAGAACAATCACAGATGTGAGATCCTAGCAGTAAGAAAGAAAAATCTCGATGCCAAAAGAAATTAAACCCAAATGCAAGCTAATTATATCGCTATGCACAAACAAACCTTTCCCTCCCTGCTTCGGCATCCCCTTTCTCTTCTGATTTATCCAACTGGCAGCAAAGGATTTCCCCTTGTGTGCAGCAGTCGCAGCCCCTCATGCTGTTTTTCTGGGCTCGGGTGCTGGTGCTGTCCCCAGTCTCCATCGTGTGTGCTTGTCCCGCAGGGCACGCTGCAGAAGTTCCTGGATGACTTGTTCAAAGCCATTCTCAGTATCCGAGATGATAAACCACCTGTGGCCGTGAAGTATTTCTTTGACTTCTTAGAGGAGCAAGCAGAGAAAAGAGGGATCACAGACCCTGACACTATGCACATCTGGAAGACCAACAGGTTTGGAAGAGGAAANTCCTTCCTTCCTTCCTTCCTGTCTCAGGAGCAGCAGCTGCAAAGCCTTGGTGTCCTGGACTAATCATTAGGTTGCTAAAAGTAGAAGAGGGACTTGGAAAACGAGGGCGGGGGGGGGAATGGCAAAAGATGAAGCCAAACACAGGCTTTGAGAGCTTTGAACAAACACGGAGCTCAGGGGAATGGCGAGCTGGAAGAGGAGGCGTAGGCCGATAAAGGGCAGATTGAACTGGCACACTAATACAAATAATTAAAGGAGAAACAGAAGAGGAATGGGATGGCAGGAGATAGCAATGGTGTTAGCTCCAAGCGCTGGAGATCTGCAACAGAGTCCAAAATCACGTCAGGTCTTAAAACATCAGGAGATTTTAAAAACAGCATATTTGCCTCCTTTTCATTTGCTTTCTGGCTTTTCAGCCCTTGGGGACACTTTTCCCAACTTATCTCTGTAACCAAGCTGAGACTCCAGGGCATTCACAGGACTCCAGGAGCTGGTGCTGTGACACTAGTCTGGTGGCAGGCACCGCAGCACTGGGGACCAGCCAGGAGCGGTGCTGAGGGATGTGATGAGCAGCAGGAATGGGGTGGGAGAGCCAAAATGAAGGGGGGACATAGAGCAGGGGAGAAACCAATAGATTTAACTGGGGGAGCAGGGAGCTTGGAAGGAGCGTCGAGGAGACTCAGTGCTTCTGAGGCTGCAGGGACAGTAACTATTTCCAGCCCAACGTGAAAATTAAAAACAAATTTGGCTGGGATAGCAGGCATGCAAACACAATCATTGAGCTACAGATTTACCTACCCTTCATTACCTTTAATTGCCAGTAGGGCAAAGACTTAGAGCAGCTTTCACTCCTCAGCTGCTGAGGAGGGATGGTAGGAAGGGTGAGTGGTATATGAAAACTGTATTGTGGCCAAATGAGCAGTGAAATAGCTGGAGGAGAAGATGATGAGAGAGCAGAAAAAGACACATGAAATGCATTTCACGGGCCCAGGCTTACCATCAGAACCAGATGATGGTTACTGTCGGGGAAGAAGGAAAAGGAGCTGACACCATTGCTACAGAAATCAGCAAGTGGGGAAGCTTGATTCAACAGCCCCATGCAGGCAAACCTGCCGTGCCTCTCCTGGACCGCAGCTGGCCCAGGGGGCTGCTGAAGGAGCAAGGGCGTACACTCGCCGAGACAAGGCTGTACATGAAGTCTCCTGTCTGTGCCGTGTGCTTCAGCCTGAAGAAATGTCTCTTTAGGGTGAAGACGTGTGCCTGCCCCTCCAGCTAGGCAGAGGGCTGTACGCTACCAGGATGTGATTAAATAGCAGAACGTGGCTCCTCATTTTATTCCTCTCTGCTGTTCACTTTCTGTCGTCATCTTTCCTGCATTTCCTCCCCTCTCCCTCTGGAGTACAGAAATTCACCCGGTGTGTGTTCCTGGCTTGTTTCCTTCTCAGCCTACCTCTGAGGTTTTGGGTCAACATCCTGAAGAACCCCCAGTTCGTCTTCGACATTGACAAGACAGACCACATCGACGCCTGTCTCTCTGTGATAGCCCAGGCCTTCATCGACGCCTGCTCCCTGTCTGACTTGCAGCTGGGCAAGGTACTCTCCAGCGAGGACATCTCGCTCCTGCTGGGGCAGTCATAGACACAGACCAATATGGGTGGGAAGGGACTGTTGGAGGTCACCGGTCCAACCTCCCCCAGCAGCAGGGCTGCTGAGAGCCACTTGCTCAGGTTCATGCAGATGAGTTTTGTCTGTCTCCAAGGATGAGTTCTCTCCATCCCTTCTCCACCACTTTGTTGAGCTTGAGATTTGCACCCCTCTGTCATAAACAGCGGTCAGGGAGTGGGAACACACGGTCACAGGTAGGATGGACAAAGGGCAAGGCCCCAGCCGGGAAGGCTCAGAGGATGGAGGGAGACCCAGCCGCTGGCTTGTGTGCTCAGTGTTACCCAGTGGCCCTATTGTTGTCCTGTGGTCCCAGGACAGCACCCAGCTGAGTCAGCACAGCGTCTGGAACACTTCCTGACGGGGCTGAGCTGGTGTGTGAGCAGACGAGTATTCTCTGTCGTTGGCTTGGGCAGGGCTGTACTGTACCAAGGGGAGCACGGGTGGGTGTCAGCTCTGCTGGGGGCACGGGCAGACGCCACATGGAGCCCAGCTCCCTCAGTCAGGGCTGGTTTAGGGGACATCATTAGCGTAACAATCCCATAACAGCAGCTAAGGGACAATGTAAACTCCCAGTGGCAGGATGGAAAAGGATGTTAGCTTTAGGTGAAGCTCTGCTCATCGCTGCCAGTGGTTTCTGCACAGCCTCTCACCTGGGAGAGCCATGAGGAGCTCAGGCGGCAAGCCGAGCCTTCGGGACCATGGGCTGCGCCTGCCCAGGCAGCACAAACCCAGCCTGGCTCACGTGGAGGTGCAGGGACTGCCCGGAGCCATCCCCTTGGCACCATCCCTCAGCACCTGGGAAGCACTTGGCAGGCACTGCCTAGGGAACGCTTGGTGCTCCCCTCCGGTGGCAGTGTCTCTGTCACATGCTGGCCACCTCTGGTGTGTGGTCGGAGCTGGGCGGACTTGGCACACCTGCCTAGGAAGCTAAGCCTGCTCCAAGCAACCGCGAGGCTGCACGGGCCAGGTCTCTTCTCCCGCCATTGGGCTCCCACGCACCATCCTGCGGGGCTGGCAGGCAGCGAGGCGTCCAGCACGCATGCTTTCTGTTCTCCCACTGGCTTGGCTGAGTGCGGTGTTGACATTTGAAACTTCCCGACATAAATAAGTTTTATTAAGAAATGCTGTAAATCGTCCCCCACTGCCCCCCCTGCCCCAGGGGCTGGCGGCAGCACAGTGTGTGACGTAGAGGGGACCGTACGTAGAGAGGGGCGGGAGACGGGCGCATCCCCCGGACTGAGAGCAACAGGAAGCCTTCACTGGGAGAGGTTAACACTGGAGGAAGATCTAATGAGCATTTGATTTTTTGTTTGTTTGGGTTTTGGTCTTTTTTTCGCATGCATTATGAAACACCTACAATTTGTCCTTGTCAAGCTGTGGGTGAGGGGAAGCGGGGTCAGCTGGAGTCAGACAGCAGATGGAAACATTTTTCAGGAATACAATAGCATGAGTGAAGGAATTGTTGAGTAATGTGGGAAGAATAAATCCTCAGCATAAAAATCAGCTTGCATGTACAGGCAGTATATCACTGAATGTTTTCCAGGCTGGATTCTTCCCTGGTTTCAGCATGTTGCTCTTGATACTGCAAATGTGAGAGCAGACTCAGACTCCGTACATCCACAGTGCACAAGCAGTTAATAAACCAGTACCCATCTCTTCATAATACAGAGTGGACAAATCAGACACAAATTAGAAAATAACTCAAAAAAAGAATCAGAATGGATTTCTTTTGTATTTCTAAGGGGAAAAAAAATGTTGTGAGCAGGCTCTGTAACTTGGCTATATTCCTGTAATGCCTTGTCATTGGGTTTGAAAATAAACTGCTGTGGGATCTGGTGCCACAGCCTGGTGCCCATTTCCCCTGCAGCATTAGCCATGCTACATATTGCAGCAGCAGATTGCCATTACCCCGGGCTTCCTTATTTACTGCCCGATACAGCTGAAGCTGCTGCCTGCTGAAGCCTTGCTGTGCTCATCTCCTCTGACCATCCTCCCTCCTCTCCACCTGTCAGAGCACCAGGGACCAGTCCCGCACTCCAGTGTCGGGGCGGTGGGACACGTTGATCTTACTCCCCTCTGCATCCCTGAGCCTGGGGCTGTTTCCCTTCGGGATGCAACACTAGGCCAGTCAGCCAGGTTCATTCCTGGGGTAATGATATCAGCGGGGCAGGATTGCCTTGAGGTTAAAATCATTCATGCTTGTGTTTGCAAGGAGTGCAGGCAGGGTTATGCCTTCACTGGTACAACCCGATCGTGTGGCTGGGAGGTTAAGACTGCTTTGTCTAAGCTGACATTAATCAAGACAACTCAGAATTTTCTGTTAATTACTTTACATGCACTCAATATAGGCCAGGCAGACTGGGTTAGCCAATGCGAAATAAATCAAAGCTACATGAAAAATCCAAGAGCAACATTTCAACTGACAAAGTTCAGCTTGTAAGAGAGCTTTGTTCTTCAGTTTAAATCAAGCCGTCTGCTCAAGAGACCCAAGTAAATGCATGCAGAAGCTCTTCCCTTGTTACCCATTTCCACACGCAGAGCCATGGAGCACCAGGGTTTTATCTAACACAGTTGTGCTACACTCATCTGCAGAGCATCACTTGGCAGCAAGCCACCTCACCTGACTGTGCATGCTTTTTAGCCTGCCCTTGCTGCAAATTAAAACACATTCACACAGACCACCTTCACTGGCATTGTAGCTAACAAACATTGAGCTTGCGCTAGGAAGAAGGGCAGAGGGACGGTGCTGTGGCTCCGCAGGCGGGTGGTACCTGTCTGCAGCACCTTGATGTGTTTGAGCAAGTACCTCTGTCATTAGCTGTTCTGTGCCTCCATACCGTCCCACCACACTCTGGTCTGTGCAAAGCCAGGACCGAAGATGTAGCTGTTTCCTAAACCCAGCTGTAGCTGAAGTCGGTGTCTGATGGTTAGCATTTCGGCTGGACAAACAGGATAAAAAGTTTTCAGCCAGGAACAATACGGTGTCTGATTCCAGTGTCTCACCCTCACTCTAGGACTCCCCGACCAATAAACTACTGTACGCCAAGGAGATCCCTGAGTATAGGAAGATAGTGCAGCGATACTACAAGCAAATCCACGACATGCCCCCGCTCAGCGAGCAGGAAATGAACGCCCACCTCGCGGAGGAGTCGCGGGTAAGGCTGCAGCGGATGGAGGGGGGGCTCGGCCGGTGCACCCCAGCGGGCTCGGGTCTGCGGGCTCAGTGCCCTACGGGAGCAAGAAGCACCAAGCCTGCTCTGCTCTGCCTGACAGCAGGACGTGGGGAGCAGCAGGGGACAAAGATAGGCTGCAATCAGCTGCTGCTTAGATGCTGGAAGGAGCAAACAAGAAAGGGTATTTTGCCTCAAACTTCCAGGCACGAACTTGATCTGACCTAATTCTAAGCGTCTTCAGTTACTGCCAGAGCTGCAGTAAACACCCACGAGTTAGCTCGAACCTAACTAGCTTTGGCACCACTGGGAGCTGAAAGTGAAATTCAGTGCCAAAGAGCAAGGAAGTTTGGAAAAGGATCTCTGCAGTCCCGCAGCCCCCCGGCCAGCTGGCCCCCGGGCACCCACTGCCAGGGCCGGCCCTGAGTCCCAGGCAGCTCGCTGGCAGCCAGCCCTGGCAGCCAGCCCGGGTGCGGGATGCCGGCCCTGGTACCAGCAACGGGAGCTGGCAGCCACGCTCCAGATCCAAGTCCTGCCAGTGATGCGCCACAGCTTCCTCAAAATCAAACCATCCCCCCACAGCATTTCAGCTTCAGCCACCGAGTGGGGTTTTTCCATCAGCATTTCTCTGCCCAGCTCTCATGCCGCCCCATCCTTTGAAATGGCTTTGAGCACTGAGGGGTAAACAGTGCAATCAAGCATGGGCATTTAAGGCTCGCTTTAAAAAGACTGAAACTGTTTCTCATGTAAGCAAATGCACCTTCCTTAAAGGAGTAAGTCAAAAGTCTGGCTGCATTAATGCAACAGTAACAAAAATACCCAGGTAAATCCCTTCTTTTAATGTAGTTAATGCCCGCTGATTGGGCTTGAACTCACTTGCTGCATCACGTTAATATTCCTCCCCTCTTTGTTCTGTCTTTATACAGAAATACCGGAATGAGTTCAACACCAACGTCGCCATGGCTGAGATATACAAATATGCCAAGAGATATCGCTCCCAGGTAAGCAGGTTCAGCTGCACTCGGGCCTCAGCGTACCTGTGGAGGGAATAACAAGTGGAATGTTGTAACCGAGCAGCTAGACGCCCGCATCCAGTCCCACAGAAAAGGGATTATCATTTTCTGCATAATCCCACGCACATATGTAATATATGCACACACAGATGCACCTGCTCTCCTATCCCTTGGCTGACGACTTCTTGGAAGAGAAGGCCAGCTATTCCTGGCTGATTTTAACAGCATTTGGCTGGGCTGGGCTGCAGTAGGGCTGCCCAATCTGTAAACCCAGAGATGCTTTCAGGAGGGCAGAGCATGCCAATACAGTCCACACCCAAAATAACCTGCCACCTGCTGCCCCTGGCTGGCTCCTGCCCCCTGCAGTCTCGCGCTGTGGGCTACCTCTGTGCCGTGAGCCGCTTTATAACAATGGCTTTGGTCGCATTCTCCTCTGGTACCGCCTGCCCAGGGACGGGGCTGTGCCCTGGAGCAGCTGGCGGGTGCTGGGCGTGTGAGCGCAGGGGCTGCAGGGCAGGGTGGCCTCTCCCCGGCAGAGGTCCGGCTGGGATTCGGGCTCAACAGGGCTGATGGGGGAGCTGGGCTGGCGGGTGGGCACACCCACCCTGCACTGCCTCGGTCGCCCACCTGCCCGTGTCTCCTGCAGATTGTGGCTGCCCTGGACGCCAACCCCACGACAAAGCGCACCCAGCTCCAGCACAAGTTTGAGCAAGTGATTGCGCTCATGGAGGATAACATCTATGAGTGCTGCAGTGAAGCCTAGGCTGACTGCAGCCCTGGAAGTGACCTTCTCCACAGCGCAGTGCCGTAGGGAACCTGCCTTCAGCCATGGATACACCGTGGATTGCCTCTGCCAGGGTCATTCTCAAACCAGCCTTGTGGTGGGGGTGGGGCTGGCCCACGGCTGAAGGGCTCCCTCACCTAACAAGAAGCCACGAGACACCTTTCCGAGCAGCTCAAAAACCCTCTGGTCTGCACTGTGGCACCCATAATTTATTTGCTGTTGCCAGCCAGAAATGGAGACATGACACTCGTGGCAAGCTCAATTCACTACTTCCCTCTGATCAGCACCCAGGCGGTTGGTGGCTCCCCACATCCCTGTTTGTGGTTCCTCAGGAGACGGGGCTGCGGAAGCTGTAACAATAGACACAAAGCAGAAGGGTAGCCTCAGGGAGTTACAAGTGGAGACGGCAAAGGCCATCGGAGCAACGCCTGAGCTCCCTTCCACACCATCCCTCTGACATCCTTGTTTTGCCAACACCAGGGACTCTATCAACTGTTCACTATCTGCTGCATTCTGTGTATTTTTGTGCCTTTTAATTTTTGTACTGTATGTGTAAACATAACCACTCCTCCACCTGAGACTTGGGTAACATGGGGAACTCGGGGCTGAGACAAAGCAGTTGCTTGCCAAGTAGCTAAGGCATGGTGAAAGCACTTTATCCCCTGACGGAGACATCTGTTCTGGAGCCAGAGGGAGCGTGTTACGTGTTAGACAGTGTGGGGAGGGCTGCTGCCCCTTCCCCCCGTTCCCAGATCTGCATGCACAGTGAGCTGGAGTTGCTGTGTGTAGGCAAATATCCCCTAATGACCCACCTTTCAGCCAGCTGGTCACAGGCATGGCTTCTGCCTAGAAGCAGAAGACCAGACATAGTAGGTGAGGGGCAGGACTTCTGCCTCGCACGCCCGTCTCCCTGCCATGCTGGCTGTGCATACGCGTCTATGGCAGTGCCCCAGCTCAGCCCCACTAATGCCGCTCATGCCAACAGGGGTTAGCTCCTGCTGACAGCCCTCCGACAGAGCTGACTTGAGCCCTGTGCGGGGCAAAGCACCAGGTAGCATCTTCCCTTCCTCTGCCCCGTGTGCTCCAGCATCTCCCTGCTATCATCACCGAAAACAAGGTCAGTGCTACAGAGGTGTCTTCCTAAAGCTGCTTGTTCTGCTTGCTTCAGACCCAGCCCACCACGGTTGTCACCTGAGAGCAACCAAGAAAGTGTAGTTTTGCTGCGTGTCCAGTCTTTTTTTCAGCCCATAAAGGCAAAGAACTGGACCCCATCCCCCTGGCAGCATGATGCTCTCGCTCACGCAGGCCAGCAAAGCAGCTCCAGCACCACAAGCTGCAAAGGCAGAAAGTGTCCCATGCCTCCTTACAAAGTGTCCCACACCTCCTTACACTGGGGTGAGTAAGCAGGGGTCTCACTGCGCAGACCTAGAAACTTCACTGCTGACCCGCAGCATCCACACTGGGGCAAACCCCCTGCCCCAGCTTGGTGGCCCATTCTTCTTTGTGCTGGCAAGTTTGTCCTTTCTGCAGCCAGGGGAGCCGTGACCACTCTGGTCTTCTCCAGCATCACAGAGGCCCCTCTGCGGAGGCTGGACCACAGCTAGCGCCACATGCTCAAAGCCAGCACTCACCTGCAGGCAAAGGCAACCTGCCCATGAAAGCTAAACCCAGCTGTAGCCACCGCATTTTAAAACTGCCAAATAGAAAAAGAAAAAAGGAAAAAAAGTTACTACCTCACTCCAGGCAGGGTCCAAGGTAAGCCTCCGTTACTCATCCAGCTGGCAAGGATGCAACTTGGTATTAAATGACTTTGGTCCACCAAACCTCCTCCTGGGTGACTCACTGCCATGGACAGGTGGCCTCTGTCCCATCATTTCCAGTAATTCCACATTTGTCAGAAATTGGAACATCAGAATCGTGTATGTGTATATAGATATCTATTTTAAAACAAATGATAGACTTTATCCAGTATGTTAAAAGGGGGCGGGGGGCGGGAAGGGGAAGAACAGAGTTGTTTGGTTTTTTTTTTTAAAAAAGAGAACTACAGAAAAAGTACATACACTGTAGAGGTTTCAATGTCTTTGCTGAGGATGTGGCTTCAGAATAGAAACTCTAAGAATGTAGCTGGGCTACATGTTATTTTGAAAGTGATTTCACAAAAAAGTCTTGAATTTTTTTTCTTTTAGAAACTGTGAATAGCTGCCAGAGATATAGGCAGGCCCAGCACAGGGAAGGCAAGGGTGAGAAGGACCAAGGTAACAGAGAATGTTGAGCTTGGGGAGGTGGGGAAAGGACCATGGAGCAATAGCCCCATGTTATTACAAGGGAAGGATACAGGTAAGCCAATAGTATAGTTTGCCTCCAGGTGATGTGACTGGGCCTTATATTGGGGCCTATTGCTTTATTATTTAATTTTTTCCAAAGCAAGAAAAAAAAAAAAGTAGTTGCTACAACCATTTTAAAGGAACTACTTTAATGGAGCAGAAGCTTGAGGGTTTGTAGTGTTGCCTTGAACCCCCAAGCCCTTTGTAACATGTTTTTAAACTTTGGCACGTGTCGTGGGTGTAGTGCCCTTACTGCTGTGTAGTGGAAGTGGCAGACTCTTGGAAAAGCCTATCTTTATAATAAAACAAGGTGCTGAAACCTGTGTAGTGAAGTTCCTGCCCCTGTGCACACAGAGGACACACAACATGGTAGAAGACACCCATCACCACCCACGAGGTCAGGCTGCTGTCCCTTGCCCAAGAACAGAGTGTCTGTCCCCCCAGCCTGCAGACCACCACGTTCATCCAGCCCAGCTGGCAGCTCAACTCAACCACCTTGTTTCCATATGAGATGGAGTTTTACCCCTCTGGGCTGCAGAGCCCTGATTTCCTGCAGAGCACACTGTGGCCATGCACCACTCCTGCTGCCCAGTGCCACAGCTTGTGCCAGAACAGGAGCTGGAATAGGAGGGGGAAGAACTGTGTGAGGACACCACCACGCACCTGAACTGAGCACATGCTGTGCTGCCCACATGAAGACCAGTAATGCCACAGCAGTGCCCAGGGCCAGACACCCTTACCTCTGCCAGGTGCCATCAGCCCACGAGAAAGTGTCTTCTCCTAGCCCTGGGGAGCCCAGCACATGGATCTGTGCCACCGCTGCTGCCAGCCCTCAAGGCTCTTGGCTTCAGCACCTTGACACCCACTGCAGCCCATGGGTCTTAATAACCATGGCATTGCTAAATCCTCTCTCTTCCACCTCCTCCAGTAAAAGCTGCTCTTTCCAGACACCAGAGGGATTTTCTTTCCCTGCTGGAAAGTTGATTCTTAGTAAAGCTAAATCCAGCCATTAAATGATTTGGCCTCTCTCAAAGCAAGAGTCTCACATTTCACACTGGGTGCCTGCTGAGCTCCTGCCCAGTGCTGTTACGGGACATTTCCTTACAAGCAAGCAGTGCATTGTAAGACTAACCATCAAAGGGTCAGGTGAGCTCTGCTTAGTTATTAGTGTGGCATCCCCCACCCTGTCCTGAGGGGACATGAGTTTCGGCTCCATTAAGGATGGATCAGCATGGCCAAGACTGAAGTTTAAAGAGAAGTTAGTTTGCTCAGCTCTTGCTTAAGCCCCAAAGCAAGGCCAGGAGCCTTGGAGGGCATTGGCAAGGGCAGCTGAAGATTAGCAAAATCCTCTTTAGGAAGAGAGTTTTACTTCCACTTATTTTCTCCTGCCCAGGAGAACTGTAACCCTTTGCATTATCAGACTGACCTTCAGAAGGGCTCTGTTCTGTGCAGAGCAAGAGAAATTCAGGCATTTGAAGCTATTAAATGAAAGTGCTCATATGTTGACCCACAGGAGCCAGCAAGACCGGTTTAGCGGTGGGCACTGTGCCACAGATAGATAACTGGAGAACAAGCAATGCTGCAGTCTACAGCAAACACCCCAAACTTTTTCTGAGCCCTAAAACACTTCTATCTTCCTCTTACTGTGGTTAGAGCACAGGCAGCTTCCCCCGGGTGCTGGGCACCCTTGCCCGTGGCATGCACCTGGACCCGCTGCCCCCAGCACTCCTGTAATCCCAGCTCAGCCAGGCATTAGCACAAGGGCAGCCAGGAGGGCAGAGGGCCGGACACCTACCCCACACCCAGGCTGCAGGTGCCACAGCCCCACACTGGCAGGACGGGCCAAGCCTGAGCTTCGCATTGCCCAGGGGTGCCACCATGCTGTGTCCCATGGGTCCCAGGGCCCCCTGCCCAGGTCACCGCCCAGCACTGTTGCTCACTGCCAGCCCATACAGACACCGCCCCCAAAGCCCAGCGCTACTGGCTGCCCAGGTGTGCCGCTGCAGCCAGCGGCTGGGGACACATGGGGACAGAGAGGGCCCCTCTCCGTGACAGCAGGCATGGCAGGCAGCTGCCTGCAGCACCAGCTCACCACCATGCCATGGGGGACGAGGTCAGGGCTGGGGGACTTTGATGCTGGGAGGTGGCAGTGCAGGGGCAGAGACCCACGAGCAGGGCAGCAGTCACACCATTTCATGAACGGAGTGAAAAAGCTTTATTAACTCTGTGTTCACCTCTTGCTAAAACCTGTCCTGGGGACTAAAACCAACCCAGACTCCGAGGGCTGGAAGCAGGGCTGGGCTCCCACGGGGAGCAGGGCTGCCTAGGACCCCCTACATGCCCTTCTTGCCCGCTGCGGGGGGGGCCGCCTTCCTGGCCTCCCCCTGGCCAGCTCCTGAGGCTGCCCGGGGCTTCCTCACCTTGCCTTGATCCCCCTTCGCCTTGGGGGCATCTTGCCGTTCCCCTTTCGGCACCTTCCCCTTGCTCTTTCCCACTGGGGCCTTTCGGGGCCCCTTTGCCCCAGCACTCGCAGGGCTGTCGCCATCGCCTCCTCCTGCATCTTCAGCAGCCAGAGCTATGGGGGGCTGCAAACGTCCTTTGCCTGGGGCCCGGCGGTGGCTGGCAGCCTGCGGGGGCTTCACTCCATTGCTCCTGGGCTTCACTGCTGCTGGTGGCTGGGCCTGGAGAGGAGAGAACACCTCAGGCTGCCACCATGCCATGAGCCACCCAGCCTCACCGCTGGGCCCTACTCACATCTGCGGGCTTTGCCTTCGCCTTCTCCTTCGCCGCTGTCGGCTTCTCCTTCGCCTTCTCCTTCACCACTGCCGGCCTCGCCTTTGCCGCACCTGTGGGAGAAGGGCCAGTGGATGAGCCCCAGCAGGGGCCTCTGCATGGAGCCAGGGCAGCCCCGGGGTGGCTCCTGGCACCGCCAGCCGTTTACCTCGCTGATGCACACCCGCTGCGGGGGCCTGGAGGGGCTTGGTGGTCCCTTTCTGTTCCGGCTTCGGGGCCTGTCCTCTGTTGGGATCTGCCTGGCCCGGTGGCTGCTTGTGCCGCAGCTTCTCAGGGGCTAACTGGGGGAGAGAGAAGGGTGGAAGCAGGGCCAGGCAGCACCGTGGCCCCCAGCCCCGCCGCTTCCGAGCTGGCAGCCCTCTCCTCACCTTGAAGCGGCCGGTGGCCCCCACAGCAGAGGAGTTGCGTGGCCGCACCAGGTCCCCACGGCTCAGCCCCTTGCTCAGCGCCTGCTTCAGTAGGTACTTGAGGCGGATGGGGTCCACGGTAGGGTACTTGGCCAGGATGAACCGCTTGATGGCAACGACAGAGGTGCCCTTCCTGTCATCGTGGGCCCGCAGCGCCTCGATGACCATGTGCAGGGTGGAAGGGTGGGAGGCCCAACAGCCCCGGGCCGGCGGATGCAGGAGCTGGGCTGTGCCGGCAGCTTCGGCTGCTGGGAGAGGCACCTCTTGGGACCCAGGCCCAGCCCCAAGGCACGGACTTCCCAGAGGGCTGCAACTCCCCCAGAAGCTGAGAAGCCACCACCCCACTCATCCCCGTGGCCTCACAGGGACCATGGCTACCAGAGCCCCCGCAGAGCTCCGGCCACAGCTCTGCTGGGACCCCACAGCATTCAGCAAACCCCTTACCCAGCTGAGGCTCCATGGCAGCGTGCACACACACACACCCCTAAAGCCCCAGACAGCCCCAGCTCTGCTAGCAGCACCACTGCCTTTGCTCACAGGCTCCGTTCACTTCCAGCTAATTTATCTGATTAGCACCCTAACTGCAGGGGCTGGTCAGCAGTTGCTAATTGCTCTGGTTGCCACCCCCACAGGAGCAGGTGGCTGCAAGCCAAGTGCCCTTTGCTTTGAGAGGGGCTGGAGGGAGAAGGGACATGTCCGAGCACAGGGTTTGGAGAGGGCAAGAGACAGGTCACGGGGTGATTGCCCTGAACATGCAGGGGAAAGGCACCCACCCGCTGCTTGGTGGGTGGCGGGGTGCTGGGATCATGGTGTGCTGATGGCGCCCGCTGTGGGGTGGACGGGGAGCCAGCCCGCAGCGTGGGGCCCGCATTCCTGGTGCGCTGGTGCAACGTGCTGGCTTCCTTTGCCCAGGACAGCCCCACTGGGAAGCAGGGGGCTGCATTGCCCAGGGAGCCTGATAATGGGGAGGCAAACCGATCCCACAAACGAGAGGAGGAAAATGGAGACCGGCTTTGTTGGCCAGCGAAGGCAGGAGGAGCAGCACTCTGACAGTAGCCCCAGGTGTGCGCTCGCTAGCAGGACCCTTACTCACCCCTGCCCGCTGAATCCCACCGTGCTCGGGGTAGAGCACTCCCAGCCCCACACACAGGCAGCCCATCTGTGTCCCCTCTGTGTCCCCTCCGTGCTGGCTCCTGGCGCAGCAGCCGCTGCACACCAAGGACAGCATCATCCCATGGGCCAGGTGTGAGCTGAGCCCTCGGCCATCCAGGGTCCCCAAGGCGGCCAGGGGACTTCTGTGTGATGGCTGTGTTAAAAACAAGTTCTATTGTGACCCTGTGGACACTTTCCCCATCATTCCAGTGGGGCAGGATATTTTGCTACTTTCTGTTCTGCCTGTGCTGCAAGGCGAGCCTGAGTAATTCACCAACTGCTTTTGGTGCAGGAACACCACGAATGTCCCCCCTTGGGGACCACTGTGTTTCTCTGCAGCGCGCCGCGTCGGTCCCCCCCTCTTTACACAAAAGTCACAGGGCTTTTGTGCGCATCATCTGTCAAAGCTGTGGGGGAGCTGCAAGCTTGAGGAAGGGCTGGGACTACATGACGGCAGAGCTGGTTCATGGCCTGAGTGAGCAGACATGTTACCACACCAACGTATGTGCAAAGTGCTGCCCAGAAAGACCTTTGTCAAGGTCTGCACCCACCCTGCTCAGCCCAGGGATGGATCCTGGGAGGGGACCAAGGTGCCAGCAGGAGCCAGGGCTGGAGCAAGGAGCTGGGAGAGGCACCCAGTGCCCAGGCCCTGCAGGCCCAGCTCCCTCCAGACCAGCACCACCAGCCTGTTCCCAGCTCCATTTCCAGTCCATTTCCAAATTCCCTGGGAAGAGGTGAGTGGGGACACTGGAGGTCTGCAGGGGCTGCACCACAGCAGGCATGGGTGCATCTCTTCCAACCGTCTCCTTCTCCTGGATCTGGCCATCATGGCCATCACCTCTCCGGCAGTTCTGTGATGCGTCCAGCACCTGGGTCCCAAACCTCGCTTGCCCCTACCACCGCCAGCAGCAGCTGTGGGGCTGGCCATCACATGGGGGGGTGGCCTGTGGGCTTGGGGCCAGGACATCACCAGTATGTGCCTGGGCCAGTCTGGTGCGGGCGGGAAAGCTGCAGTGACAAGCATCGCATGGCTCCCATGGAGCACAGCCTCATGGACAGCAAATAAACACCAAATCCTTCCTCCTCTTCCCTCCAAAACCAGCTCCCAGATTTGAAGTACATGAATCAGACATCAGCCTAAACACTGAATTATTCATAAACCTCTAATCTTCAGATTTCACTGAATATGCAGAAGTATCGATAAAAAAAAATAATGAGAGAATTGTACTTGCAAATTGCTCTTTATTAAAGGTTTAACTTGCATGGGTTCTATACGTTCCCTATTAGACCTTGCAAAGCTGCACAGGATTAGAAATCAGAGAGGATAATAATGTACAAAAATAGTTTCAAATGTTGATAACACTGAACAGCGAGAAAAACATCTTATTTGTATAACTGAGCTAAAAATAAAAATGAAGAACACTGCTACAATTGCAATATGCCATCTTGTAGTGCTTAAAACATATGTCGACGTCTCTGAGCCATATGCTCCCATGTCTTGCCTGCTACAGCGCGGAGGGAAGCTTAGCGATGCACTGATCAATCCTCAAAAGCACAAGCACTGGCCAAAACCTCCTACTCGGGCTGATGCCAAACTGATTGCAGCTGGAACGGGGAGGTGTGGGGCGGGACCAGGAGGAATGTGTCTCGGGGCATGGCCCTGGGCTGCCAGGGGCCCGGAGATGCCCAAGGAGGAACGGCGGTTCTGCGGGGAGGGGGTGCTTCCTGCGGGGGGGGCATCAAGCGGGGCTGCTGCTGAGGCTGCGAACACCGGGTGCACGCTGCTGTGCCGCAGGAGCAAGCGCCAAGCCCTCCCCGAGCATATGCCACACATGGCCGCGCCATGCCATGCCATGCCATCAGGGCCCCCTCCGGACCGCTTGTTTGCCGGGCTGGATCCGCAGCCATCGCCTCTGCGGCACAGAGGGGCCCATGTGCACGGGTACCCTGTCCCGTCCCTCCCGGAGGGGTCATGGTGCCTCCTGGGGCAGGGCTGGAGCTGGGAGCACTGGGCAGGGCTGGAGGCACCTCGCAACAGCCAAACCTGCCAAACCCCCGGGCAGCTGGAGCGCGGCAGGGCTGAGCGGGACAAGGGAGGCAAGGGCGGCTCTGCCATGGCAGGTCTGCCATGGCGGGGGTCAGGCCCGGGGGTCTGCCCTCGGGGCAGGGGGGCACCAGCTCTCAGCAAGTCAACAGAAAAGCACGGATTTACGCCAGTGGAGGAGCTAAGCCTTTGCATTTTAATTACAAAACGTGTGTACACATTTACAGCCTTGTTCCCAGGGTTCCTAGTGCCAGGAGAGAGGAGCCCACCCCGCGGGGCCGTGGCCGTAGTACAGCGGGGCGGGCGGCGGCAGCGGCAGGGCCAGGTTCATGCTCCCGGGGTGGCGAGGCGCGCCCCGAGGACCGGCCGCTCTGGTGGGGTCTACGCAGGAGAGACCTGGCTGGTGGAGACGGAGGAGGTCTCTGTCTTGCCAGCAGACGTGTCCTCGTCACCCAGCGGGTTCTTGCCGCAGCAGAGGGTTGTGATCATGCAGTTACGGAACTGGAAGAGAGGGATGGCCGGGGTGAGGCTGGGGAGGCCAGCATGGCTCCGGCGGTGGGGCTGCCTCTGAGCCCGGCAGAGCAGCTTGGAAACCCCCTGCCCACTGCCCGCCCTGCCTGCTGCTCGGAGTTGCCCAGACGCAGCCCCAGGTCCTCCACCGACCCAGCGCCTGGGTCATTTCAGACAGGATGGGCTTGCGTTTATGAGATTTATGCAACGCCAAGGATGAGCTGCCCAGTCTCCCTCCTGTGTGCCAGCACAGGATCACCTGGAAAGAAACCCCCCTCCCGGCCCACTGGTACCTCGAGGTGCCGTAATTCTCTGCAAGCTGTTATAAAGCAAAACACAAAAAAGGAGATTGCCTGGCATCTGGCCAGTTACCTGTTTGTTCATTACAATGTAAATCACGGGGTTGTAGATGGCAGAGCTCTTGGCAAAGAAAGCCGGGATGGTCATGAAGATGGGCCCGAAGTCTGACCCCTGGTTGGTGAAGATGTAGAAAGCAACGCTGGCGTAGGGGACCCAGCAGATCAGGAAGGCAATGACCATGATGATGACCATGCGGGTCACTTCTTTCTCTGCCTTCTGGGTGGTGGCAGACTCCTGCTGCTGGGCGGCAGCCTGCAGGCAGAAGGGAACAAAAGTGTGATGGAGCTGGGAAGGGCTGCACCGGCATGGGACATGGGGTCAGGGCTTGGGGTAGTTGAGCTGCACATCTGGAGTTTGCTGATTCCCCTTCGTGGAGGGTCAGCCTGGCTCCCTGAGGGCCCTTTCTGTCACCAGTCTGGAGCCTGGTGTGGGCCCCTTCCCAGCACTGGGGACAGGAGTGGCCCCCGGCCCACCACCACCAGCAGGTACCCACCTCCTTGACAGTGCAAACCAGGTTCCCATAGCAGAAGAAAATGACTGTCAGCGGGATCATGAAGTGTACCACAAACATGTAGATGACGAAAGATTCGTTGTTGATCTCTGGCTTCAGGGTATAATAGTCGATCCCGCATGAGCACTGCATGCCCTCGGGGATGTACCTGCAAGGTGAGCCACAGAGGTCAGCACCCAGGAGAGGACACCAGCTGGAAGCCATGGCCAAGCCGCCGCCAGCCAGGCTCCCGCAGCCCCAGGCGCCGGGCACAGCACCCTCCCTACCTGGACCAGCCAAACAGCGGGGGAGCTGCGCACGCCAAGGCCATGATCCAGGAGAAGGCAACGCCCATGATGGCATGGTTCTCCCCGAAGCGGAAGTTGCTCATGGGCTTGCAGACCACTACGTATCTTTCAACAGCCAGGACAACCAGTGACCAGAGAGCAATTTCACCTGCACCAGTGAGAGAGAGGGATGGGGACACAGGGACTTTGAGCAACAGGAGGAGAAAAACACGCTGATGCCAGCATGAGGCCTCCTCGGACTGTTGTTCCCAAGGAAGATCCCTGGCAGCAGGTGAATCTCCACCAAAGGTTGGGAAAGAGAAACAAACACAGGCCAAGTGCAGGTGCAGTAGGAAGGCATGAGAAGACACCTCCTCACTGCACTGCTGACCCACAGTAACCACTTTGCTGCTGCGTTCTGAGATCCATGCCTGGATCCTACCACTCATCCCGGACAGCACCTGCACCTGCAAGCCTGTGGTCCCACTCTGAGATGCAGCGAGTGCCCATCATCCCAGGATTTCCCCTCGCTACCCACAGCTTCCCAGGAAACCTGTGCCACAAGGACCGAACCAGTAAAACAGTTGCCTGTGGCTGAAGGCTGAGCTAAACAGGGGAGGGCATTTTTAGACACACAATTTTTATTTAACATCTGTTTCGGTCAAAGCCTGGCAGGCACGGGGAGGAGAGCCAGCTTTGCTAGCCTGTGCCGCCATGCACCACATTAGAGCGAATGACAGACAGCCCCATGGAACAGGAGGAAGAAATTTGTCATCTCTGAAGTCAGAAGGCAAGCCAAAAAGATGTGCAAATCCAACAACTGCAAAATCTGCTACTGGTTGCTTTTCGTTGCTGCACTGTTGTTCTCAGAATACTGAGCAGGTGGCTANAAAAAAAAGTGTCATTTGTCACTTTCTTCACCTCCCACCCTGAAACACTGCAAATGCCTCGGCCCACAGCAGCAGCAGACTAAGGACCTTCCAGACACCATGTTTTTCCAAGATCATCTGGGCGTCCTCCCTCCCCTTCCTAAAATCTGGGGCAATTCCTGGCAGAAGATTTTTGAATATTTGGAAAACTCACCGCCCAGAGTAGCAAAGAAGCCTTCGATGTAGCACCCTGTTACTCCAAAGACAAAGTACCCGTTCATCGAAGTGTACATGGTAGTCGTGAAGCCTCCAAAGACCATGAAGAGGTCGGCGACCGCCAGGTTCAGAAGGATGTAGTTTAGAGGCGTTCGGAGCTTCTTGTGCTGGATGGTGACGTACAGCGTGAGGAAGTTGACAGGGAAGCCGAGCAGGATCAGCATGAACATGTAGGCAGCCAGCGCCGAGAACTTCCAGGGCTCAGCCAGGTAGTACTGGGGGTACTCAAAGGGGCTCCGCACCACCCCAGTCTTGTTGGACATGGGCACGTAGAAATCTTGGCCTTCTGTCCCGTTCATGGTTGCGGTTCGTGAGGTGCCTTTTGCTCTTACTCAGGTGTCTTTTTTGAGCGCAGGGGGATCGCCTCTGAAGTGGGGCTCCCGCCACCTCTCAGCCTTCGCTGTCACCCCGAGGAGAAGTGGCTACGCTCACCTCCACAGGGCGGCCCTTATAAAGTGCCCCCTGGGGTAAGCTCCAGGCACTGGTGTCAGCGCGATTAAGGGCTTAGAGAATTATTAATCATAATCATCCAGGGGTAATTGGCTTTCCTGGGAAGGTATTAAGGTGACACCTGTTTCTGGCCCACGCTGTCATTGTTGGAGACCACAGCTCATGGTCATATATAAAGAGGCAACTCTGCACCGCATCTTTCATTTGGGGGGACTCAAACTGGGCAGCAGCTCCATGCGCATGGCCTCGCTGCTCAGCATGGTTGCGCCGCTCCCCAAGGAGCAAGGGTTTGGGGTGGGCCCTGCACCCGTGGCAGTAATTGCACCCCACGAGCCAGAGCTGGACATCTGCAGCTCACACTGCCGTTGCCCGGAGGGAGGCATTTGCTCTCCCCCTCGAGGTCCTCAGTCCAGCCCCACGAGCCTGTGTGAAATGCCTCAGTTTCCCCACAGAGAGGTGCCGGGAATGGGCTGCATTGCCACCGGGTTGCCAGGCGAAGGGTGCCAGGGAAAGACAAGGCCCCGGGGATCCTTCCCTTGGTTGTGCTTTCTCAAGGCTCCCGGGCTGAGCTTTCTGCACCCGCCAACAAACAGAAGTCCCTCTCTGTCCCCCGCTAACAGGAGGGAAGTTTGCAGTTCAAAGCCCCACGACTGTGGGTTTGGGGGCTGCAGACGGGTGCTGGGCTGGGCAGGTGTGGTGTGGTCCGTCAGTGATAGGGGGGTGTCCCAGGCCCGTTCTTACAAGGGGAAAGTGGGTCCATGACACCAAGTAGTCCCCACTGGAGAGCCATCCCCACCACAACTGCCATTCCCTGTGGCAGGCTGCAGAAGGGTGCTCTCAGGCAGCACGAACATCACCAAACCTTCTTCCACATGCTCTCAGCCACCTCTTTTTCTGCTACAGGATTTGGCTGGGAGGTTGGAACACCACAGTGAAATGCTGACCCTGTTGGCTGGTTTCCAGTTGCACCATCTCCTCTGTGCCTGGCTTCGTATGTGGTTTGGGTCATGCTAATTACATTGGTAACACCTAATAAATAACCTTGTCCATCTATCCTGGACAGATATCATTCTGCACTGGTGCTGAGATGGCTGCTGGACAAGGGCACTGAAGGGAGGTTCTGAGCTGAAGCCATCACTCAATTTCACATGCCGGCTAACAGACATCTTCGGTCTCCCCAAAACCTTGCAGAATCATCAAATTCCACAGGGGAAGCCATCGTTGGAGCCTCCCATGTCGTCCATGTCTCTCTGCCTCCCCACTTGATGCACTCAATTGTGCTTGAAATGTTCTTTGAGCCAGCTGGCAACTGAGTTAGACGTTACCTTTTCTTAATTTTTCAGAGGCAGTGGGACAACATGTACAGCAGAGTAAGCACAATGAAGCCACCCGCAGAGGATCTCACTTCTGGAGAAGGTGGTTCCTTACAGTTTGCACCATCATGATTAATCTTTTAAGCTCCAAAGCTATTTTCCCCATCTCTTCAGGCTTTTTCCACCCACTGTTTATCACCTTTCTCATTAGCAGTCAGTAACGTTCCAGCTGGCAGGCAGGTACCAGCTGGTTCCCCCACAGAGGCTAGGCAAGGATTGTCTGCTCTGCCCCTTGGTAGGGGACAGACTGGAGGGGACCTGAGCACCTCCCCTTGCTGTTTTGGCTGCAGCCAGGGGGCTGAGCTGAGCGTTCCTCGCAGCCAGGAACAGAGGAGGGGGTACCTGTGAGTGCCTCCTCCAGCACAGGAGGATGTGCCAGAGCCACTGGAGCTCACAGGTGCGAGGTGGGCAGAAGCTCATGTCCCCTTGGCCTTAATAAACTTCCTTCAGTCCTGGCCTAGTTTATCAGTGTTCCCTGTGGGTTAGTTTAGCACACGGAAAAACTTTAAAGGAAAAAAGCACAAAGCTCTGTACTCTCTTTAAAGAAGAGACCAAGCTGGGAAACCTTCACTCTAAGCAGGGAAGGTCTGAAGGACCTCAGGTGCTGGCACCACGGACAAAGGAAGACCTGGGTGGCTGTAGCCAAAGGCAGGCCACGATCACTCCGGACAGTCCCAAAGGTCTTCCTTCACGTAAATGTGAAAATACCACATCCTCACACACGCTCCGTTCATCCTAAGTCCCTCTCAATTAACTTTTCACACGTGTTGCCAAGGCCAGAGCAGTGCCACTATCTAATTGCAAATGCAGCTGTTCATACGTGTACCTGGGCATACAAGAAGGATTACAAGTTTATCTTCCCAATACACAAATATGCCACCTTAAGCTCTGATGCAATAAGCCACTGCTGAGGTTAGCAGCTGCTGCTCACAGCTTAGGGCCTGGTGTGCGTCACCACTGGAGCACGGCAGTGGGACAGGTGAGCAGGAATGAGGTAGAAGAACGGTGCAAATCAAAGAAAAGAGTTGGTCAACTGCTCACAACAGCTTCAGACGACAGCACCGTGGTGGGACTTCTTGTACATCTAGGGAGTCCTTACCATGAAGTTACCCGAGAGTTTCAATGGCACAAGGCAGTCTGGAACTAGAACACCTTCACAACGTACGAGATGTGTGGAGTATGTTTTTGCCTGGAAAAGCCCAACACACTTTTCAAGCCTAGACTGTATTCACAGAGTTGTTTTTAAAAAAAAGAAAAGAGCTTCCTTGCTAGATCCATTTTATCTCTGTGTCACGGCAAACCCTATCTATTTATTTTTCTAATTTTTCATTCCCACTAGCTCTGCAAAGCCAGCTCAGTTCCGGGAGAACAAGCTGAATTCCATTCTGGCTCACATCTCAAACAGCATTGTTTATCCATGTCAATAGCAAAGTCTTCATTGCAAACAGTGACAGATGAGTCAAAAAGCAGACAAGCAGTAATTAGAACAGAATGTTTTTAAAGTGGTAAATTAAGCAAACTCGGTCAGGAACCATCGAGGGACTCAGAAACCTTGTGGTGGCATTGCGGGGTGTCACTTTCAAGAGGAACTCAAGCAGACACACAGACATCACTAGTTTCATGTGCAAAGTGCTGTTTACACGGTAGCTGCTTTACCAGCACCCAACCAAACCTCAGCCAATAGCTTAAGACAGGAAAGTAGAAAATCATTTCCCACTCAAAACAAAGGGAGACTGTGACAGACGGAATGTCACAACAATAGAACTCATGGTAACATGGGCACAATTTATACTGGATTAAAGTCAAGAGACCTATCGCTTCCCAGCTCCAATCCAGCCCAGCTGGTTACCTACACAAATTCTCCCCCCCGTCGGAGAGCTGCTCAGTGACCGTCTTCGGGAGATTCAACTGCCTGGGAGCGTGCTGGGTCTGGCTGGGATGGCAGGAACTTCCCTCATAGCAGCCGCGTGGTGCGGTGTTTTGGATTCGTGTCTAAACCAGTGCTGGTAACACAGCAGCGTCGTAGCTGTAGCTGGGCAGCGCTTGCACAGCACTGAGCTTTTCTTTTTCCCTGCCCTGTCCCCCCCAGCAATAGGCCAGACCTGGGCGAGAAGTGGGGAGGGGACAGCTGGGACAGCTGGCCAAAGGGGCATTCACACCAGACGATGCCGTGCTCAGCTGTAAAAGCTCAGGGAAAGGAAGAAGGACGTCGTGTTTGTGGTGTGGCCGTTACACATGCTGAGGGCCTGCTCTCCAGGAAGCAGGCTGGACATCTGCCTGCCACGGGGAAGCAGTGAATAAATTCCTTATTGCTTCGCTTGCACACGCAGCTTTGCTTCACTTATTAAACAGCCTTTATCTCAACCCAGGAGCTTCTTTGCTTTTGCTTTTCTGCTTTTCTCCCCAGTCCTGGGATGAGGCTGGGGGGAGTGAGCAAACGACAGTGTGGGGGCCGAGTTGCCACCTGGAAGTGACCCACTATGTTTGGTCAAGCAGCTGTATCCTTAACCTGCCCTCAGCCTCAGCCAGAGGCCGAAGTAGAAGGTGGCAGGTCCATCTCCTCTCACCTCTACACACTGTTTGCCCACGGCTCTGCACTGAACCAATGCTGGGGAAACCCTGCTCAGAAATACTCCTTTAGCACATCCCTCCGCTGGTCAGCTCAGACAGGCCTGTGTGCCCACGCCACAAAGGTACACTGGGATCACAAACACCACAAGAATGGACAGGACGCCAGGAGTCGTGGGAACCATCCCGGGACTCCAGCACCACAGCAAGTTACGTCACTCAGCATCTCCTCAGAAGACAGTGAAGAACTCGCCTACCTTGGGTGCGGAGGAGGTGCTGTGGGAAACCACGGGCTGACTGAGCCCTCGGCTGCTTTGGTATTCCTGCCTGGCACGTACTTACAAGTGTGCAAACATATTCAGTTTAGCCCATCAGGCCAGTGGCGTTTCCTTCATTAGCAGTAAACGGGCTACTGTTACTAGGATGACAGACACGGCAGTGGGCAGTTGAGGTATTATGTCTGGGTAGCTTGGCTAGCATGAAATGCACGCTCCCATGCACAACCTGGCATTTTGAATTTTAACAAGGGTGAATTCTACACAGATTAAAAGCTTTGCTGCTGCTCTCCCCCCCAGTGTGGCTGTGAGATAGTGCTCACACCAAGATCAATGTAACTCTTAAGATCACATTTTAAGAGCTCTGAACTCTAATGCTGTTCTTGCATAAATGGAATAGAAAGAAAAAAAAAAAAATACAAGCTCAGAAGCAGCAGCATTATAGCAAATTCCAAGACAAAGAGTAGTGAAAAATAGTCCCGTTTATTTGAAGATTTGTCAATAACGGGTACATATTAAGGAGCAAATCAAATCCTAACACAAGTTGGAATAAAAACAATGATTACTTCAATGCTGAACTTAACCCTAGAAACATTCCTGCAGGAATTTGTGGCACTTCAGCTGCTTGCCTGGGAAATGTAGAAGACATTCACAAACAAGAGACATTTTAATTTTAAAAAAACAGTTACATTTCTTGAACTCGGTTCCACTCTCATGTACAAAATGGAACAAAATGACTTAACTAAGTTGTTAGGAAAACTATGAATCTAAGAAGTGTTTTGCTAAGCCAATAGGGGAGTCTGTCAGTTGAGGTATAAGACTGTTTTTCTTCATTGGTTTGACTCGTCTATTCTCCGTCGACAGAACGGACAACAATTATGCTGGAGTACGAGAAGCTCGTAGTCTTCTGTGTGAAACATCTGTTAATTAGAAACAGATTTAGGGACAGGTTAGCCTGTGACTAGCTAAAGACAACACAAACTGAGCTCAACAGCTTCTCTATGGCACAGACATTCTGAAGCTACCATCACAAGAGAATTGGTCCTCTTACTTTCAATTGCTTCAGAGCGCTATAACCCGGAATAGAGCAGCAAGCATTTCACAGACCACTGCCAATGGTACTGAAGAGGCACAAACCAATTAATTACTTTTGCAGAAGGAAGGGCAAAAATTAGGCAGTCTGAGTAAGCAAACGTGACTGAATTCCAGTATTTCAAAAAGCTATTCCTGTGAGGGGAAGGAGAGGGAGAGGGACTGAATCACAAGCTAACTTAGTTATTGACTTATTTTCCCTGCTAGACCAGGCTGAAAGTCAGAGAGACAGAGAAAAAGAAATAAATACAAATCAGCATTTGTTGTTCAGCCAAGGTTTGCTCGAGAGGCTCTGACTTGCTGTCAGTGCAACTTCTCAAATTCAGCTACCTCAAAGTTTTCAGAAGTCAGCTGTTCCTCTATGCATCATACAGCTTAGGTTTTGGTTTTCATTGCCTTCTCTTGTCTTTACATCATTCAGGAATTTCTTGAATGCATTTGCATAAAGTATGATGTTTCAGTTATTAGATTTGTTTCAGCGATAGGGTTCTCAGTAGGTTTTGGGGGGGGGTGGGGGAGGGGGTGTTTTTGGTTTTGGGTTTTGTTTTTTTTTTTTTTTACCTTTTCCTTGTAAA
>VYXH01003520.1:30698-56126 GCA_013397275.1 Burhinus bistriatus | reverse complement strand
AAAAAAAAAAAAAAAGGTACTTATAGCACCATGCAAAAGGCAGTATTATCAATCTTTTGTATTCATTATTACTAAATTACACCTATTAACTACTGGCTCCACCTCTCTCCCAGTGAAACACATTCAGAAGACAAGACGATAGCTAACGAAAAATTAGTTTTATCTGTGTTGGCAGAAGTAATCTGTGTAGTACCTCTCCAATCTATGTTCAAATACTAGATATATCTTACACTCCAAGATCATCTTTTATTTACTAGTACATTAACCCTCCAATCACTTCTCCAGTTAAAGTGTGTTGTGGGAAGGTGCATGAGGATACATGGTCCCAAGAGACACAGGTTTGATTCCAGTCAGATTTCGAAAGGAGGCTTACACATGCTGATGTTGCTGTTTTGCTTATTTGTTTTAAATAAGCACATGGGAAAACCAGAGGGACTACAAAAATAGCACAAGCCAGAGTTATGCATAGCATAAAAAAACAAAAACAAACAAAAAAACCACCAAAGCCACACAACAGTGAAATAATGGAAGTGCTGCTATCACAATTCAGTAATTGTTTGTCTACATGCACAAGAACGTAACAAATACAAACTTCCTTTCAGTTACTTACCTTGGGCTATATCTAAACACTGCATGGAAAGCATCCAATAATAATAGGCCGCATCGTTAAATCGGCTTTCAACCACAGCATTGTGCGTTAGCTGCTCCAGCACTCTTACAGCTTCACTCTGCCTGCCAGCCTTGTGAAATGCTACAGAGAAGGCAAAAACAAAGAGGATTTTGCAGTGCGATTATATCAATTAACTGAAATTAATGTTTTTAAATTAAGAGTGGTCTATTCAGCCCATATCAAATAGTCTATCCAGGGCAGGATAAAAAGGATTATGCACTGGTATTTTTCTTTCTCCTTGAAAGCAGCGACACTAATGGAACATGAGAAGCATCTGTAGGCATTTTGTGGCTTCTGCACTGTCTCAGCAGCTCTTGAGCTCACAAATCTTGTACAATGGTGGTTGCTTTTTTTTAAAGGTATAGAAAAGAGCAAAAATGCTATGATGTTTGGATCTCAATACAAACAATGGCAATCTCTAAACACTGCAAATCAAAACTTCATTCAAAACTACAATACATTAATGTTTGAAGTTAGTGCTCTGGTTTGTAATGCTGAATATTTTGAAAGAGTACAGCATTTACCACGTCCTTCTAGCATTTCTTTATTTGATGCTCAGAAGCCAGTATAAAGTAAGATCCCGAATTCTCACTTAATAAACATGCATTTGGCAAATGCAGTCTTCATACAGGGTAATGAGGATGGAGGGTGAATCAACCCACAAAACACCCATGACCACAGTACAACTGCCTCCTGACTTCAGCTAGCTCAGGTATAACCACTTTCTCACATAGCGACACAATGATCTTGAGCTCACCCTCTGAGGATTTACACTTGCTGAGCCACGGCTGCATAGAGCTTTGTGGAACAAACTGGGAACAATATTATCTATATTCATGCAGATGAGTTCTATGCACAAACTACCAAACTGCCCTAAAACCAAGTGCTCAAAGGTTTGGTGCTGAAACATACAAACTAGTTTTGTGTGGAGACAGATCGTGTCTGGCATATTCACTACCTTGGCCCTTAAAAGCAAATGCAGTTATACGCTTAGATCTGAGCTAGCTCTGGAAACAGCAGATGCAAGTGTCACATGGAGCTACACCTGGGAAAAGTAACTATACTAAAAACATGCTGGCTCCACATGGAGCTTGCTTCAACATCTCCTTGTCCCTGGAACAGTTTATGAATTAAATTTGGAAGGCTGTCCACATGGTGGAAGGTTGACAGTTCTCTTTAAAGGTAATTTTATAAGCCTAACAAAATACATGAAAATTCTTAAAGAAATCAGGAAAATTTTACTTGTACAAACCCAACATTACGTAAATATAAGGAAAAACTAGGCTCTCCACTCAGGTTTATAAGGTGGCCACCCTATTTTGAATTCTATTGTGATAAAAATATTAATAAAGACAGTTCAGATTATATGCCAAATATTGTTGCCACTTGCCACGCTCAGAAATACAAGGCGATGGAAAAATCAGGACCTGTATTTAGATGCCATCATTTTTGACAGACCTATCACGTTTTCTTATCAAATAAGGAGACTTCCAGCTACTTTAAGACCAGTATGAAAACACGGATTCTATTTGGTTTTGAATCTCACTGATAGGAGACTCTCCAGGCCAGAGACTGCATATTCTGTATTGGAAAAGTACAGAGTAAGTTTTGACTGACCAGTGGTCTGTCACTGAGATTTTTACCTTTTTGGGCTTCTTCAAATCTGTCATTCTCTGCTAGCCACTGTGCGTAAGGGACATAAACATCATCTTTGAATTCAGGATGCTTTTCACTCAAAGCAAATGCCTGAGGTAAATAAAAAAATTCATTTTTAGAATACTGCATGGTTTAAATAGTTAAAGGGTTTAGAATATTCCATGGGATCAATCCTTTAGCTCTAAGTAAATTCACAATAAAAATACATAACCAGAATAGAGAATGTAATCCATTTTTTCTCCAGTATGACACTAATGTATTTTAAAATAAAAAGCAATCAGCAACAAAAGAAAAGAAGCTAAGTATAGTAACAGTCTGGTTATTGAAACAGGGAAACTTGGAAGTGATTATCTAGGAAATTTAGTAGATTTCACAGCAAGAGACAAACAATATTTTTATGTTTACCAAATATATCTTCTAAAGAAGTCGAAGTAACACTATAACCGCAGTTTAGATTCACTGTCTAAAACTTGTTAACTAGTCAATACAGGACCAAGTCTACAATATTCTATAATTGGGGGAGGGGGTTTGTCAATTCCAGCAGGACTTTGAAAATATTTCCTGAAGAAACTACCTCTATCAAAGACTTAATTTGAAGAAACAAGAACAAAATTTAATGGTGACCCCAGCTGTGAAGTGGTGGTACTGGCAGACCCATGTTTTTATGGAAAAAAAACCAAACAAACAACAAACCCAAACTAAAACAGTGACATCAGAACTTTATCTAATCAGAAGCATAAATCCAGTTACAGAGTGGGATCCACACTAATACAGCACACATTCATCAGATCTAAATTATGTGTATGGTCTTCTCACTCAGGTGTGTCCAAATTATAAATAGTACAGTTCAAAACAGAATTTCCCATGATATAGTTACTATTGGGCTAGAAGCATCCCACGGATCAGCATAGGAAGGGGGCAACTATAACTCAATAGGCAAAAAAAGGTGCTCAGAAGTGACACCAAGAAATATTCAGCCAGGAAACTATTAAAAAAAAAACCACCACACCAAAAAAACCCACACAACCACACACCACCAACAAAAAAAAAACCCATCAAAATGAAAAACACCACCAAACAAATACTGAGCATACAAAATTAACTTAAATACTCTGAATCACATTCTACAAAAGCCTCCCTCCCTGCCTCTCCGCTCACTACCGTGGTGGAGGAACCAGACATTTGTCTCCCTTTCTTGCAACCAGAGACAGTAAGAAGTATTGGTTTTAAACACTGAAAGCAAGACACACTTACTTCTTCCCAGTGATGAGTCTCCACGTGGAGATGGACCAATGCTTTCAGGTCACCAACCTTCATGTAGGTTTCTGCTGCATAGCCAGGGTTATCAAGCTTCTTAAAATAGAAGGCACATTTTGACAAAGGCTCACGCTCAGCTTTATCCAGTTTTCGAGCAATTTCAATTAACCTAGACCCAGTAAAAGGAAGCCAGATATTTCAGGTTCTGCCTTGTTTTGCCTTTTGTTTAATTATTGTAATAACTTCACCTTTAATGAGTTATTGTTTAATAAGTATCATAATAGTAGTACCATGCAACACTGTTTAAATAGTTTTCAGTAAACATTCCAAATTCTTTTTTTTCCTTTTACAAATTCGAAACCTGTTCCTTCAATCTTTACTCATACTGCAATTCCATGTCTCAGACTCTTCGGACAGTCATGAAGACGTAGAGAGGGAGTAGGTCCTGGATGACTGACATGGGACACACTTCCTCAACCCGGAGCTAAACAAAAGGCTCATGAATAAACACTACCCCCTCTGCCACACAGCAAAACTGAGGCAAGGGAAGGCTGAGTGACCTGTCCAAGATCTTATAGCAGCTCCGCAAACGACCCAAAGTGTCAACTATTGCAAATCAAGGAGAATTTGACCAGTGCCAGGAGTAGCCCCTGAATTTCTAGGGATTCTGTGTTCCAGTTGTCTTCTCCACACACTAGATGATTATCCTTAACAGCTTAAAACAACAGAAATAGGCTATCACATATAAGCAGTGCTGCGATGATTACTCTGAAAAGCTTAAGGCATGCATATTTTAGAGACAGTCTCATAGTATAGATGAACCCATTCAGACTTTTTACTGTTGCAATGCATTTGGTTTTGTAACATATTTATGTCCCTACCCTCTAAGTATGTGTAACTTTTACAACATTTTTAGCTGTAGATGTGCTTCAAATACTCAATTTGATATAAACAAAGGCACATATCAAACAAGTTTTATCTTATTTTAAAATTATGCAGAATTCATATAACAAACTCAAATGAGTTATTACATTATCTCTAAGACAGAACTAAAACCTACATATCAACCCAGCCATGGTCCCCACTGATTTCTATGGCCTTCATGTGCTCGCCTGCAGAGAGGTACATCTCCACTGCTGCTTTTGGTTCATTGATATTCTTGGCCCAATCCGCTTGTTTTTTTATTAGCATCTTTGTATCTTTGGGGTCTCCAGATCCCAGAAAATCCTGAAATAGTACAATACAAAAGTTTGCATTACCTTCTGGTGACAACCATTGTTACAGCTGAAATTCTAAAACACATAAAGGCTTTTTTAATGGATATTGTTATGCCACCTAAGAAAAGAAATACTGCATACAGAGCAGCACGAACTGATCCAGCCTTCAGCAAGTAATCATCAAGGCCCAATGCTTGGTAGGAAACAATGGCAAGTCTCCATTTAGATAGTTTTCAATTAAAATTAAAAAAAAGTGGGACATTCTGGGAGGAGCAGGAGAAGGACGATACAGATGCCTCAGAGGTAACAAATATGTTCCCTCTTGATTTCCTAGAAAGCTTGCTTCGTTGAGCCTGTTTAAGTGGATACAAATTACGATTTCTGCATGCTTTTCAGGAACATGCCTTTCCAAAAGAAAATAGCGCTAATCTCAAAAACTGTAATAGATCAATTTGAAGTTTCAGATTTTCTTTTACAAGCCAAGAAGGTATGGTTTCATTCTTAGACATGACCCAGCCCCACCCCATGCTTCGTTAACAACAGTATACCCACTTAATCATATGTTAGCATCAGGATGCCCAGCCACAAATCAATTAAAGGCTGAAATTTTGTTTTCTGCAAAGACACTTGATAATTATATTACAGTATATCAAAGAAGTTCTTTCATAAGTATGGAATAACAGCTGCTCAAAAGTGAGAGTGACTCTGAACTACTGGTTGGACTTCTGCAAGGAATGTAAACACCAAGCCTGGATGCTGTGACGATGACCACTTTGGAAATATTTCTAATAGCTTGTTCAGCTTCTTCTGCCAATACCAAAGCCCTGGCACCATATGGTTCACATCTGTTGACAGCATGTGCCGGAAAAAAAAGGAGGGGGAAAAAAACCCCCAAACTCCAACACTAGAAGATCAATTAAGGGCAATTTTGTCCGTTAACAGAACATGCTACTGTCCATTAACACAGCTTCCATCAAATGAAAAATTAGAACAGAGGAGAAATGGAAAGGAGAGAAAAGAGTGGAAAATTTCCTTATCTTCTGTGTTTCTGATAAATTCTGATTCAGGTTTAAAAAAAAAAACCAAAACAAAACAACAAACAGGCAAAAAAAACCCTACAAAAAGCACCCACACAACAGATCTGTTCCACTACAATTCAGCAGTTCCCCTGACGCAGCCAGCACAATCGACAGGTACAGAACTATACCCCACCTCTATGTCAGCTCTAGCTAGATTTTGCTCTAGCATTATCTGCTGTAACACAGCCCTGATTCCCGTAAATAACTATAAAGATGTCATGATAATCTTTGAATACGAAAAACTGAAGTGAAAGAATCAAGTTGAACAACATCTTTGACACAACTTGTTTTCCAGCTTAGGTCACCAAAATAAGTCCAAAATCAAAAGCTCAGCTTCTTACAGGATAAAGAGTTTTTTGTGAGTTCTCAGTAATTTGTGATCTGGTACTGCGATAACGAGCCTATGACCAGATATCAAAGGACTTCCTGACCTCTGTCTCCAGTCTGGACTCTCTAGCCAGAGCTAATCAAAGTCAAGCACAAGCAGTCAGATTCTGTAAGGGTGCCTTTGCATAATTCTGGCAGCATTAAAAAAAACAACAACAACAAAAAAAACAACACAAAAATACCCCCCACCCCCAATATCTTTCCTTGGAAAAATAACTGGCAAACAAAGGGGTTTTACATATTCTTCCATGTATTGTGTGCTCCCTGCACAAGAAGCTTCCCTCATATGCTATGAAGTACCTTTAATTTCCTCTGCATTGAGCTACTCTCAAGAATAGGAGACACGAGACCTTTTGCTCTCTGCTAGTTAAATATAGACATGACTATGGCCAAGAATTAAAAGATTCTTATGAAGACTTATGGGAAAATTTTCATCTATGAATTACATTTATGTTCAAGAGGAGCCAAACATTGACGCTAATAAAGGCTCATCAGCCACAAATAGTGGAAGTCAGACTTACATCAGCAAAGCCCCGAAGTACTTATATTAAGCTCTTGGAAGAAAGAGATCTCTCTGTAGCACAGTTTGTGGAATCTATGCTAAAACAGTTTATATGCATGTCGTGGTAAAGTCTTTGTCCTATATTGGGTAGAATAAGGCTCTGATGAGTGATGAATGAGACTGAGCAGTGCATGTTCTCAGGGATTTTGATAAGAAAACACCATGGAAGACTTAAAAGCCAAGTAATGCTTTCTTATCAACATATTAAAACATCACTTTTTAAAACCATATTCAATTTATTTCTACATGGAAACAGAGTTTTTAAAAAAAAAAAAGCCAAGTCATATTGAATCTTTGCAAGAAAGTTGTCTAGTAAACAAAAATATACTAGGTTAGTATATTATACACTTTATAAAATACATTAATATAGAACTAACGTACCTATTTAAGTTCAAACTCTGAAAGAAAAATATTTTTATTATAATATGGAAATGAATTAAATGCATGGCGCACTCACCTCCACTTTGTATGTGTACTACCTTATCTTTGGAAGACGAAAAAATAAATAGGGACTCTTGAGTGAGATGATAGGGAAGAAAGTCATAAAACTGAGATTTTTAGTTTTTTTAAAAAAGGAAAATTACTATGGATAATACTACATAAACACAATGAAAGAGTCACCCTTGGTAGTGTCCAACAAAAAAATCCACTGAAAAGCCATGAATTCCATGGACACATTTGAGACTATACAAAACACAAAACACAATCTGCTACCTCAGTAGTGTACTCTGAAGAAAGAGGTGACCATTACGTCTAGACACACATTTCTCCCGTTATAAGCCAAACAAACTTCAACCAATTAACTAAGATGATAAAGTCGGAATTCAAAGCCTTCATTTCATCCAATCCTTTTGTAGGATCATACTTTGAGAACAGTTACGGATACATTAATATTTCTGCATTTAAATATTCAGTTGCAAACTCTTACCTTTGCATAGTCAAACATTCGTAAATCAGAGTACATATCGAGAGCTAGATTTTCATGTCCACTCTTTTTGTACAACTTTGCTGCCTCATGGAATTTTCCCTGGTAGGCATAAACATCTGCTAGGAACAGTTCATTGTTGTTCTCTCCATGCTTCTTCTGCTCCTGGAAGAAAAAAAAAATAAAAATGCAGAGAGATGTAGAAAATATTCTAGATGATCAGGACCTAGGTGAAAAACAGCTATTGAAGAATTAGATTTTCAGGCTTAGATTTTAACTGTTAATAAAAACTTGTAACAGGATATGATAATTATGCCTCTCCTACATTTCTGGTGAATTTATAATTAAAGGATTAAATCCCTTCTTAATTAAAATTAGGAAGAGCAAAATTAAATGTCACTATACAAACCAAAGTGATGAAAAATCACTTCTCTTGATTTCACCTAGGAAAATGAACACACACTATCATTATGCTATGCTATTTTAAAAAAGACATCTGATAGGTTCCTTATTTTCTTCTGTAGAAACTTACTAGCATATAATTTGGCTAAATTAACAATACGTGTGTGTGGGATGACAAACATGAAAATAATTGCTAGCAATAAGCAGATTCACCAAGTACGTTAACCTGCCTCTGAATAAAAGACAGTGTCACCACCACTGTCCCCACATGCAAGAGCTCGTGATTTCAGGTAGGCAACAGTCGCTCCCAGAGCACCGGCACATGTTCTCCTGCCGACTAGAACTGCTCATCGATTGCGTGGGAAGGGACCACAGGCAGAGTGTGCAGTGCCACAGAGAAACCCCCTACGTGAATCAGACCCACAGAGGTACGCTGACTTCAAGGGACCATACATATGCACACACACTTGCGTATATGTGCCTGTGTTTCAATGCATGTATTTTATCCTATATCTTGGAAACATATTACTACTCTGCTTTGGATAAAATTATTACTACAATGAGCCCACTTCATATGGAAATATACAGAATTGAATTTAAAGAAAACTGCACAAAAGGGGAAAAGCCTTCCACGAACATACAAACTCAATTATCTACTGCCAAAGGAGACTCAGCTGTCACCCTTTCTGGTGACACTTATTGACTATGCTGATACCGGACTGGTGTTGAAGGTTCCCTTTAAAAACTTGGTTAAAAAAATAATGAGAGCAATTGTTCCACCATTTTTTGAAGACTTCACAGAATCTTGCCAGATATAGAGATCTGGCAGTTATGTTTCCTGCTGTCATCAATCAGACGAAAAAATGCGTCATTACTGAGAGAAAACCATCATATTAATGGAATATGTGTGCTTAGTTACATCCTTACAAGCCTTAAAAGGAATCTGATACACTACAAGGAAGAGTAAGCAATGATGTAGATCTCTCACTTCAGAAGGAGGATTTTCAAGAAGTCTGAAAGTAAGTTTACACCTATTTACAAAAGGAATCTTTCTCATTGAATACAACATGACAATTCCAGAATATCCTCAATAGATGCAGATGTGGAGAAGCATATGTGGAAAAGAAAGGTTAGTAGTGGTGAGAGAATGCTCTTGTGTACCTATCCGCCCTTTAAAAGCAAAAGGGAAGGAAAAAAAAATGCAACCCACAAAAAAAAGGGGGCTCCTAACACAGAACTTTGTCCCATGTTAGACACCAAGAAAAGTTAACTGCCACCAACTGGCATTTTGACAGAACCAGGACAGCTCTGCAGAAATGGAAGGCAAGGAATGTACTCTTTCTGAGAAGGTGTAAATCTAATAAGCATGAGAAAGAGGAATTGCCTTTATGCCATCTCACCGCAGATCTTTAAACTAAGCATTATCATGCAGTCTTTGTAAAGGACAAGGGTGATACCATGTCTTTTAATGTGCTTGTGACAGACAGTTATTGTCTAGTGAAATTCTATCAAGAAGTGTGAGAAGAATAAGAACTAGTGATTAGAGCACAGTATGGATGTAAGGAATCCCAAATTCTATTTCCAGTTGTCACAGACTTGTCATGAGACCTTGAATTTGTCATTTTATTTCTCTGGGCCTGTTTCTGGCTCTGCAATGAGGAGATAATAGTAATTACCTACCTCCAGGGGGTAAGGAAAGGCTTAATTAACTCATGTTTATGAAGTATTCTATACTGAGCTCTGTTAGCACAGTAGTTTGCTACCAATTATTAATTGAATATTGAACGTTTTTCCAGTTTTCCTGAAGACAGTTTCAGAAGCTCTTGTTGTCCCACACCCCCATTTTTTTCCCCATGAAGTTTCAGTCACATGACTAGGATTTGAGTCATCTCAGCTAATCAGGATTTTTCACTCTAAACACATCTCCAACAGTCAGAAGCACTATTCAAACTCCCTCCAAAACAGAAAGTACTGAATTTGGCATAGTACTAAGTGTAAGCAAATACACTATCTTTAACACTCTCTTACCTCTATGCTGCTGATCAGTTCTAAATATCTAAGGTCTCGTACCCGGGTAAATGCCTATTGAAAAGAAAAAAAAAAAAAAAAAAGGAATTCATTTGAAAAGCTGGAAAAATCAACATAATATTGTTACACATAAATCAAGCTGTCTTCATGCAAACATGACAGACAGAAATATGCTGGGGTTGGTGTTTGTGTATTCCATAACCTGATGGGCTCTGACTACAACTGGGGCCCCTGAGGCACTACAGTAAATAAGACGAGGCTACAATCCAAACAGCTTATCGCTGAAACTAAACAGCAAAGGCAGGCACTAGTAGGACTATGTATGTCAGTCTCCCAAGAAATACAAAAGGCCATGTAAAATATTACATACATTTACTCTGGCTATTTTATAGCTTTTCCATTTTGACGTGAGGCATGACACAGACAAGGACATTTAAAGACAACTATTACAAGGTAGAACATATAATTGATCGTATTGCCAAAGCATACTGCATATGCTTATAGTTTTTATATCATTCTGAAAATCCAGTACAGAAGTAGCTCAGGGAGAGGAAAGGAAGTAAGAAGACAGTCAGACAGAAGTACTGCAAGACAGCATACAATCATTTGCAAATGGAGATAAGTGTGCAACCCAAAGTCTCAAGTGGCAAAGTCACGTGCGAGTTACAGCAGCTTAGCACTTATTCTTGACATGCATCAAAAAATAGAAATTTAACTCTTTAGACTGCATGTTCAAGACTCCTAACCAAACTAATGCTTAAGAGGGCATAGAATATTCTGCTTACACCAGATCGGACTAGGAACTATGAGAGCCTTTAATGTCAAGAAGCCGCTTTTGTTCAAATTAATCCGCTCTAATTCTAAGAGGGCACTACTTTAAAATTCCAAGGAGGCACTGAAAACTTCTTTTTAAGAATATCTATTTGCATAAAGCTATGAAACTTGAATTATTCTGATGCCTCTACTTAAGAAAAAAAGAAAAATAAAGCATTTAATTTCCTTTTAAAAAAACTTGTTGTTAAAAGATGCCTATCATTACAGGCCATTCCCTCCATATTTTTAGAATGTTTTGTCTTTCATACAATATTCATTACATTGAACTCAGTTTGCCCTCTCTTATTTGAGAAAAGGTGGTGAACGAAAATAGGAAAGTATTTTATGCTGGAGAAACTCTGTTCTTCAGTATATGCCCATTTATAGACCACTCCCAAAATCAAGACATTTCAGATAGAAAATAACTAAAATGATGACATCCCATCACCATTGCTTTCAAAGAACGTTAGTGTGTAAATAACAAAGAATACGACACCTCCACATTTGAACTAAGGTTATATTAAATACTTAGGGGAAAAAAAAAGTACGTTTACAGCATTGGGGAAGAAGGGGAGGGAAATCAGCTAAGGCATTCTTTGCTGCCACCCAGTGGTCAGCAGCAGCACTGAACAACTTTCCAGTTTTATTCCACTCAAATTCATTAACACATTTTCCAGCAGATGAAAGAAAGCATTTTCTTTGCATTTAACACTTTTATTTAGAAGGTATTTATCTAGAGAGATAAATTCGACTTCAGGTTAAAACCTCACCTCAAGATTCTGAGTATGTAACAAACAAACATTTTCTTTAGTATGTGGAATAAGATATATACACTAAAGCAAGACACTAACTCAGGAACACCACTTTGTATTCCAGCCATAAAACATACGTTATACACACACACTCTCTCTCTCTCTCTCTCTATATATATATATATATATAAAAATATAAAACAAGCTTTCTGCTAAATAAGTAAATAACTGCTTTACCTTTTTAGCAGTCTCAAACTCCAGCCCTTCTAAGGCTTCCATGGCCAGTTCTTTCCAGTCAGTATCAGTTACTCCTAAACATGCGATTTGATAGGCCTCTTTAAACATTTTTCGTTCCAGATATTGATACATGGGTGCAGACTGAGGATTTCCATTAAAAAAAACACATATTAGAAAGCATAATACTGAGATATATTAGTGAAATTCTCTACGTACATTGCGAATAAAAAACCAATATATTCCAGTCACAGTCATTACAAGCTCCACAGAGAATAAATGTGTGGGTTTTGTACAACAGACTGAACAACATTCTGGGGTGATAATTACTGTATCTTTAGACAAGCTGGGTTAATTATATTCCAAACTCATCCATCTTGAAATCTTCAGGTCCTTGAATATTAGGAAGTAGTTAAGAATGTGAATTCTTCTGAGCATTGTACATGACAAATATTATGTACAATGAGCCAATGAGGTTGTTGAGTTGGTTTTGGGTTTTTTTTAATACTATGGAAGCAGAGCAAAGGAGGGGGTAGTTTGTTCTCAAAGGCTAAGAGCATGAAAAGTGGAACGACAGCCCACTGTGAAGCACCCCGGCGGCAGTACTCAAACACACCATGAAGATGTATCATGAGGAAGTAGCCCTTCTGTGCCAAGCCAATAGACACTGACCTCAAGGACCTGCCCTAAAAGGGAATTAAAGAGAAACTGTCAACTGCAGGCTGACACAGATAGACTAAGGCTCAGGATCTGCAGCTACAGCTCAAACCCTTTGAACAAACAGATTACCTTTAACTCTGGGCTTCCAACCAAAGACAGTATGCAGGTTGATTACTATGTTATTTTTATCAATTTATCTGAAAATTGTATAATTCATGGTACTCCCTCGCTTTGAAAAAGCTGCCTATGTGATACTTCACAAGAATTTTGTGGCATATTGGTGCTAAAGCATGCCAAAGCCAGACAAAGAGTGTACCAGGCCTGGTCGATCTCATGGCTGTCAACCACAACGGAAAACCCAGAGCCTAATTAAGGATCTGCACAATGCCTCAGAGGAACAGACAGGGTCTGTAACACAGGTATCCATTAATTAATAAATGCACCTTTGCCTTCTTCATGGACTCAGTTTCAAATCCTGCCCATGCTTGGGTGCGCCCCTCTCCCTTTCCTTTTTTTGTTTTGTTTCTTGGACTGTTTTAGACTCTTCCATTGCTTCCCATAATGCAGGAAGTACCATTTTGTGGAAGGCAATCTCTAAATTTAGAATATGAAGACTACACATGTACTATACATTCAGACTAAAATACACAGCTTAAATATTGCCTAAACACATCTAGATGAAGCAACAATAAGACAGTACTCATAACAAAAATGAAATTACAACTTGAGAAAAGGTACATAGAGAGACTACAGTAAAAATACAGGAGGCGGTAACACCTGCACCGTATCTTTGTTTTTAGATTATGTGCATTTGCAAGTAGAAAGAGAGAATTAGAAACAACCATCAACAACAGCAAAAAGGAAGTTAGCTTAATTAATGCCAAATAAAAGAAATTAAATAGATCATGCAATAACTTAAATAACGACGAAGAAAGTATGAACTGCAATCATTTTGGTAATGGAATATGAGTGAATCTCAGAAAAGCTTCTTCACTTCTTAAACATTGATGTTTATGAAATGTAAAGCAACACTTAATGAGATTAAAGGATTACCTGCGGAACTTCAACAGCTGACATAGAAAAAACATGAAGACAGAAGATCTTGGAGCCGTTGTAACCCACAACAAAGCCTTGAAGTTTTTGCTGATGGACAGGGAAGTTACTAGCTTTGATATTGAGGTAACCCCCTCCAGAAAAGCAAAGCATATCCTCACACTGTGTATTCCAGGCCACACTATTAGCATTGGGTTCCTAATGAGCAAAATAACTGATGATTACAACAGATGCAATCACATCTTCTTTCCTAAGAAATATGCATCCTTCAGCTAGAATGTCTGACCTATCATAGCCTGGGTGTGTACACACACACACTTGTTATTTACATTTGTAATATTCTAAAGCCTAGTATATTCTTAAACAGATCTACAGGGATATTTTTACATTTTAATAAACAAACAAACAAAAATTTAAAAAAGCTGTAATTGCCTTTTTTTTGTATTTACTAATGATCTATACTATCAAACTGTAGAAGATAACATAAAATTCCACAATAATATACTGTTGGCTAGAATATTTAATTGGTCATTTTTCTGCCCATTCCAAAAAGAAAGTTACAGATCCTATCTCTGTAACACTTCACACTTTCTATCGAGCGTTCTCTGGAAACGTTTCATCAACATTAATGAGCGAATCCTTAGTGTGACTGCTAAACTGCCAGTGAAGAGAGAATTATCATTATTCACTTTATAGTCTGGCAATACATGATAAACAAAGACATTTAGGCTTTAATTTGGTTCGTACTAATGATAAAGCCAAAATACTCATTAACTGTAATGCTTCAAAGGGAACTAGGACAGAGCTCTAAATTAAACTGAAAAGGTTGCATGTTTAAGTGCTCTTTATTCAACTGTTGCTCACATATATCTCCTTGTCTACCACCTCTCTAAGGGTAGTTTTGATAGAGAAACAGATCCCAGTTAAGTCCTACAAAATGTGATTAATTGCTTACGTGCAGTTTCATGTATTTCTGCACAGGAACACTTTTGGTATGTTCTGTGTTTCACATGACTTCCTGCCTCCCCTCCCCTTTTTTCTTTTAAGACTTCGAATTTTACCTGAAACAACAACTCTTTGGTATGAATATCATACACTAGGCAGGTATCATTTTCATCAACCACTGCCAGCTTGTTTCGAGATGCACTCATATCCAGACAGCGCACAGCTGTGGATTGCTTCAACAGGACGATTGCAAAGGCATTATCGACAAATATCTTCAGAATCTAGACATATTTGAAACCAAAGTCAGACCATTCATTTTTGTCCCTAAACTACAAATAGCATAGCAGGTACAAACTTTAATGCTGTTTAAAGCCTCCAAGAGAAATTTTTTTCAGAGATAAACTCTGTATGAAAATTAAGGCAATGCTTTCAGTTTGAGGTATTTTGAAAAGACTTGTTTCCACAACAAGTGAAAACAAGCTGCGAGGAAGGTTGCGAGCCTATACAAATAAAACGTATGCCATACAGCCTGGATTTTTTAATGCTCCACTAGTTAAACAATTACATTAATATAATACTACAGGAATATATAGCATAGATACAGAAGATGTAAAGGATCTCTGGGCTCCAGTTTGAAATATTCAGCTGCTAAGTGGCTTGTGAAATAAACAGCAATTTCACCTCTGGAACATCCACACCTTCATGAGTGGTCATCAGGAGAAGTGTACACCCACACACCCCCCAGCCCTCACTAAGGACAAACATTCTCTCAGTATGAATTTTACAGCCAGAGAAAGTGAAAGTAATTAGGTCTTAATGACAAGATGAGACTGTCAAATAAAATTCTAGGTTGTAGAAGAGCATGCTGCTCCTAAGGTGTCCCCTTAAGAGCATAAAACAGATTTTATTTGCAGGGAAAAGACAAATACCAGACATTATGTGTTACCTGACCATTCTTTAGACCAACTAAGAGGCCTTCTCTTCCTGGAGGTCCTCCAATTACTTTAATATAACGAATAAGAGATTCCATTAGCCATTCTCGTTCTTTAATGCCACTAAATGAGAGGCACTGTAATCTTTTCTCCTAAAGACACAATAACATACAAAATACTGCATGAAGGTAAAGATAAAACCACTGTATCTGATGCACTATGTTTATATCTATGCTAGCATGTGTGCCTACTTTTACATATAAAAATCATAAAGTCAAACAGTCAATTTAACAGGGTGAATTCTTTAAGGTTTTTCAATGCTATGAACAAACAAAAAACCTCACCTTTTTCTAGTAGTTCACCCCCACCCAAAAGTTCCCCTGGGTTACGTGCTAATTTATCAAATTCACTACAGAGATCGTTTTAGTGAAACAGAGCCACCTGTGGCATGCCACAGCTATTGCTTAGAAGTACGTCAGCGCCGCACACAACAACAGCACTACACATTGGTACCTTGAAGAAAAACTATAACAGATTATACAGGACAATTGTTTGCTACCAGCTATTTGGACAGTTACCTTAAAGTCTGAACGCACCCCAAGACTACTCTAGATTTTAAGGCACATACCTGGCATAAAATAATGTGATCTGAACATACAACCAGCAAGTTGCATTCAAATTTTTTTACTATCTTTTCCTTCACCCGATAATACATATCTGAGGAATCATCCGAGTATAACTCGTAAATCAAGATTTTCTCTGGCATCTGGATTGCTAATCTGTTTTTGTAGATTGCAATTTTCTTTACAAGCTCTCTGCCTTTTATTCTAACTAGAGAGAAAAAACATAAAAACAATACTGTATAGGATGACACAAAAATAATGCATACAGAAATCAGAAGACTTACTAATACATTAAAATTAAATCTTTCTAAAGCACCTATAAAATTAAAAGCAGATTCCTGCTCGGATACACTTGTTGTTCGGCTTCTGTGTAATCTACTATCCCCATCACAATTTATCACCCTGTATTATTTGTCAACAGCACATTCTGGAGTAATACTTTGATTGTTTGCCATAAAAAGCCAGTGGGTATGAAGAAACAGAATCAGCACAAACCCTTGATGCTGCAAGTAAGAAAAAAAAAAAAAAAAGAGCTAAATATGATGTACAGTATTTTTATCTCATTCGCAGAGATTAAAACCTTATCTTAAAAGCCTCTGCCCCTCCCAATGTCATTTCAAATCCCCACATCTTTCATTAAGCTTGTCAGCACTGATCCTCCAGAATCCAAGTTTGCATTCTCACCTTGCAAACAGTATTCCTCAGTTTTACTGTTAAAGTGACAACAATCTGTCTAGTACATGCAGCATATATTCCACGTGTTCTGATAAATATTACTTAAAAAAAAAAAACCAAACAACAAGCACAAAACAGAATGAGAGGGAAGCTTTGGCCTGACTGCAAGTGTGAAATTACCTTTTTGCTCAGTGATGAGGTGTTGCACAATAACATCAGTCATGCTGTCTCTGTAAGCATAGCGATCTTTATAAAGGCCATGAACAGTGCTGAAAATCAGCTGATAAAAGGATATTGTTCCATCTTGGCATCCTACTGCCTGAACACAAGAAGAAAATAATTTTAGTTAACTGGTACAGGTAGGTGAGAATTGGCAAAGTTTCTAGTATTTAGATGAACGTTATGTTCTTTTTTCCTGCATAACATATAGATTGATACCAATTTCAGCCTACTTGTACTTAAACAGTGGTAAAAGGGCAATGCAAAATGAGGACTGATCTCATCATAGACCATGGAGACCACCATGTTGGGTGGGTGGGGTTTGGTTTTATTTTGTTGGTGGTTCGGGGAGAGATGTTTGTTTTAAAATCTGCTCTGTATCTCTTCCAATTTGTACAATGACAGAGTGCAGTATTTATGACTAACAGTTGCCTTCTGGGCATTTTCCACAAGGTGCAATGCTAGAAACTCAAACAGATCTGAACATTTTCTTCCCATCATGGAATTAGATTTGCTCAACCTAGAAGTTATTAGCTGCCATTTTTTATTCTTTTCCCTCCTCTTTTTTCATCAAAATGTAGCAAATGCCTTACCATCTGAAAACAGGTGTTATGCTCATTTATAGCCTTCTTGCAGCACAAGTTTTACTTCTGCAGAATATTTTTAATTTTGGTGGTAGTTCTAGGACCTCACTAGACACTGCTTAGGTTCTGCTACCTCAGTAAGAATGTCTAGATTAAGCAACTGAGTTTGAAATTTATGGTCTTACCTTATATGACAAATAGTCTGTGAAAATGTCAGAAAAATGTTCCTACTCACCACATAGTTGGAGTCTGGTTTAGCTTTGCATGTCCACACCCAACTGCTTTGCTCTCCTATGGTACCAAGACGCACGCCATCTTTTGTGAAAAGGGAAACTTGTTTATCTGAACCTCCCAGTAAAATATACTCTCCTTTAGTAAAATAGCTAACACAGCAAGGATCAAAATTGAGCGTTCTGTCCTTCCCAATCTACAAGGAAAAATAAAATAAAATTAAAAAAAAATAAATCAAAAACATTAATTATTATTTAATGTTTTCTCAAGGCAACAACTGCTGTCACTGATACCATTCTTCTCACCTCTCTGGCCATGCACAACTTTTCAATACCGCAGAACCACTGACTAAATTAAGATTCCCAAAGGCAGTTCTAAAATACATCCAAGAATCCCTCTAGTCCCAAACTAGTCCACTTGGAATGCAAGCAATTCACAAAACCCCCTTTAACTGGTTGAAAAAAATACAAATACGTCCTCTACAGACCAGTACACCATATCACAAAAGTCAGCAAAGTTGTTAAGGGCTTTAATACAAGAACTGTGAGACAGCAGCTGAGCTGCCATGGGAGAAACAAGAGCTGAAGGAAAAGATGGTTTAAAAAAGGTAGACTCATAAAAGGTTGGGAAAACAGAAAACATTTAACGTAGCTAATAAAGCACTAGTATACAAACACTGTGAACACAGGACACAAAACAGAATCAGAAATGCCCTGCCATTCTTGAATGCACTTTCTAACACATACCTGTTTGCCACTAAGCTGGTAAAAGGAAAGTTTCTGACCCCAGTCTGCCACAGCTAAAATATCATTGCGTTCATCTCTAACAAAAAAACATAAAATAATTACCTAGTAATTCTACAGCGACTTATTAATAAATTTCTTAGAGCAACAGAACCAAGTAATAGGATAGCAAAATATACTTCATATTATTCTTTAAAAAAACCACAGACTGAAAGGACAGCAGATACATCTTGCCACTTAAAACTGAGCAGGATAGCTTGGGGACACAAAAGAAAAGTCAGTCTCCTTTACAGGAATAACTGCAAAGGTTGATGTATCACTTCACATACAGCTATATACGCAGTGGATACAGCGATGCTAATGGTCCCTTAAACAGATGAAGCACTTGGGCACGGATTCTGATCTTAGCTACAGTAGTACAAAGCCACCGCAACATCAAAGTCAATACAGCTGAGCAAGAGTGAACTACAATTATCAGTGTAAGGCGGGGGCGGGGGTGGAATATTCTTCATGTGAGACCGGCAGCAGACCGAGGAAAGGCTTCAGGTCTCAGATTTGTTAACTTTGGTACTCTGACACGATCTGTTCATCTTGGAACAAAAAATGAGGGTCACCTTCTCCACAGCTTCTTGGCTAGGAAGAAGGGAGATGCTGCAAATAATGCCTCTAGCCATAAACTGAACAAAAAGGAAACAGACAAAAAACCTAATGAAAAACTGTTTAGTAAGCACCCTCCTTTTGCTCGATGCATGATGCATTCACCTGTGGGGAAAAGCAACACGCTATCATACTTAAGAACAATCTCATAATGAACACACACTAGCTGAATTAATTAAGACCATACAGGCAACTGTTAATGTAGAATTTCCTAATTTTTTTGATGTCTGATTTTGTACCCTGCATAATACTCTCTGTCCTTGGTCCTTTTTGTAAATTACTGTTCTACATAATATTGATATATATGTTCCTTTGATGTTTCACTCACAACTTGAAATTCATAGAGGTCTCTTGTTCCTCATGGTCTTCTCCCTCTGCCTGACTATGCTGCCTACTGCCAGGCCTGGACTGCAGTACTGGTATCTTGTCTAAATAGCTGTGAACTGACTCCTCTTGTTCGTCTGCTCTACTCCAAAAATTATCCCACCATCCTCTGCAATAGCAATTGTTTATTCACATATTTGGGACACTATTCCCTCTGAATTGAAGTGAAAAAACAGCTCCCCTCTCTCTCCCCCAAGCCAAACAGACACCCCGCCCCCCCCCCAACCCAACTCAAAAACAATACAAAAGAAGAAAGGAATGTTTCTTGAGATTTAAGTGGAACTTGTTCCCAGTTTCTCCATTCAATTAAAGACTGGTAGCAAGCCAAAACCCCAAAACATAATCACTTAAAAAAAGGTAACGTACTTGGCATTAATCTGTTTCAGCAGGGATAAAAGTCAAGCCTTTCTGCAATCAATAAGCTAAGGATTATCTATGCAGCATGAAAAAAGGAAGGATGAAATTATTTACCTGGATGGATTCCAACAAATTGACCATATTGGAGATGAAGCACCCCCTGTACGCTCTATTTTTACTTTCTCATCGCCATTTTTATTCCTTACGCTGACAATGCCGTTGAACATCCCCAAAGCAAGGTACTGGCCATCATTTGTCCAGCTGATAAAACACATACATACTGAAGAACAAACTACTAAAAACAAGCAGCAGGAAGGTAGGATGGTGCAGCATACTCAAATAGGGATGATAGATTGAAATATACTTCTAAGAGGGAGTTCTGGGAGGCAGCCAGTAATCCTACAGTTTGTTTATGCATCTAAATCCACATTTATGGCAACAGCATGCACTACAGCAAGAACATTTTATTATATACACAGGAATTAAAAAAAAGTAGAAATTAAAAAAAAAAAATCAAAGTTCTCATCTGCTTGCAATACTTCTAACATGTGCTAAGTAACAGATACATTTTTGGGGATGACAGTGTTGGCAGCAGACCAGGCTGTTTTAAAAACCACATTTAAAACACTGATCAGATAAAACTGCATGGTGCTGGGACAAGAGGAGACCTAGTTTCTATTCTCATCTCTGCTGTAGTGCTATGGATGACTTTACACAAATTAATGTACGCTTGCTTCAGGTTCCCTATAATAGCAATATCTCCTTCTTCTAAAAACATCAACAACACAGGAGATTAACAGCTCTACAAACAAAAATATAATTATTTTTCCTTTAACTTCATTTTATTGTTATTGCACAAGATGGCCGAACAGAGGGAGAGAGAAGTTAAGACCCTTGCTCAAGACCAGAACACCTCTCTGACACTTTCAGAATAATTCAGTTATAAACTGTACCAAACAAAAACCAAATCCCTTTGCTATTCAAAAAAAAAAAAAAAAAAAGCTCTCTCTGAGAAGACTACACAAGAAAGAACAAATCATCTTTGATAAATATGAGCCATATTCCTACTGGAGCATTATAAACGCTACTCAGGTTATTTTAATTATGAGAATGGTAAAGCAGCACAAAGTACACAATGCTACTGAACAGCAAGGCAGGAGAGCCTGTCTCATACTACTAGGTGCTGTTTCTGCATATGTTGAACTATTTCACTTCAACTTTTTTTTCTTTAAGCTTGCATATTATTTTGAATTGTTTGTATCAAAACTAACTTAAATGACACAAGTAATCCTTAAAACTTACCTACAACACGTAATCTTACTGCTAGTTTTATGTTTAGAGACTGACTTCTGTTCAGGAGACCACAAGCCTTGATTAAAGCAAACAAAAAGCCAAAGTAAATTACAAGTAAGCATTCACCAGTGTTCAGATCAGAAACTAACATTGTCAGAAAACTCAGTTGGGACTTCAGAGGGATCAAAGTCTCAGCAACTGCTAGAAGAACAGAATCACAGAATGGTTTGGGTTGGAAGGGACGTTAAAGCTCATCTCGTTCCAACCCCCTGCCATGGGCAGGGACACCTCCCACTAGACCTGGTTGCTCCAAGCCCCGTCCAACCTGGCCTTGAACACCTCCAGGGATGGGGCAGCCACAACTGCAACTCTTTAAATAAGTATTATTTATCAGTAAATGGGGGGGTGGGTGTGGGGTGTGTCAGGGGGAGGAATCCATCTTAATACCACAGAGGGTGTCTCTGCAAAAAATTATAGTAACAAAGTAGTACATCTTACCCTGTGGCACCTCACTACATATTCCTTTCCAACTGAGTTTAAGTGATTTAAATAAGCATCTAATGTTACTTAACTTTAGGCAGTTTTGTATCTCATCTTTCCCGAGTATAAAGAACTGTAGCTATCTGCAGTTAGCTTAGCTATACAACTTTAATAGAATTTACTGGCTTAATGGAAAAGTTAGAGGAAGAAAACATACCAAAATCACTGGAAGAGCAGGATGCCAACTGATGAGTAAGAGGATTGTATGAAACGCACTGTATAGAGTCATTATGCCTAGAATGAAGTTACAAGAATGATTTATTGAAATATGATTAAATGCTCCCTTTTCTGACTTTCAGCAAGATAGCTGAAAGGTTTACCAGATGCCAGAAATAATTCAATCAGGTTATATTACATCAAATTAATCTGCAGTTACTGTAAACTAAATCAGTAATAAACCTTACAAAAATTGTCTCTAAGTGGCAGGATTCACTGTATTTAGTCAAGATTAGCGACAAATGTATGTAGATTGTGGTTTGTGAAATATGATTAAAGGTTATAGCCAAATTCCAAAACAAGTATTCTTGTGTATGCTCCTAGTAGTATGCTAGCTTGTGCGTACTAACTAGTAATAAATGCACACACACATTCAGAAAGAGAATTTGAAGATGTCGCTTGAGAGGGATGATATAAAAACAAAGCCAGAAGATGGAAATATGCCAAAAGTACCAAACCTTCTATTTAATTTGGTCTTTGAACCAGTTATATTAATTTTGTTTATATACAAGATCACAGTCCTATTCTATTTCATTTTATTTCGATCTACAGAGTTTCCCCAGTTCTCCGCCAGTCCTCTAAATTCAGAGATTTATCTAGACTTCCTATCCTCTTTTATGCCTTGAATTGCTTTCCTGCCTCATTCAGATACTTCAACTGTTCTTTTCCTCTTCCCTCTCCTATTACCCCTTGGCATTTTCTCTGACCTTAGTCAACCTTCTTCCAATCTAACGGCACGTACTCTTTGACAGCAGAAGTGCATAATCAAAGTCCATTTTTGAGAGGCATAGAATTCAAAGGCATCACTTACGTGTATTTCAGAATTCCTTCTAACTTTGAAGTCCAAATTATCACACTTTTATCAGCCGAGCCAGATGCGAAACGTTTGCCTACGAATTAAATATAATTTAAATCCCACACATTTAAGAATCACTTTCACTCCAAATACCCAATCAAAGAGAGAGCAAGAAGTTCTTGAACTTGACAAGGCTCAAGTAATAAAGGGTCTAACACTGCAAGTGTTTTAATGCGACTGCATTTCTCCAGCTACTTGAAACTCCAATGACTTAGTTATTCCCACAGAGCTTGCCTCATTAAAGCCCAGCCATGCAAGCAAGCAGCCAGTCTTTCCAACACTGCCAGTCACGGGTTACAGATTTTATGTTAACAGTGTCAAGGGAAAAATGGTACATTTTCACAGGTATCACCTATAACTTAAACAGTAGTATTTAAGAGGAAGTCCTTTGAGCCCACAGACAGTAAGTCCCCACAGAATGAGAATCAGAGACAATAAAAGAACTGGAAGCAGAATAAGGTCTGTACTGAGCATGGTAATGCGTGAAGGATCAGAAGATCGGGAAGCCTTGGGATAGAGAAACTATGGGAATAAAAATCAGAGGCAGGTGGAGTACCAGAAAGAGGGATCTCCGGAGTAAGCCTTCTCCCCATGTTACCCCACAATAGAAACCATGACTGAAGTAAAAGGGGAGGGAAAGTGGGGACTACATTTCTTGAATTAACAGGTAACCTTTACATGTAGAAATACAGTACTTTTGCATCTAGCATTTGTATGGCAGCTCAAACACTCCATTAAAAACCAAACAAACCACCACACTTACACACATGTTCAAAATACTGTTACTGAAACAACCCCGATCTCTATTTATCAATTGGCAATAAGAAATGGAAGATGTGCACTTTACAAACCAGACTAACAAAGCCCCCAAATTGATATTTACCATCTTTAGCATAAGCCACACAGTATACAGTGTCCTTATGTCCTTTCAAAGGCTGAATTAAGGTGCCATCAGAAGTATCATATACCTATTTAAACAGGGAAATAAACAAACAAACAAAACAACACAAACATACAAACAAAAAATAATACATAAAAAGATCTTCCAGTAAGGATTAGGATATAAAATTACTGAAGGCCAACAAGATTATACACTTTCTTTTGTGTTTGCTTTTTTGCATAGCACACAGGCCACGCAAGACAAAATGTTTTAAAGTGTAGAAGCAGCTTTCCTTAACGTAATACTTCTCAGAATGAAAGACTCAGTATTACAAAATTACAGGCACAAAAGCAGTTTCCAAAACAGCTCATTTGGCCAGCTGGTTTTACTTCTTTCCTCACATTAGATGTTTAAACATAATAAATAACTGGAAGGACCATCACTAAATATACCATTCTGTGAGCACTGAAAATAACAAAACCTGCTGTTCTGCAGTTCTGAACGACATCTCTGTAATCGTGCCATCCATCCACCCACCCCCGCAGTTTCTACATCTGCCCCATTGGAAAGCTTTGCAGGAACCGTGAGAAGCGCGGTCCTGAGCTGCTCTTGCTGATGGATTAGCAGGAGGAAAGTGGACTCAGGGAACCACAAAAAAGCTCTAGTCCGAGCTTCTCACAAAATAGGGACATCAATTTGAATTTCTTTCCCCTTTTCAGAGATTTGCATGAGACTTGTAACAATGCAGTATTTGTATACCATGCCATTGTCGCAAGTTTGGGTGCAGGTTAATGGATTTCAAACCAGCAGATGAGGTGCAAGAGGATGAGATGACACAAGTAAATTAAATCTCATTACTTTTGGAAATGGAGCTTAAAACTTGGTAAGAAACATTAAAAAGCTTCAAAACACTTTACAGTTAGCACACATTAATATATATGTAGATATGAGGCTGGACTAGTAGAGATAAGAGGATTTTTGATGGGTTATATTCATAAGTTAATGTGAAAGACGTCATATTCGTACAGCTGTAACTGCAAGAGGAAAAAAAAGTTCCCCTACCAGCAGTCTATTTCCAGCAGCAATTATCAATTGAGTCCCATCCGGTTTGAATGCAAGGTCATAAATACTAAAGAAAACAAAACAAAACAAACAAACAAAACAAACAAAAAAACCAACAACAACAAAAAAACAAAACAAACAAAAAAACCCCATGTTAGTAGGCAGAAAATGTCTCCTTTAATGTCAAAGATGCCACATAACAAAAATCGTTAACTGCATACTTGAGAGTATATCTGATTCCTGAGAAAGTTCTCCAATCGGAAAGAACCCTCTGTGACCACCTCCCCGTGCTCAGGAAGAAGCCCAGGCTCCAGGCCTGGACACACAAGGATGGCAGGTTTGGAAGAAGCCTGCAGCAGCACCCTTGCGCACAAGTACAGACGCAGGCTGCTGGCCTGAGAAAAGCAACAACAACCCCACAAGTCCCTGCGTTACTGGATCACCAGCATCAGCCCAGAGGCCGCAGGACCTCAGCCCCTCCTGCCCGCCGCTGGCCCGCCCAGGGGACGGAGAACGGCCGGCCGGAGAACGGAGGC
>VYXH01003520.1:0-21861 GCA_013397275.1 Burhinus bistriatus | reverse complement strand
GGGAGGGAGGGAGGGAGGGGAACGTAAGGCCTGCGGAGGCGGCTGTGGACGCCGCCTGAGCAACGCCTGACCTCCCAGGATCGCATCTGGAGAGCTCTCAGTGCTCTTCCAGCTTCGGAGGCGGGAGGGAGAGCACGGCAGATGAATACCCATTCCCTCGCTAGCCTCCAGGGTGGCCAGCGAGCGGAAGATAGTCTGCTACACGCGCTGTACATGGAGTAACGCTTCGCCTTTGTTAGGTTTCCCCTCTCATACCGGTTCTGTTTATCTCAGACACCATGCCTGCCCTCAGACCTCTCGTGAAACCTAAAATCGTCAAGAAGAGGACCAAGAAGTTCATCCGCCATCAGTCTGATCGATATGTCAAGATCAAGGTAAAAAGTCACTGGAAATTCATTAGAAGACGAATGCTGGGATAGTCGGACATGGTTGCCTTAGGGGTCATGGTGAATTAAAGCACGAACGGTCAACGTTGAAACAGTCTGGTCAGTGCTGTAACAGCCTGGCACAGTGGGTGTTTTTGGAGATTGGTTTTGGCTAGAGCTGTGACTGTGATGCCGGTATTTTCAGACTGATAATCGTTTCATAACTATTAAATATTTTCTATGTTTCTTCAGCGCAACTGGCGTAAACCGAGAGGTATTGATAACAGAGTGCGCCGGCGGTTCAAGGGTCAGATCCTGATGCCCAATATCGGCTATGGCAGCAATAAGAAGACAAAGCACATGCTACCCACGGGGTTCAGAAAGTTCCTGGTCCACAACGTCAAAGAGCTGGAGGTGCTCATGATGAGCAACAAGTAAGTGTGGGCCTGTGGGCTCCCTGTCTCGTGCGGAGCCCTCGCTGGCAGCTCTGCCGCCTGCGCTGGGGCTGCGTGCTGCCTGTCCCGAACAGCACTGGTTCAGGTGATGAAAAGGCAGCACAGTCGGGGTGAGACATAGGCGGGAGACGAGGGAAACTCTTGCTTTGAGAGCACGAAGGTTGTCTTGGTTTCTGTAGTGCTGCTGTGCTGCCAAAGGTGATCTGTGGCAGAGCCACTGGCAGTGAGGGCACAGATGCTGTCCCAGGGGCTGGCGAACTTGTACCTTTGGCAAAAATACGACATTATAGTGGTGGCAAACAGCACTGTACCTACTTCATTTTTATAAAATAGTGATCAGAACTGTGGCTTTGGATCTGTTCAGACACAGACCTGAATCTACTTGTAGCACTTTCTTTCACAACCAAGTAGTAAGCGATAATTAACACCAGTACAAGCTACCTCTTACTGACTCTTCATTCACAAGAAAGCAAGTGGCAGGGCTGAGCTGGAGGCGAGCCCCAGCTTCAGGCGGGAACAGGTCAGGCTTGGCGATGGGGGTGGGAGGCGTGTGGTTCCACTCTTGTGTGGCGATGCTTCCGTGCTCCACTGTGTCTGAGCATGGCCAGCCGGCTCTGGAGCACTTGCACAGCAGCCTTGGCTGCTGCCAGGGATACTGGAGCCAAGCCTGATGTGTGGTCTGTTTCCGGCAGGTCATACTGTGCAGAGATTGCGCACAACGTGTCTTCTAAGAACCGGAAGATCATTGTGGAGCGAGCTGCTCAGCTTGCCATCAAGATCACCAATCCCAACGCCAGACTGCGCAGCGAGGAGAATGAATAAACTGGCTGCTGCATCTGAGATGTATTTAATAAAGTATAAAAACAAACTCTGGTGGATGTTCTGAATGGCCAAAGGGAAAGACTGGCTTGCTGCCTGTGTGCAGGTGTGGCAGCCGCCTGCTGCCGGGGGTCAGCATGGCATGAGCCTGGCTTGCCAAGGGTGGACTTGCAGTAGCGCACTCACTCATGGTGGTGATTTGTGATGTCAGTGTGATAGCTAACGAATTCAGGAGTGCATGCAGCTTCACAAGTATGTTTTTTATTTTTTATACCACTCAAACAGAACAGCTGTTCTTTCACACAGCACTATAAATATTTTTCACATCAAGCACTCTGTCAAAAAAAGAAAAATGAAAGCTTATTACAGCTCCATGGCTACAAGAAGTGTGTCACGGTGGCCTTGTTGTCTCGTTTGCTGTTAACATCTTAAGGCTTTTTTTCCCCTGTGCAAAGCAGGATTTGAACTCAAGAGTCACTATTGAGTAAGTTTTCAAATGACATAAGGGTTAGTGCAGGCTGCTTGTGTGCTTGCACCTCTGGCTAGTTGACTTCCCCTTCCTACTTCTGTGACACTACTGAGTACCAGCTTTCCCACAAATGTCTGCTGCTGTCCAGTGCCCAGGGTTCAGTGTAGATCAGTGCCTTCAGGGCTCGTCGCTCAACGCAAACACCCAGCTGCTCAAAGGGGGGAAGATAAGCCAGTGTTTAACGCAAAGAAAAGCTTAGTGTAAGGTTTATTACTGTAACACAAGCCTCTCTTTTGGAAGACAGCTGGTTGAGGTATGTTGCAGACAAAACCATAAAAATGGAAGTCAAACAAGATAGCTCCGTCTTGCCCAAACACTGCAGAACTGAGCGCTGGGTGGAGAGCCTGGGGAGCCTAGGTAGCAAACCATCCCTGCGCAGCTCTTGCAGCCTGGCTGATGGAAGTCTCCTCTTTTTGAAACGGCCTATGGTTATGATGCTCATCACTAATCAAAGATGTGACTTCTAAATTTTAGCCATGTTATTTAGTGAAACAATATAAATACATTCTTCAGGCAATTTGGGAGAGAAAGTGCATGTGCAGTGGTTAAAAAAAAAGTTTTAAACTATTTCCTTTGTACTGCAGTAAGGAAATAATTCAGGAAGCAATTTCCATTTTTCATGGAAACACACTCATTTTGATCGCTTTGTACACCCCTTAAGAACTTGCTGAAAAATTAGAATACTCTTCTTCCAACCCCTCCCCTACATAAGGACACATTTTCCTTCTCTCACACATCTCGTTAGGATTCAGCGAGGTGCCTGATGCTTGCAAGTGCAGCTGGAACCAGCCATTTTCCGCTGTTGGTGCCCAGTGACTTGCAAGTGGCTGTGACAGTACAGTCCAGCTCGATGACGTTCTCCCTTGGCCCATCTGTGGCATCTCCGTTGGGTTAATGCATTGCAAGGGCAGGAAGTGAGGGCATAAACAGGCAGATCTTACTTAGCTCATGTCCATTGACTCTGAGGTGGGTAGGGAAGCAGAATCTTTCTGAATGCTCTCAAAAAGTGATGCCATTTCAGGATTGGATCTGATCTGAGATGAAAACTCAGCCATCACTGGACTTTTCTCTACTTCAGGGATGGTCAGGAGAGCAGCTACTGCTCTCATGGCGGATCGCTTCAGTTCATCCTGCTTCTCAAACTCCTGTTTCACGGAACCAGCTTTTACCTACAAATCCAAAGCACCATTTTTAGTTGGCATTTAGAAAAGACAGTAGATGCAGAAAGAGTCAGACACACCAGCACAGACAGAGACAAGCAGATTATTTTCTAGCTGGAGGAGCACGGGGAGCGGGCTGCTCAGAAGCAGTGACAGAGAAGGCTAACAGCACGGGTGGCTTTGTGGTGGAACCCACCCCCAGGGCGTTACACGCTCTGCCTGATCTCACCTTTGTGGAGCAAGTTGCCCGGAGCGGTTCAATCAGTCGCTCGAGCCGTTGCAGCACAGCGTTGGGACAGAGCGTTGACAGCCGAGCCAACATTATGAAAGTCAGCATCTAGACAAAGGAGGAATGATAAAACAGACGTTGCTTCACCGCACCCTCTGATCCTCCAGGCTTAGAGCGTGGATTCTCTCTGCTGAAACCCGTGCTCATCCTCCCTGTAGTGTCATGCTATACCCACACGGTGGTGAGTTTCTTTGCACTTGTGCACGGGGTTTTAGTAAGAGCTTTGGTTGTACTGGAAATGCACCCGCTGGCAGCCAACATACCAGAGTGCCCAGCTGGGCTCTGGTCCCAGGTGCGCGTGGTGCCCTGCTCTCAGGTGTCTGTAAAAGGCTGACAGCCTTTGACAGAAATGGCAATGTTCAGCACAGGGATGGTGCCTTTGCTGTACCCATGTCTAAGTGGACGTAAATCAAATAATAGTATGAAAAGGAAGTAGCGCTTCCTATTAAGCTATGAGGCCATCAACAATGACAATGCTAAATTTTTTTTAATATAGTGGTCAATGGCCACACTGAGCAAGGGACAATCCTGAGTTTAAGGGCAGAAGGAACTTATTTTAGACTTTGGTAGATTTCCTATAAAACCAGCTGCACCAAGGTTGCGTTTTCAAGGCCACCATGGTCAAACTAGAGCTAGACAATGTCAGATGGAAAGGCTGCAGCAGTTGCAGAGAATAGGAAACAGCACGGCAGGGGCACCCTGTGCTGTGGTGACACAGCAGCTCAATTCAAGCCCAGGCCCCCAGAGAATGAATAACACCAGTGATACCACCACCCTCCAGCAGTTACACTGGATCTACCCGAATGTCATAGTGATCCTTCAGTCCATCCTCCACATGATTCAGGTACTCATAGATATCCAGTCGGTCAAGGCAGCTTTCCAGCAGCGTATACATGCATTCAAAAGCAGCTTTCCTCACGTCAAGGCCATCATCCACTGTATGCTTGAATGGCCCCATTTCTACCTTAAACAAGAAAAAAATACAGCTGTCACCTAACATCAGACAAGGTGACAGCTTCGTCCCAGCTTCACACACACTGAGTCACTGCCATATTGCAACCAAGCCAAACTAATGACATACCTCCCGGATGAGTTCCTTCCTGACCTTCGTTTCGTTATACAGGCTGGGGAGAACTACATTTAGTAAATCTCGGATTAAAGAAGGTTTGTTGTGGGCAGCAGAATTAAACATGGCTAAAGCCACACGTCGAACATTCAGGTCTGGATCCTGAAGAGTTTTTAAGAAGTCACCTGTGGGATAACAGGAGCCTGATTATAAAAGCACCTATGGTAAAATAACTCTATGGGCACAGTAACAGAGACATTTGAGGTGCTTTCCCTCCCTTCATTTGCGATATAGTAAATGGAAGAAACATGACTTTACTGCATTTGGGCATAAAAACAAACCACATGATTCTAGCTACCTCATCCTAAAGTCAAATCAGAAGATTTGGTATTCAAGGAAGTTGGGTTTTGGTTTTGTCTTGCTCAGATCTCATCTGCTCAGACTTCTCTGAAACAGAAGGCCCCGTTTTATACAACAGACCTGAGATGTGGGCTCCCTAGACACAAGACCCTTTTAACGTAGGTTGTATTTTCCAAGATCCTTGTCGTGGGATGCTTGAATCATAAGTTTAAATGCACAAGGAACTTAGGCTCCCTAAAAAACTCTGTCACCGATGGAACATGCCCAAGAGCAAGGCATCAGAGCTTCTAACAAGGACTCACATGACAGTGATGCTCTTTAATCCCAAAAGCAGAGAAACACAGATAAAACCTAACTGGATTAGATGAGGTTCACATAGGTGTGAAAAATCCCTGAGCTGCTAATGATGCCTAACATCTCATGTTCCCAGCTCCCACTGCTGTTTGTACTAGCCTACCTATGCAACCTTTCAGGAGAGCATCGATAGGCTGAGGCTGGTCTGCAATTGTGAATTTGACTGCAGTCACCACGGTGCTCCGGGCATGCGGAGAGCCTGCAATGAAGATGGAAAGAAAAACCAGTGAAAGATTAAGAGACAAAATCACTGCTGTAACTTTGTGGTACATATTCTACTCTTGGTTACGTTACACATGCATTGAAGAGATAAGAGAACAGAGGATTTGTCTTAACAACCTCCTTGTTTAAATCCTGCTCCTGCACAACCTCCTTGTGCACTCCCTGTTCCTAACACCCTCTTGCCCTCCTTACTAACCACTGCTCCTCTGATCCCCCCTTGCAGAGATCCCCCATTTCCTTCTCACCTCTGCAGAGTGGCTTTGCTCCCTGTTGTACCCACCAGCAGTTTACAAGAGGACTTTCCAGCAAAAGAAGGCATTTCCCCACTCTCACCATTGCCCTTCCCATTACCTGATGACAGCTGTTTTTTCAACCGGGGCAGCAGCTCAGAAGGATTCACCAAAGTCAGCTTCCCCAAGCATTCAGCCACCACATTGCGCGTCCCTTCCTCTGTGCACTCACAGTGCTTGAAAAGCAGAGCCCAAATATCCTCCACATAAGGTTTGAGGCCATCAGCCGGAGAGGAGCTGATGACTTCTTTTAGAGAGTGCAGCAGGAGGTACTGTCTCTTGGGCTGGCTTCCGATCTCTTTCAGCATGAAGGGAAGATACTCCTTAAGATTCCCAACACTGACATTCCCCAATGCATAGGAAGCAGCGGATTTCACCTCTTCGCTGGGGGAAGTGAACGCTTCCAGGATGACGGTTTTGAGCTCTCTCTGAGCACTGAGGTTCATGGTGCGCCCCATCTCTGCCAGTGAAAGGAAAGCTAGCACTTTAACAGCAGAGCTGGACTTGGGGTTTTTTACATCCTGGATAAACTGGTTCACTATCACAGCAGCTTCCTTTGGGCAGGCTGAGGAAAGGGCTGCCACACACTTTGCGACAGAGTAATACGCCTGTTTGTGCAACGTCACTGATGCCCCGGCTGAACCTGAGGAGTAAATAGGTGCAGTCAGCTGCTTCATCAGCTCTGAGTAACCCATGGTGGCTGTCTTTGTCAGAACCAGAGCCTGGAAGAAGTCTATGATGGCACTCAGTGCGCCTCCTTGCAGCAAAGGTGAGTGGACAAGCTGAAAGATTTCAGAAAGAACTGAACCGCTGATCTTAGAGATGCAGGATGGATAAACCTTAGCTAACGTAGTAAGGAACATGATAGCCACCTGGGAAACATGCATGTCATTCTCAGTAATTAAAGCAGGGAGCTCTGTTAGGACAGACTCTATCATGGCAGGCTTGAGGCAGTCACTGTAGTTCTTCACCAGGATGTCCAGAGCAGTCAGAGTGCTCAGTTTCAAGGCACGTTGATTCTTTCTCAAGAAGGAAGCTAGAATGGGGAAACCTTCCACTAGAATGGGTCTCAAATCTATTTTAAGTGGAGAACTGGCGATTAAGGTTAATGCTTTCACTGTTGTCAATCTGGTGATTTCATTTTTGAGCCTCTCCAGAAATATCTTCAAGGTTGGATGGAGATCAGTGCTTAAATAGTCTCCCAGATTGTAAATAATTTGTCCCATGCAGGAGATAGCACGCTCTTTCACTTCCTGGTCGATGTCAGCTGCCTTTAGTCGCTTCAGAGTACCAGGGAAAAGGTCCTTCACATAGGGCTTGGCATCAAAAGTGCAAGATTTGTCCAAAGGCCTGATAACTTTCACAAGTTGCTGAGTAACCAGCAGAGCTTCTGAAGTGATCTTATAAAAGGGGTCTCCAATACAGGTCACAACGGGAGGTAACAGGCTTTTGATATAAGGATGAAATACCTCCGGCTGGTGGTTGCAAAGAAGAACATGAAGGAAAGACAGTGTATCAATCCTCATGTTGGAGGAGCTGGATTTATCGGCCAAGGAGAAAACAATACCTGTGCAGGAGAGACAAGAATGACTGCTGTCTTATTTCAGCAAGTGGTTTTTATCAAACTCACTCCTCCTCTCAAAAAATGGACACAATCGGAATCAGTTTGCTTTCTTTCCTCTCCTCACCCAAAAGATACATGCCATTGAAGAGATCTACTCTCCTTGCTGTCTTTCTGTTTTCCAGGAAGCGGCAATTCAGACATAACTGTTCTTTGTAGCAGTCCTGGATGGCTGGCTACAAAAACTTTTTAAAAAGTTAATTCAAATAGTCATCCTGGGCTGAGACGAGAAGGGATGGTTAGTCAAGTGCAAATAAGTATGACAAAATGGTATGAAATTAAAGACTGGGAAAGCCTAGTCTCAACAACAGGCACTCCAGGCAGCAGGAATGCCCCTTCGTGAGTTTTTCCTTCATACTTCTGTGGGAAGTTTTGTTTTTTGTTTTTTTTTTTAAAAAAAAAAAAGGAAAGAAGCTGGGGCTCTTATGTTCATCTAGTTTTACAACTTCTGTTAGTATTGTTTGAAACATAATTCTGGACAATTAAAGATGAACTGCCTTTGCAGAAGGGAGGTACTTCCAAGTCCAATTTCTGTGGCACATAGTTACATTTCCAGAAGATTTAATGAGAAACGTTTACAACAATGCTACTTGCCACGCCTGAAGTCATGCCTGACTCTTGGCTTGAATGTTTTTTACCAATCTATTAATTCCTAAGAGGGAGGTGCACGGATCAGGCCCAGAGACAATCACAGGAGACTTTTTTTTTTTATATTTACTATATAGTCACACCAAAAGCAAAGTCATGACCTTAGTACTATGAGCCTTTCAGCAGTGTGGGATGCTTCATGAACCCATAGGCAGGAAAGCTCAGAGGAAAATGTGGCGGTGCAAATTAAATAATCAGTCAATACAAATAATTTTTAAAACGACACTACATTTTGTAAAAGAAAATGTCACTCATGTCTCAGCAGGCTAACAGTGTAATTCCAGCTAGTTTCAAAGGAAGCTGGAACAGGCCCTCCTAAAAGCATCTCTTCAGGGGACTGTGAAAATGAACTTAATATTCTCACCCTGGCTTTCAGTGGTAGACAGAAGCCAGGAATGATATGGGAACTGTTTAGCACATCAACATGGAACAGAACTTGATGTGTATATCCTGGTGCTGAGCAGAGATAATATACTGGAATAAAACTGGAACGTGCAGACAAGGAGCATACACGTTAGGAATGGATTGAGACAACCCTGCTCCTTCACCCCCAGACCACGGACAAGTTTACCAGGGACTAATGCAGGGATGTGATCTGCCAGGCAACCAGGAAGAACATTGGCCAGTTCTGTCAGGAGGCTGAAACAACCCTGTCTTGATTTGATGCTCTTTTCTTTGAGCTGCTTGTGCAAGGCCTTGACGATGTTGGGGACCTGCAGTTTGGAAAAGAAAACCATGTCTGTCATCCCAGCTTCCAGGGCACAGAGCCACACTACCAAAGCAGCTAGCTCAGCTGAGCCAGAGGCACTAACAGTACAGCAAGAGAACAGGGGGACAGCAAGAAACAGCACACCCGTTCACCAGAGGAGAACGGACTTGGAATAGATTACAAGACAGTGTATGTGAAGAAAAAATACATGAAAAGAAGAGTGAGAGGGGATGTTATTCTTCTTTTCCATATTCTACAAACAGACTCCTAAGCAGCCCTTCCTGAAGTTGGTGACATCCCCTAACACAGAAGCTTAAAGAAACACAACAAAATAATCAGACCAGGACACACTGCTACAAGAGCTTAAAGTTTTATGGTTCCTTCCTGGTCTGCTGTTTAAGGATCTAGTGTCATCATTATATTTAAACTTGGACACCCTGCCAGTGTTTCAGTGAAATCAAAAAACAAATCACAGGGCTGAGGTGCAGATTATTTAAATAAGTATCTCATACATATAAGATGATTAATCAGTGATGTAATTACATTTTGGCAGGGATTTTAACCCTCCTGCTTCAAGGACTCACCAGTCAGTAGTAGCATCAGCCAGAAAAAACGCTGCTCTCACAGTCATGCTACTCTACAACAACATGGTTATTTCCAGTGTTTCTTTTGTCTTCTTCTAAAATGGCATGTGTGGACCACACTGTTAGCAAGGATCCTGGGCTAGGCAGAGTCCTGATCAGCATGTATGGCTACATTTTTCTCACTGTAATTACTCCAGCATATTTCTGAATTAAAGCAGCGCATCAGAAAAATTCCTTCCACTATTGTTTGTCTGATCAGCAGTGATGTGCAGACTGTGTGCATAACCACAGCAAGCTACCCTGGAAGCCACTGGCTGTTTTCCTATAGTGAACCGAACTGCATGCTCTCATACACCTACTGACCAGATTCAAACCTTACTGAGCTTCCAGTAGCTTACTCTGGTACACTTCTACCATGATGTATTCTATGAGTCTCCCCAGCAGCAGCTGGAGTAACTGTCAGGCAACAGATCGACACCTCACCCAAAGGCTAACCTGTCTCATACACAATCTGCAAACACGTGCCACAGGCTAGAGGAGGGGGGCAATGCAGGTGATACCTCAGTGCTCCTGCACTGGCTCAGCACTCTCTCCCTTGGAATGGTGGGAGAGAAACAGTAAACGGTCAGCCCTCAGGATTTGGACCCCTCTGGCTGCGTGCCCAAGGGCTCCTTCAGCTAGCTGTGTTCTCAAGCTTAACTACTAGGCATATTCATCGGTGGCATGGTACATTGCTTTCTGATTTAATCCAGCCTACCACCTTCTCACACACCTGGTTCTGAAGCATTGTCAGAGGAATGTCATCTTTGCCAGAGGCATCCGAAGCATGCAGCCAGCTCTGGACAGGCAGCGTTTGCTTCAGCAAGGAGATATAAGCACTGAAGATGTCAGCTTTGACATTCTCCTCCCTCTCTTTGAATCTGCTTATCAAGACCGGGGAAAGAGTTTTGTAGAAGTCCTGAAGGAGATCATGCCTGCTGCTGACAATGGCCTCCAGGCACTTTGCTGCAGACCTGCGGACTTTCCAGCTGATGTCATCATCATCGCTGTACTCATCATCACTTTCTGGAAAGAAGACAAGAGAAACCAAGGTGCACCATTATGAGAAAACCAGAGCTAGAGGATCACTTGATCCTCAGAGCTTCCCTCTCCAGCTGACCAGACAGATGCCAGTAACACACACACACATTCGGGAACATGAAATTGTCCAGAATAGCCTGTCCCTACAGAGGTCATTACCAGCCAATACAACCCAGGGCTGCCTTGTGTCAGATTATTCTGTTCCAAGTAAGAGCTGATGGAAAAAATAAACCTTCATGTTACTGCCCTTACTGGCCACTTCAGCTCAGGCATCAAGGCTTTTGTTTTGAAGGAAGAACAAGGTTCTCAGATTTTAAAGCCAGAAATACATAAATATTTGTCTTAGCAATTCTGAATGGCGCAAAACAGAGTAACAATTTACTATGTTATTGGCAGAACACTTAACATATTCTCCATGAAGCTGGCCAGTTTCTTACCCCAATTAGTATGAAAGTAAACAAAAATTCCTTTCTTCAAGGGAACTTGTTCTAACTTTTGCTCTTAGCTGCCACACTATATGCAACTATAAATAAAGACATTCTGAAATGTTGTCTATAGCAAACAGGCATTAAAGGTAGCCCTCCTATCTGACCAAGGCTTGACATCCACCTCAAAGTAAACACGATTCCGAAAATAAGTGGAAGGTCTCTTTTGAAGACAGTATCGGATTGCTTCACTGATGACTAAGACATTTTTAGTGGTGGAACACAATGTTTTTAATGGTGGCACTTTTAAGTGTTCAGGATTGTAGCTTTGCTTTCTTCTGCTACAAAGTAGTAAAAAATAGCTACCTCAAAGTAAAAATATAGTTGTGTGGCTACTATGTTTGTAGGCTGAGTTAAGTTGCCTTGAAACTGTTAAATCAAAATTGCAGATATATTTAACGTAGCAGTTAAGCATATACCTCTTCCTGCAAAAAAAGGCAACAAGCCTCACAAAGAGGCACACAAGTACAGGCTCTGCAGCCTCTAGGTGACTGCAAAGATGAGCTTTGGCTGGCTGCTGTGCTAAAGGAACAGTGTGGATGTGTGGAAAACACCGTAGTAGACGGAGAGTTAAGAGGAAGCAATGCAGAAACCAAGAAAAAGCTGCAGTCTGACAAAGCAGCATGGTTCTGACACACCCTGGCAGGGGTGCTGGCTGCCACAGCCTGGAAGTGCTGCTTGCTTGCCTGACCTCCCCTGTGACCAGGGAAAACAGGAGTTTTACCAGTCCTGTAAATAAGTGAGACTACATCAAAGATTTCTGATTCCTTTTCTAACTAGAGTAAGCTACAAATGCTGGCTAGCTGCCTGGTTAAAAACGGTAACACTGCGTAACACCCCAGTAGATGCAGTAAGAGGGTAACTGTTTAACTGCAATTTCTAGATCTGCCTGTATTTCTCAAGAAATACCATTTTGCCAGGACTCAAGTAAGAAGCCATCTCTCTCACATAAGCCTAAGCCTACTAGAGCTAAACTATGAGGACAGACAGGAATCCCTGTTACAGCTGCATTCAAATGCTTGGTGTCACCACCTGAGGTCTGGACAAGCCAGAACAGGCAAGACTGACAGCGTTCACGGCTCCCTTTGAAGAACCCTTGCATATCAAGTCACCTGCTTGGAGCAGGGATCTGAGGTCTGCCTGGCAGGCTGCAAGCAGCAGCGCCACCTTTGGGAGGACAAGGGAGCGTATCCAACAATCGGGATGGCAGAGCAGCTGGTCCTCAGGATTTCCAGGGTTTAGGCCTGGCTGCTTGCGGTATGTGCTCTAAGAAACTCCTGCAGTCAGCAGGCACAGGAAAAACAGTGCTTCCTTGGTCTAGCTCTCCACTAAGCTAGTTCAGAATTCAAGTTTCAGTGTTTCCACTGTTGCCTAAGACAGGCAGAGATCTGAGGACTTTGTGAGAAAAAAGTAAAACTAACAAACTCAGAATGACTGCTGGAACATTGCACATACAGCTACATTATTACCATTGGTAAATTAAAATAACCCATTTAAAAGTACTGACTGTCTTGAGGCAGATCTGAAAAGTAACATCACAGAGGGTGAGAAAGCAGGAAGGGGAGAAATGTTAACCCAGCGTTCTGCTGAGCACAGTCACCCTCACAAACAGGCACCTTGCTCTTCATCCTCGCCGTTTTCAGTTTCCATCATCTCTTCCTCGTCCTCCTCCTCATTATCATAGTTGTAGTTTGGGTCAAAGGTGATGTACTTCAAACACAACCCCATCACATTAGGGATGTGAGGGTTAATTTCCTTTGGGCACCTATCATGGCAAATAAAAATCCTAAGAGTTAATAAATTAAAGACTAAGCTGTTTTAAATATCCAAATAATATAATTAATCTCAAAACGATCCCCAAATGCTTCACAGACTATATTAACATTTTGTTAATATGAGTTAAACCAGAGTGGCTCCTTCCTGCTGAGAATGAAGCAAGAGCATATTCCCCTGGGGAAGATGCAATGATTTCTGTAAGGAAAGAAAAATAAATACATCGCCATCACGACCTGGTTGAATCCTCCCTTCACGGGAGAAAACCTCCGCAGCTCTGCAGGGCTCCTTTACCAAGACAAGCAGTAAATGTTTGACCAAACAACAGGAGAGCTGCATCCCAGCAGCTCTTCTGTCTGAGCGCCCTTCCTGGCTCCCACTCCCTCCACACACCAGGAGCGAGGCAGTTCCCTCTTGCTGAGGAATCCTCCAAGAATAAGGAAAACTCCCACTCCTGCAAAACCAATACAAAAACACACTCTCACGTGTTGAGGTAATATAGCTCATAATTCAGGCCCAAATCTGCATGTGAAGAAGAGGTTTCATTTGTGAACTGTCTTTCCCAAGAGGAATGCATGTAGCAAGGTACTCAACCCTGGATGCTTAACATATAGATATTTACACCTGGAAGACACTGATGCACAGGATGATGCACAGTTGTTCCTCAAGGACACTCACCTTCTCACAAAAGATTCGAAGGCCTGAAAGCAGTACTCTCTCAGCTCGTCATCTTCCACATTACAGTACTGAACAATCAGAGGAATTATCTTCTCCAGATGTTCTCCTGGGAAAGATAAAGTACGCAGCAGTGAAAAATCATTCCAGCCTTCACTCATCCAAGCAGCTAACAGTTCAGCCATCTGCCACTTTCTTTGTGTGCCTGGCAGAGCATTCCTCCTCTGGACCTCGTGGTCCAGCTTTGCAGGGATTTTCAGGAGACAAACCCTGCTCCCTGTCTTCAGCCCCTTGTTGGCATTTCAGTCATGGAAAGAGCTGTGATGAAAAAGCTTCTAGGGCCTAATCTCAGCTCTGGCAGATCTTTTAGACAAGTAATACAATATGCTGCCCTCCGTTTCTCCTCTCATTTAAAATGGGGTGAATCCACTGACCTAATTTACAGAGGTGTTAATTCAGACCAGGGAAGCACTGCAAGACCTTGAGATGAAATCACTACAGAAGGGCAGCCAGAGAGTTACTCTGGTGTCTCCTCCCTTCCGAGTGGAGAGCAGAGACCCAGGTCAGGACGACAGAGGGAATCATGAAGCACAAACCACTAATACATTAGGAACAGCGCGAGCATACTTCTTTTACCACTAAAAGGAGCTGCTCTAAAACGCATGCATGTTTCCCAGCATTATTTCAAGCTACTTGTCCTACCTATGCGGTGTCCAGCCTGCCTACTGATGCCAGCGACACACTGAATGTACGTCCTGGTAGTAGAAGTAGACTCATTCCTCTTCAGCTCGGCAAGCAGGTGCTCTGTAAGCTCTGAGAAGATGTTTCCGCTGCAGGTCAAGACAAGATGACCCAAGGCAATGATGGCCCTCTTACGTACTGCCAGCCTGGGGCTTGTCAGCTGGGGTAGGAGGCAGTTCAGGATGGAGGAATGGAAAGAGTAGAGTGTTCCCCCTAGTCTGCAATCAACAGAACAAGCCAGAAGTTGAAAGCCAAAGCCTCAGAGAAAAAGCCCTCTTGCCAGCAAAAAATGTGAAAATCCTTCAGCTATGAAGACTTCACGCATGTTGTCAGGAGAAAGAGGAAAAGGGTGGGTTTGGCATTTTGGTCTGAATGACACAGGGAGGGGTTATTTGTCTCCGTCACAGAGGAGTTTGATTTTGACGGTGTCCTTCTGGATGACCTGGGGGTTTGTCAGTAATTTCCTGCATGTAGTTAACATATGACACTGTCACTCTGACTTATGTAACATGAGAAAGAGGCAGCCAGGAAAAAAAAATGCATGCGCCATCACATCACAGGGCTAAAATAAACTTCCCTGCTTTGCCTTCTCCCTCCCTACATTTGTTTGGACTGAGCCTCTGTGGGATCCATCACCAATATTACTGCTATTCCCAAGCACAGAAAGGCTCAGCATGTTGTCTGTCATCCCTGCTGGGGAATCTGCTCTGCTGAGATATTCCCCAGTGGAAGCCAACCCAAATCCTTTATTTTTAATTCCTCATAGTAGGATTAGGGAAATACAGAAATCAAAAGCAAACACATATATGCAGCCCCTGCTGTACAGAGCTGCCAGAAGGAAATCCTTTGGTACCTGCTCAGCATATCTGACAGGATGTCAAGAGCCTCCAGCTGCACAGATACATCCTCCTGCTTGCCAATGGCTCCTGTCAGCTGGGCTGTGATCTTTTTGCACACATTTGCTGTCATGGTGGAGCCTGCAAGAAAAGAGATTTTTTCCCCCCTGTCAGTTAAAAAGAAGTCTTTTTACTGCTAAGAACCATTCAATCCCTCCTACACTAAAAAAAAAAAAAAATCACCACTGGGAGAGCTAACCAGAACAGCAGTCAGCTAGCTTTTGAGATGATGGATACACACTACAAACAGAGAGGTATCTCCCTCTGCAGTATGATGCATTAACTATTTGGAAGAAGCTTCTCTTCTCGGAGAGTGTCTTTTACCCTAAAATGCCGTGGCTGTCTCACAGGCAGCTCCCAGGCCCATGCAACGCAGGGAGTAGAGCTGGGTGGCAAGTTTCTGGCATGTTTTTTTCCGTTTTTAACTTGAAAATGTTCAATTTCAACAAATCAATGTTTTCTTGATAGGAAGAGCAGTCCTGACAGAAACTGTTTCTCAGCTCCATGATGAAATTTAAGGGTAGAACTAGATGAATCTGTCTCAAAATAACACATAAACCAGGTTCAAGAATGTGTTGAGATTACAATCACAGTCGAGAACCTCAGTCTCCTACAGTCCAGATCAACGTCTGGATACCAGTTTAGTCTTCATGCTCGGCTGTGCCTGTCCCAACACTGATTTTTGTTGTGTTTTTTTTTCCCAGTTGGTTCAGTGCAAAGCATAAGCAGCTTCAAATTCTACAAAACTTTCAAAGAAAGGGACAATTGCTTCCCACACTGTTCTGAACAGCCTCCATGACGCAACAGACAAAGCAGAAATGGAACATCCTAGGAGCAACATTAACTGCTGTACAACACTAAGAAAGGAGCCTGCCTCAGGCACGCACTGTTTCTTGGACTGTTATTTCAAACCCTCCCTTTGCTCAAGACAGCACCACAGCAACAGCAACCACACGGAGTGGGGCTCAGGGTGAAGAAAGCACAGGGGCAGATGTCCAGCCTCTCTGTTTCGCAGGAAACCCACACTGCTTTTGCTGCCTTCTACCCGCACAGTGTCAATCCCAGCCCTTAAGGAGATGACTTACCTGTTGCTACCCTAAAATAGTTTCAGTTCATGCGATGTACGTTAAATAAAGAACTCTGAAAGGATGGCTCACAAGAACTTAACATTTTGCAGAACTGAGAGAAGAGTTCAGCAAGTATTTGCATACTAATTCTAGTTCTTCTTCCAGCCTAAAATCCAGCAGTCTGACAGCACTGCTGCGGCCACCCACCATGAAGGAACAATGGATACATGAGATGGCTGTGGAGGAAACTTAAATCTCTGGGAGCCTCAAGTATCTCCTGAATAGCTGCTGCATTTTTGCGATACGTAGTTTCAAACGCAGGAGAAGCAGCCAGGGTAGCTGTGGCAGCCGGAAGACTTGGTCCAGCCGAGGTGCGGACAGGAGGTGGTGCAGTGCTGGCACTGCTGACATTGCAGAGGGTAGTGGCATTGCTGATGTGGAGACCAACAGCCCTGCCAAATGCCCAAATGGCAGGATCTTGAGACACGCTGAACGCTTTAAGACTGCCGTAAACAAAAATTGATTTCTCCAAGAATTCAGATGCAGTTTCAGACTTAAGCAGCCTCAGAGTGACCAGCTCAAGTTTTCATTTCATCCCATCTTTAATCACACTGGTGTCTCAGCTTCTCCTATCTCTCCTTGTTAGTTAATTCATTAGTTGTCCTCTAGCAGGTGAGTAAGGAATCTGTAACTTTTACGCCCTGTACTACTCATTTTCTTCTGTTTCCCAAAGGCTGTGACTCCCTATTGCCTCAGTTTGACAAACAGGGACAGACATTTTACCTGTAGAAGCCGGTGGCAGCTCGGAGATGACTGTTTTCAGTCCAATGCTGGAGATATCCCGCAGCTGTTCCTTGTCCGATAACATGTTGGTACACAGTGTATCCACAATGGTTTCCACCTGGTACTCCTTCACTTTGCCAACCAGTGGGCCCAGACTGTGGGATGAGAAGTCAGTCAGAATGAAGAGGAAGAGGGATGCTTTCAACCATCAGAAAGGATGCTCAGGCTCACTCCTTCTTAAAGGCAGCTCAGCCCCAAGTGCAAATATTACCAAAACATCAGTATCGAGTACTGATATCCTGCAGTATGTGTCGTGTCCCCGGGTTTACGTACTCGGTATTGTTGCCTAGTTAACTCTGTATCAGACTTCAGCAGATTTTAGATCAGATTTGTAGGAGGACGTTTCACATCAACTACTGGAAACAGGAAGCCAGTTAAGATCTCACTGGAAGGAGCAGCTCAGAAATTATGAGACAACGAATATGAACCAAAGCAACCATGTTACACAGCCTAATGGTAAAATTTATAGTCAGGTTTTGGAAAAAAACAAAAACCATTAAAACCATTAAAAACTGACTTTCAGGAGGAAATGTCAAATGGATTTTCACAAGCAATTAGCTACCTATTGCCCTCTGCTGTGTGTGTGAAAACCTCTACTTGAGCCAAGACTCAGAATTACAACAGAGGGAAGACCGCTCCCTTTCCCCTGCACTTTTTTAAAATTATTGTTATTAGAAAGACTTTCTGTCAACAACCTATGTTTCCTGCTGGTAAGTTTGTCTTCAAAATTGTGCATAGAATATTTGGCAGCATTTGTTTCCAACTATTTATTTTTGCATGTTTACAAGGTAACTAGCTAAATGTAAAGTATTAACTGTATCTCACCAAGTCACACCTTAAGGCTTTCCTTCCTAACCAGCTGCACCTAACTCTTTGAATTAAGCTAATTAATTCAAAACGTATTTGTTTCCCATTAATATTCTGTATCTCTTACTCAGAAATTGCTGGTTCACAGACAGCAAATCTGGTTGCTAGAATTTTCATGAGAAGCAAACACAGATGAGTGGAAACATCGTACTGCATAGAAAAATCCATCTTCTTGCTTTAGTGATCATCCACAGCAAATACTTTGAGCCCAGTTTCAGTCCTAACAACACGTCACTATTCTCCATGTTAAGTGAGCTTGCCCACGGGCCCATGACCCACCAGTGGCAGACATCCATGCCCACGCCCCTGTGGTTATGCCACCCCTCCTCTCCCACTGGATGGTCTGCCCAGATGAACTGGGGCCCTAGCTTGCAGATTAACACCACCAGGCAATTCTTCATGTCCAAATCTAGAAATTACTTTGGAAGTATTTGGGCCTGAACAGAGACTTCTGACAGATGCTGTAGGTATTTTTCTATTTCCCATGAGTCGATACCACCTTGCAGAGAAGCACCTACTTGCTGTAGCAGTGATGTGGCCGTGCTCCAATTTCTGTGTCAGGTACAAAATGTTAGTCACTGCTTCCTTGTTTCCTTTCTTGTAGGGATTAGTCAAAACTGAATTATTTGAACTAAATAATAAAGATCTTTTCCTTTGGGTTCAAAAATATATGAGAATTGAACGGCTCCCTGTGATTCATGTGTAACATCACCATTTTTCTAAACAGAGTTCTGGAGCTTTAAAAATACCATCATGCTGCTCTTCCAAAGCAAAAATATATTTAAATAACCAGTTCCTGAAGGTTTCACCATTTTTTTTCCCCCTCTCTCTGTAGGCTGTCCACATAGCCAGGTGAAAGTAGAAAATGGGAGTGAAGGAAAGGACTAATCTGCCTCTTCAGAGTTCTGTTTTTTCTTTTTTTTTTTTTTCATGCTATACAGAAAAGAGGGACTAGAGGTTTTGGCTCCGTATGCTGCATAATACTTGGGCACAGCCACTGATCCTTGGGGACTATCATCAGTGCTACATGTCCATAAGCTCAAACGGAAAGGTTACCAGTTGCCTATAGAGTACAAAAAGAGACAGAGAGACATGTAGGGCTTTTGACATACCCTTCTTTCACTGAAGCTTACACACAGGAGAGGTTCTGCTCCCAACAGTCAGTAGGTAAAAGTCCCTGACTTCAGTGGGAGCAGAACAGGACTGTTAAAACATTGACCCTGACGATTTACATTTTCTTAAGAGCTTGTGTGAGAAGACATGGTGCTAGCACTCTACAGTGTTTATTGCTGGATACAGTTTATAAAATCCTCGTACAAAAATGCATTTTCTGTCTTATTCTCTCTTCTTTTTGGCATAGCTCCAGTAATGTAAACTGTATGGAACACCTATACACAGGTAGTTGTCTCCCTGCTGGCACACCACAATTAGCCCTGACAGCATGCTTAACAAACACTGTATGCGCAGTGTTTCCCAGAGTACACAAAGCAAACTCACACACAGCCTGTTCTGTACAAGACTATTCCTAAATGCAACAATTGGGACAATAATAGCTGTCTAGAGTCCGAGTAGCTACTCTGAAATACAAGAATTAGAAAAGAAATACTAAATAATAAGACCTTTTGCAAGTCCAAGTAGTGTTCAATCTTACACCTCAACATTCAGAAAAGAACCAATGGTTATCCATATCTTACAGGCAGGGACACTGAGGCACAGAGAAGCTAAAGAACTCCTCTAAATTGAAAAAAAAAAAAATAAAAAAATCACAGAATCAGAAACAGGGCAAGTTTTTATATCTGTTTCCAATTTGTGAGTTTTTTGGGTATGAAGTGTCATTTCAGCATTCGTATGAAGAAATAAGATGATAGTTTTAGATGATTAAATCAACTGCAAGATCTCTCAGTAGTTTCCTAACTTACTCCTGAATCCAGATGTGGGCTGCACATATCCACACTTCGGCCTAATCCAACTGCCAGTGTCCTTCAAACCATCACACTTCTCCTTCTTAGAGATCCTTGCCACCTGGCTGGGAATAACTGACTGGACATTAACTATTGTAACTACCCCCTCAAGTATGAAAAGAAAATATTACCAGTTCCATTTTGAGGCCTTCTAATTATCACATTCTGGGTGAATGAGAAATTGTCATGAGTATGGACTTATTGCTAATGCAACCATAGATAAACAGGCAAAGAAATTTGTACTCTGTTCAGTGCCCAGCTGTTTTGCTTTAAAAAACAGGATAAACAAACCCAAAGCAGGCAGAGACAGGAGAAGGGGCAGAAAAAGTCAAGACAGTGGGAATCAAAAAGAAAGGGCCAAAGGGCACAGGGAAAGTACAAGGATAGAAGCAATACATGGTTAACAAGAAGGGAATATGAATAAGTAGGAAAAAAATACAGAAACCCAAAGTTGTCTTTAAACGGCCCACCTTTCTGGAGCCCTGTGCATGAACTGACCCATTCAATTTCATTTCTAGAATGAACACTCCCATTTAGACATGCTGGGGGAAATAGACAGGAAAGAACATGTCAGCAGTAGGATCACTTCATCAGATGATTTAATAATAAAGGAACTTTCTGCCTTTTCCATTTGGATTAAAATTAATATTGGAATGGTCAAAGGCAAAGCAACAGCACAGGTTACACTTGGAGTCAAAGCAGGGGAAAAAAACAAACGCACTATAAAATTTAATGAAAATGCCCTTGAAGAGTAGGATTTGGACCTGATATTCAAAGGCCATTTTTGAAGGGCTATACATGTGTAGTACCATCTCTATCAAAGACCGGACCACTGGGAAATTCAGCACTGGATTTCAAAGCCTGAGAAAGGAGAGAAACTTGGTGACCAAAATCTTAAACTGGGCTTCTCTCTGAAGAAATAAAATCTTAGGCATGCTACTTTTAATATGGTAAGATTCATAACATAAACACTGAGCTACTTCCAAAATCACCTACTGCTTCTACAAAGATATCCATATGCTCACCCTTTCTGAATATCAACAGAGAAAGGAACTGCTGTGCCCAGCATGAGAGGGAAAGCCCCTACAAAGGGAGGTGTGACTAAGGTGCCAATGCTGCAGGGCTAGGCTCCACCATAACGCGCACTCTGCAGTCTGAGACAGCTTTACTATTGCCAAGGAATATGGTAGTTACTGGTGAGGCTCTTACCACTTCACAGCAAGGTTCTGTACTTCCCCATTTTTGTCCTCCAGCAATTTCAAAAGCATTTTCACAACTTTTTTCTCACTGTCTTCATCTAGTTTTATCGAATCTTTCTGCAGTTCCATCATCAGGTCATTGGTGGCCATAAACCTGAAAGAACAAAAGTGGATTGGCTGATATACAGACACAAATGCATGTCCTTTGCACCACTTTGGACAATGAAACTTGAAAATCAGTGCTTGTATGAAAACACACTTTCAAAGAGCAACTTACAATACTTTACACTGTACTGAAAAATAAGGTACAAAGAATTATTACTGCCTTACCAGAGGAAAACACAGATAGAGGTAGCTGGTGAAAAGGCTTTAGCTAAGGAATCTGTGAAAATGACAAATACACATTCTCTCCTCTCCTTAAAATACGTAACAGGAATGAGGTAAACTAAAACTCTAAAATTGGCACTGTGGGACCCAGCTTGTATATTTTTTCTTAGTGACTAAATCAAGATAGACTCATAGAATCATCTAGGTTGGAAGGGACCTTTAAGATCATTGAGTCCAACCATCAACCTAACACTGCCAAAACCACCACTAAACCATGTCCCTTCAGCACCACATCTACCTGTCTTTTAAATACCTCCAGGGATGGTGATTCCACCACTTCCCTGGGCAGCCTGTTCCAATGCTTGACAACCCTTTCACTGAAGAAATTTTTCCTAATATCTAATCTAAACCTTCCCTGGAGGAATTTGAGGCTGTTCCCGCTTGTCCTATCGTTTGTTACTGGGGAGAAGAGACCA
>VYXH01003519.1:190098-312227 GCA_013397275.1 Burhinus bistriatus | reverse complement strand
ATTCTGTGATTCTGTGAACTAAGCCACAAGCTTGTTTCCAGGACACTGTGCAATATGTTTGGACCCTGAAAAAGTATGCAACCTAGTTCACAGATCCTCAGAGCCTACATACATTATTTCAGTTCTCCCTTGGGCTGGTATCTCACAAACTGCTGCAGAAAGCATGTGCCTGATGACTCAGAGGAATTTTCTTGCACAGAAGGAACTTAAATCCAGCTCTTGTGTGTCCCAGGGTGGTGCCTTAACAGCAGTAGCTTACTTTTCCTTTCTCTTTTTGCTTGACAGGTTGTAACATGACTTTGGCTGTCCACAAAACTGGTTTCACCTGTGCCTATATACTCCTTTTCCCCTTGTTTTGTTAGTGTTCTGCCTTGTAACCAGCCCTGCCTTTACAGATAATAATAGAATAAATGTGTGAGATAGAAATCCCCCCTTGTTAGAGGGAAGAAATATGTGGAGTAAAAAAAAAAAAAAAAGAGAAAGCTATGATTGTCCAAGTGTCTCATTTTGTTTTTGATATGATGGTGCATATGTGCAATCATCCAAATTGCAATTTATTCATGCATTACAGTTGAATGATATTAATCAGGAAGCGGCATATTTTTAAGTAGAGCCTAGTAATACAGCTTCACAGACTTTTTTCCTTTTGTGCTGTTTAAGTGCTCTTGTGTAAGTTTTGCAGAGGAGTTCACTTTTCTCTTCTTGTAGTTCAGATAAGTTTTAAAAACAGAAAAATAACTCTCCTTTGTGTTTCACTGGATGAAAATGAACTCCATAGTTCTCAGATATCTAAAAAAATTTGTCAAACTTTAAGGAATCAAAGAAACTGAATGGAAATGATAGAAGAAATTTAATTTGAAACTGGTTAAAAATAGGACTTTTTAGGTATTTGATAGAATTTCATAGTATCAGCAAACCTACATATTAAAAACAAGTACAGAAATGTTACTAAACCCCCTTACAGTTTATTTCTATAGGAAAAACTTTCTAGTAAATAGATAAACCCAAGTACTGAAATGTAGGAACATATGTATATATGTATACGTATACATACGTATACATACAACTTCTTAAATGGGATCTCCTCTGCCTGAACTTTTAAGACACTTGTAGGAGATCCCTCAAAGGTTCTATGGACTGCACTGGTTTGTGATCAGCCTATCTGTATGTCAGATATCCATCCAGTAATGCATCTTCAGTGAAGCTTATGGGGTACTACTGTACAAGATAACAGAGAAAAGGTAACACTGGTTGGGAGAGCGTCCAGGTAGTTATCAGTCACAAGGAGATGTGGAGAATATTGTCATCAGCTGCAAGCATCTTCTTGTGTGACTTCTGATGTTCCAAAGTCAGTCTGACTCTCCTGGTGGCAGAGCCCTTGCCTTCTGGAAGAGTTGCTCTAGCCATAGACTGACCAAGTTCTCCCATTTTTGAACAGGAGTCCCTGCCCATGTCTGCCCAGGAGTTCTTCCCAACCCGGTACCAACCTTCTTTTATTTTTTTTAAGGGAATTTGTTTTATCAGTTGAAGTAGTGTTTTGAGATCTTTCATTTGGAACTGGGAGGGTAAGAAAGGATGCTGTAAGGAAATCATACACTACCAGTACCTGAACAAAGCTTTCCACAGAAAATTACAAGCTTTAGCATTAAAGAGAATTAAAGGACTTCTATACCTATTTATTTATTTCATTATTACCAAAAAAAGCTTTTTAATTGACATAATTTTACAGAATGAGAAGCACACTTGAACAATGAGAACTTTTCAGGACAATTTTTTACTTGATACCTATTGTGTATATAGCATGCTGAACAGCAGCCATGGGTAGAGAAGTAATGTAAAATGCTTGGGAGTGACTCCTTCCACAATTACAACAAAACAAAGCAGGCCCCTGAAAACACAAGGTTTGTCAATTTGCTCATCCGAAGAATGGTCTGAAGCTGCGGGAAGTTCTTCTTGGGCAGTAGCAAATTAGCAATAGCCACAGGGTTGGTATCCACACTATTACATGAAAGAGGATCAGGGACTGATCCTGGCCCTAAAGCCAAATGGTACACACTGGTCTACATCCACATGAGCCAGGGTCAGCCCTCTCCACAGCAGATACGTCTTTGGGAAAGCTAGCTGAAACTGTCCAAAGCAAAGCCAGGGAAAGAGGTAACATCTGAACAGGATGATCAAAACTGACCGTTTTAAAATTTAGTATTATAGATGTAAACAGAAAATAACTGGCCTTTTTTTTTTTTTATTTAGTGTTAGAGATGTATCCAGAGGTGGCATCACCATCAGCCTCAGGTAAATCACCTCAAACCTCAGAATTGGAAATTTCCAAAGATATCTGGGACATCACTTTCCTTATGATCTGGATTCAGACAATCACTGAGGCATTAATATACCATAAACATGGCAAAACAAACTTCTTTATAGCCCAGGTTACGTTCCTTTCAAGAGAGCAGCCTGTCTTTCATGTGGATAAGTCCTTTATGGTGTGTGAACTCTGACAGGGTTCTCCATGTGTTTGCATTCCCTTCATGGATGAGGTATCTCACAAGCCTTTAGAGAAGGCTGATGCTGTAGCTGAATATCCTGCCCATGGTGACATTTGGTAGAGTGCTGGCCCCTTCCCTAAAAACCTGTGCCAAAGGACATCTTGATCTTCATGTGCCCATTCCCCTATTCAATATAGAACAATGTATTTAAAACATACAGTGTTACACTAGGTAATTAGAGTTTATGGAATTTTCATGAAGAGCAAAAAATGATGATAAATACATGAATAATGACTTGGGAATGGATCAGCTATTTTATCATAAATGAACGTCAATGAAGTTTAATTTTCTGCTTTAGGAGGATTCCTGCACCTGGTAATATCCTTAATAAACATTAATTAAAAGGTTAATCTGTTGTAGAAATTGCTTTTCTCTGAAGCCACCTGAAATCAATTTGAACCCAATTACAAGCAGTTATCTATTGTTTATGTGGTTTAAGATTAGAGAATACATTTCTGCTTGTCAGGAGCCATCAGAGCAGGTTTTGAATGTCATGATCAGAGGTGATTCTGAATATTTGAATGCACTTTAATGAGCATAGAAAAACCATTAGAAAATGTAATCAGTCATATTTGATGACTTGACCTTGGGATGTTGATAACAAGGGGTCTAATCATTTCTGTGTTAAGTGCCAACAGGATTTGCTCTTGAAATCAATTGACCATTGCTTGCTCACTGAGAGGGTAATCTTCCTTGGCAAAGGAATATAAATTACAAAAATCCAGCAAGTTATATAAGTAGGTTCAGAATACTATCTCTCACAGACTCACAAAATATGAGATGCAGCTGAAAAGTGATCAAAGGATAATACTCTTCAAAGAAGTTTGGAGACAACCTGCACTTAGCAATTCCAGCAAAGCTCTGTTCTGTACGTGCTCATCTGCACTGAACACTGAGCTGCAAACCACTCTGCAGCAGCAAGGGTATATATGTTGCCTTATTTTCATGGAAAAGTGTTTGAGGTTGATAAAATATGGCTCATGCATAATTTGCATCCCATTTGCATCCCATGTTGATTGGAACTTGCTCTTCCTGCTGTACAGGAAGACCTGCACTTTCATGGATGGCACATCTGGGTACAGAAGCCAGTAGAAGAAATAAAGGAGTGGGGTCTTAATACCTTTTCCCACAAAGAATAGGTAGATATTTGTGCCTCTCATATAAAAGTTATGTCCATGTTCCTCACTGTAGGTTTTGTTCCAGATCAAGCAGATGCTTGACTGTAGTTTCACCCATATGACTAACCACGCTGAAGCCAAGGTATGCACCTGTTTAAGCACAAATCTTACCCCAAGTGACTTTGGATGTTTGAAAATTTAGGCATCTCTTCCATCATCAATGGAGGGAGAGAGAAAGACAGAGAGTTGCAACTCCAGAGAGCACTTCCTTTATCCAAAGATAGGTATTAAATGCAACTGGAAGCGATTTCCCTCTGGAGGGATTGAATTTCCTCTTCATTAATTATGAAGGGAATCTAGAAGAAAGAGCTTAGGATTTGGCTGGCTACATGTGAGATTTGTGGGACCCAGATTCATATACACAGCAAATTTCAGCCTTTCTGTATTCAGCGATTCTTTACTATGATAATTTTCGAGAAGCAAATAGAGTTAAATAAAGCGTATGAACATAAGCAAGAGATGATCTCAGGTATTTCCAGCAGACTGTCCTACAGGAATGAAAGGGTCTCAAAATAAATGACTGCCCACTCAGAGAGAACAATGACATTTCAGTATGTAATCAGCAACAACATATTCAAACATAGATATTAGAACTATTTTAACGGTCTGGTGTATTTAGTGGTAAAAGATGCAGACATGCCATAACTGCTAAACCACATTTTTATCACATTTTGAGAAGGTGAAGAGGATTGTAAATTTAAAATCTATTTTTAAGGTCCTCCCATCCAGTCTTAAAAGCCCCTCTCCCAAACCTCTGAACACATAGGAAGGCAGTTTTCTTTCAAGGCATCATGTCATATTTCTTGGCTACATCCAGCAGTGAATCCTGTGTCGTTTGATAACATTTGTAAAATCCAATTAGATTCTTAACTGGAGAAATGATGGCAGATAGCTTCAAAGTAAGTGAAACTTTGCAAAATCGTACTCAGCTTGTTGATGGTAAAATTTTCCGTTCTGTAACCCAAAATGTTGAGTTTCCATTAAATCAGGCTATATAAAATTTCCAATTTAGATAGTAGAAGGCTGGAGTTGATTGGAATTACTATGAATTATCTGTTTTGTTGAGTTTTTTTTAAACATGGGAATGTTCTTTCAAATGAGCAGTCTGGCAGACAACTTCAATGAGTACATCTCAACAACAAAAATAAGTACAGATTGTACTTTGTTCAAGCTGGGGAAGCACCAACAGCACTATGGAGGAAGGAAAAAAAAATACTAACATTCATTTCTCACATGAGTTTCCAGTTCAAAGTGTCTGAAAGCTTTGCAATGATTTTGCTGAAGAGTACTGGAATTCAGTTCACACAACCCTCTGTAGATATAAAATGTTAGTTGCGCAGTTCATGGACAATTCACTGTTACATTATGATTACCGAACACATTGTCTTTTATATATTTATACATTATAATGATGATCACAGTATAAACAAATAGATGGATTTTGTAGCCTTTTGTTCTGTATTCAGTGAGTGGCTTAAATAATACAGTGGAGGGCTATTGGTCTGTTGTGTTAACTGGGGATGAGAAAAACTGAAGGGAATTTAAACTGTAGCCTAAAATTCAGTACATCCAAACTAGGTTTCAGTATCTTCCCGTCACCCATTAAAAATCCCAAATTCGAGACAGACCCTGGAAGGGGAGCATAAAGGTGGCTGGCACTGGTACTGCAAGCACTTTCTCTGGCGACTTTTTTTTGGGACAGTTTATTCTAGCACATTGTCATGGTGGGATGGTGTTAGGTAAACTTCTCAGGAGGCTGCTAGGGCCTGTCAGAGAATTACACTAGAAAAATTACAGGAGAAACTCGCCCTCTGGCACATGCCTGTTCCTGGGAGCCACAGTGGCCATACGTCCCTGGCTGTGGTCCAGCACAGCGAATGGGGTGACTGGTCAGTGTGGCTGTTCAGAGTTTTTGGTGAGAAAAGTGTCTCTTTTTGATTAAAACGTCAGCAAATTTTGTGAAGAATGAAAATAAAATCTGGTGAGAAGTTATCTGCTCTCTTTGTCACTGTATTAACAGATCTATTTATCAAGCTCCATCACATTTTAGACAGTAGGGCTGTCGTATACAATTGCCAGTTTCAGTTCCCCCTAATGCCTTTTAGTCTAGTATGAATGAGTTCGTAATATCCTGAGTGTTGGTAGCTTGGTGTCAATGCCCAACTACCTTCACATTGCCCATTATAATGCGAGGTTTTATTTGATTTTGTAACGTCATTGGGCTTTTACTGTTTAAGTTGATATTTTCCATGCCGAATGTCTGTCTGAGATATTGCCAGGCTGTTCCAAGCACTTCTGAGAGTTTAAGGGAAAACTCTGTCTCTGTATTATATCTTGGTGAACTTTTTCTTTCTGAAGTGCTTGCATTCCCCCCCAGAGAACGGGAAAAGGCTTGAAATTTGGCAGGAGAAGGTCTCCGAAGCAGGAATATACCATTTGCTGTGTCCAGGAAAATTTGCCCAAATTTGGCCAAGTTATAAGCCTTTGAAAAATGATTTGTAAACTGCTGGCTGCGAAGGACTCTGAGCACTTAGAGCTTGTCACCCACGTTAGCAGGGGCTGAACACACATTTCCCTGCAATCATGGGCACAGGATATCCTGGGTCTCTCTGGGTGTTTCCTGCTTTCTTTCAGTCCTCACCGTGCTCCTCTCCATTTGCTGATGCTTAGACATTGAAGGAGAGGGATGTGTGGAGGGGAAGGCCGAAGAGACCTGGGCTGGTGAAGGGAGAAAGCAAGTTGGCAGAGGGCTGAGAGAAACCAGCAGGGAGGATATAACAAGACTGCGACAATGGCAGGCTGAAGAGGGTGGGAAAGAAAGAAACAAGCCTGGAATGTGTGGCCAACAGGTCAAGGGAGATGATTCTGCCCCGCTACTCTGCTCTCGTGAAACCCCACCTGGAATACTGTGTCCAACTCTGGGGCCCCCAGCATAAGAAGGGCATGGGCCTGTTGGAGCAGGTCCAGGGGAGGGCCATGAAGATGATCAGAGGGCTGGAGCACCTCTCGTATGAAGACAGGCTGAGAGAGTTGGGGTTGTTCAGCCTGGAGAAGAGAAGGCTCCAGGGAGACCTTATAGCAGCCCTCCAGTATCTGAAAGGGGCTTACAAGAAAGATGGACGGGGACTTTTTACAAGGGCATGTAGTGATAGGATGAGGGGTAATGGCTTCAAACTGGAAGAGGGAAGATTTAGATTAGATATTAGGAAAGAGTTTCTTACTGTGAGGGTGGTAAGGCACTGGAACAGGTTGCCCAGGGAAGCTGTGGAGGCCCCATCCCTGGAAGTGTTCAAGGCCAGGTTGGATGAGGCTTTAAGCAATCTGGTCTAGTAGGAGGTGTCCTTGCCCATGGCAAGGTGGTTGGAACTAGATGATCTTTAAGGTCTCTTCCAATTTAAACCATTCTATGATTCTATGAAAGGCAGAAGGCTGCTCTGGAGCAGGCTGTGCTGCAGTGTTAGCAAGAGGCCCCCAAACTCTTGCTATTAGCATTCTTCTGCTATCAGTTATGGTCTGCAAAACACACTGGACAGACATCGTCTCTCCAACAGCATGAGCTCTTGGAAGATGCAACAACCTGCTATTGCTTTCTACCGGCCCTCACAGCAGGGGTCTGGATAGGAGAGCAAGAGGTCCCACGCATCCTGGCCAACGTGGACAGAGGGTGCTCCAGGGTGTCACCTGTCTTTTCTATCTGCTTCTTTCCTTTTTGGTTGAGCAATACTGGTGCACAAAACAGCTTGAATGAACATTTATTCAGTCCGTAAAGTCAAGCATTTCAGTCCTAGAAAATGCTGCAAACATAGTTGCTGAGCAACCATAGGCCTGAACCTTAATTAGTGCACACACCTTAGGAGCCAACCGTTAATTACATGATCACATGCCATTTTTTCCCCCCACAAGTTAGAAAAGATTAATTGGCTGAGCAGTCCTGAGCATGTTTTATACAGATTCCTTGGACATCAGCCCAGCTGTTACCCAAGAGAGGTGTGCACAGAGCACTCGGCCATGGGCTTGTTCTAGCAGCCTGATCTGTGCAGATCGCACAGGTGAGGGTTCATCCCACCACACTCATTTCAGTGCCAATCACCCAGTTTCTGCTAAAAGGCTGTGCGGTATAAGGGGTCATCTTTAGTCATGTTTTCTGAGGGGTCTGTGAGGTCGTAGGTAGATTTGTTGTCCCAACAGACCCCCCTGAAAGCAGTTGCTGGCTCTCTTGCCATGAGAACATCCTGGAGCTGCAGCTGGGAGCTATCTGGCTGGTGTCCCCCACTGCTCCTTCTGCCATACCAGCAACAGGCAAGGGTTTGATCAGAAGAGGGGCCGATCACATGGTACTTCACTAAATCCTCAGCCAACGGTTTGCCAGCAGCAGCTGGGTGAACTCAGCGTGACCTAAAGGGATGTCTGCGGAGCCAGGGGAGCTGTTACACCCATGGTGCAGTATGTACTGAAGCAGATCAGCGTCACAGTACTTAGCACTCAACTAGGGCAGTCCTTCATGTGCTGTGGTATACAGTGTAAGTGCACTTTGAGGTGAGTGAAAGCCTGGAACTGGCAGATAAGAAGCCAAGATTTGATGTGCAGGGTGTAGGATGGGTCCTTCGCCATGGATACTAATCTAGTTTGGGCTCTTCAATATTTGCATCTCTAACCACAGTGACTTAATCCAGGTTTCCTTGAATCTTCTGAAGGCCTTTCCTCCGTGCCGCTGCATCCCATGTAAGAAACCCCAGTCTTTCTTGCTCATGGTTGGGAAGGGCTTGTTATCAGATAGCATCCCTGCATGTAATGCAAGCATGGTCACCAGCTCCTGAACTAGGGTACGTGTCGCAAAGTTGCCAAACCATCATCTCTCTGGCTGTGGGTTTTCCATTAGTCAAATGCCCAGGTTTCAGACAGATTAAAATAAATAAATGCATATACTCACTTGCACCTTTCCTATAATCTCAGCCAGGTTCCTATTGCAATCCACCCTCGCAACGCTCCTGCTCCTATTTCGTGGGAGGTAAACCTTGCTCTCCCCTTTCCCCCAGGAGCTGCTCTACCCATGCGTCCTGCTTCCTGCTGCTGCTGTATCATCACCTACGAATCATGTTACTGATGCTTATCTTGGCCACAGGCTACATCCCTTTTCCTTCCCCCTTTTCAGCCTCACATCCAAAAGTAGGAGAAGAAGGACAGCCAGTGCTGCTTTCCATCCCAGGTCTTAACCTGACCTCCCACGCTCCTTGGCCCTTTCCTTGCTTTACTCCTGAGGTAAATGTTGTACAAGAGATAAGAGTCTTCTTCCCTTTTGTCAAGGAAGCAAGAAAAAATATTTGCTACAGCTCAGCCTGGGGATGTCTTCTGTTTCACTCCCTCAGTAGTTTCTTCAGTGAACTGACCAGTTTCATCCAAGCTTGGCAGTGGGATAGGTGTGAAGACAATTAACTTCCCACAAAAGTCATTCCTCCCCCCTTCCCCATAACTGGGGACAGGAGTGACCACACTTCAAATGTCTGCAAGATTTTTTACTCCTGTTTGATCCTTACAACTGATTTCTTTTCGGTTGAATGAAATAATACCCAGTGTGCTGCCAAAACAACTTTAAGGAGAAAGGCTGTATGGGGGAATAGAGACTTTTGAAGATACATGTGGAGGAAACCGAAAACCTTCATATAGTGTAATTTTAAGCCCTTCAGTGGTGAGACACAAAATCCCAAGGCACTGCGCTCTTCATTGTTTAGCTGGTGATATTTCTGGATGGCAAGAGCCTGAACCTTTATTATCAGTGATGAGAGAGAACATCTCAAGTTTTTAGAATAAATCTCTCCCTCTCTCTGTCACATTCTTCTGAAATGGTGCATATCCTTGAAGCATTTGTTTCTCTGGGAACATGAGGTACCGCCAGAAAACTACTTAGATCATTTATTACTCCTGAATATTTAGAAATCGTTAACCTTTACACACTCCACCCAAGGAAACACTGGGAGAGGCTGTAGCATTTTTTTAACTCTTTCACTTCTGCTCCTCCTTTTTAACCTCTCATTCTGTTGCTTATCTGCTTATAACCAGGCAGTTTTATGTGTGTGTTATGATCTGGGTGATTCTGCAGAGGTATAAGGATAAGGAAGACACATTTTTGCTTAGAGGCAGAGAGATCTGTGTTAAAGGCTGCTTCTACTCTTTAAAGCATTAACATATCCAGAAATGGTGACTAGGTCCAGCTAAAATGAAGAACAGATGGGATCTTTGCCCCAAACTCTTTTAGGGTCAAAGGCCAAATCTATTCCCTGTTCTGCTATTTCATATGAAATTAGAAATGGAAATAATAAAGCATCTCAAGAGGCTGTTTTCCCTCTATTTCTAACAGACAAAACCTGGAGACAGGTTTAAGCCCAATATATAAATCCCATATACAGTTAAACTTTGCCACTGGCTGATGAGCAGTGAAAGACAAAAGCGGGCTGGGTGAGTAGCTCCTTATTTCCTGGACCTAAGTCTGGAGATCATTCCCAGATGCACCCATTTCCCGGCACCACACAGCTGGATCCCACTTGCCACATGCCCAGTGCGAAGTGGCACTGCGTGCAGCTCAGCCGCGGGATCCTGGTTGCAGCCTGCAGTGCATTAGAGGTTGACATTTGCTCTTCGGTCCTGCCTTCGGGCCACGTAAGGACCAAGCCAAAGGCAACATCCCTTCTCTCTTTCATCCCCTGCATGAGGTATTATGAAGACAAGAGCAATATATTCTTGGGAGGGACCTGGTTTTGAGAGGGCAGTGGTATTAAAAATATTGTTGGCAAAATAACATGATTATTTCAAAATTTTTCAGGTGTGCGATTTCAAACAATAGATAAGTGGGACCAGGTGAAATCCTTGGGATGCTGTTTTGTGTTGTGCAAAACTTTTTCTGCATTAAACCTGAAATCGAGCAAACAGTTTCAGCCAAAGACAAAGAGGGCAATTCTGAGAAATTGCAGTCAATGCAGTGTGATGATTTCAAAGTGAAACAGCTCAACTTTTCAGTTCAAAACATTTGTTTTTGTTTTGAGGTTTTCCTGCCTGCAATAAATAAAAAGGGGTGAAAAGTTTAAACACAAAAATGAAGTGTTTTGTTTCACATTGAACCAAACACTTTGCTTGATCCAAAGTGGAATTTTGGGGTTTTATTGTTTTACCAAGAAAATACAGTTTCGTTTCCTGTCAACCCAAAACATTTTTTGTAATTATAGGCTCGCTGTGCTGAATTCAAAAGCCAGTTTTTCCTACTGCTCTTTAGGAAAATGTCTCGGGAATTAATTTTTTCCGGGAAGTGAGGTGAAGTTTCACAGAACAGTGCATGTGTGTGTGGGAAGATGATGAGGGAGCAGAGCTGAAGATGAAAACTAGCAATTGATGAAAGTCCAAATAGTGCTCTAAGTATGGGGTTACGGCTGACCAGGTCTTGAAGCCACCCTGGATAGTTATTGTTTTGCAGCAGGATAGCAGCTATGGGGTTTTCTTCCTTTTGCACAGCCCAGCTGTGGGCCAGCTGAGCCCTGCTGCTCTGCTCAGGCCATGTGTGCCGTAAACCCTTTGGTTGTACCCTGTGTGTGGGCAGCTGCTGGTGCTTGTGGCCCTGCTGCCCACCAGCACCTGGGCTGTGTCCCCAACCCCCTCCCGACCTCAGCTCTGCACCCGATGGAGCCTGTTGTCTCACTGAGCATGTGGCTTTGACCCCCCAAAAGCAGGATGGCTGCATTTGGGGTGCAGGCTATGTGCTGTGCAGATGTGCGTGGGTACATGGGAAACAACTGTATATTGTGCTTGGTTGTTTTAGTTGGCCTGATCAGCAACTGTAAAGTTAACACTTTCACATTAATACCTATTGGGGCAGAAGTTCCTGCAGCCTGTGGCCTCTGCAGGCGTGGTAAAGTTAGATGCAGCTCCACCCCTAAAAGAAAGTGTCACAATCTTCCCACAATTGATAGAGTGAGTAAATGTATTGGTGGGCACCAGCTGTAGCCGGATCCTCTGGCCAGCTGGAGCAAAATAACGTTAAGCAAAAGCCTGGCTGTGGGACTCTGCTGCAGCTCACTTTTAACTGATGAAGTATTTGGGATTATGCATTACCCTGTAGGGCACAGAGAATGGCATACTTCTCAAGTGAATTCAGCCAGCGGCATTGTAATTAAGCTAATTACACCGTAGCCTTCAGTTAGGGTAACAAGTTTCTGCTATGCTTGTGTGCATTATGCAGTACTGCAATACATGCCACGATATTTCTGTGTGTGTGTAACCCATGCATTCCTCTTGCTGTACCTTCACATGATAGTCCAACAGTAGGAATATTACTACCTCTGGCCCGAACCACAACACTCCATAAGCTTCTTCTCATTTATTTTACCCCTGCCAGACTATCAGCCAAACCTAGGAAGGAAATGGACAATTTTTGGAGCCCTTCCTCTAGTAGCAAGAGTCCCTCTCTGTGTGTGACTCTGTGTGTGTGTGTGTGTGTGTGTGTCCCACACAAGATCCTGTCCATGGGAGGAGCTGGAGCCATCATGCTCCATGGACAGCGTCCCCACCACACCAGCCAAAAGGAACCTTTACCCCAGCCGAGCACAGTGCTGAGCTTGTCTCAACTGGAAGCCAGACTTTGGCTATCTCACAAATTGCTGTGTTAAAGAAATCTTTACGGAGCGAGATGTTGGTAAACAAGAGCTTGCTGCTCCTATGATTCACTACCTTCTTACGCAGTTTAAGAGCAAATTTCTCCACCCTCCTACGGCTGTGGGGAACCGCAGACATGGTGGAACCGGTGCCCCCCCGCAGGCAGCCAGTATCCCCCCAAAGTGTGCGAGGTGGCGGACGACATTTTACGTGGCAGCAGAAGTCAGAGGAAAAATACAACATGTGGCTGTTTGTCAAGGCAGGGAAGGGATCCTCGGAAAGGCCTGAGAAGGGTCCAAAGCACGTTCAGGAGCCATCCTCTGTGAGGCTGTGGCAGCAGGGAGGGGAAGGCAGCCAAGGGCTGCTGGGCAGGCGGTTTTGTGGGCAGGGAAGGGCGAGGCAGGCAGGCTGAGCTGCGAGACGAGCCTGGCCACGGCTTCCCTCTCTGAACTCCAGCAAGTGGCTCACGTTTTGTACGCTCCGGTTTACCTTGCCGGCAAACAGGAAGGTCTACTGCGCTTCATTTCACTGCGGGCATCGTGAGGCTCAACTCAAGGAGGTCCCGCTGTAAACCCCCTGACCACCCAAATGAGCACTGGCGTGTGCAGTTGGCTCTTACAACTTCAGCCTGCTCACGCTGGAGAGGGAAGCCCTGTGAATGTAGACTCCGTCTGTTCAGCTTCACATTGGATCTCCGTGCTAAAGAGAGCCGCACATGGTACTTGCTGGTTCTTGAAAGCAATATAGTCACATCAGTGTGGCACTGAGCCTAGCTAATTAGCCTCTCTTGGCAGGTCTAATTAGGCTGGGCAGGGAGCCACACTGATAGAGATACACTTTCATGGGTTGCAGCTCTCGCTCGGTTCCAGTCAGAGTGGATATCTGCATTGTATCCATGCTGTGCTGCAGACATGCCACCAGTGCTTCCCAGGAGGCCAGGACCCTGGCAGCAAAACCTGTGGAGAGGCCAGCTGAGGACTGAAGAGAATAGCTGGAGCTGGCGGGCTGGAAGGCTGTTTCTTTCTCCTAAGACAAATTTCTGGCCAAAAAAAAAAATTATTTAAAAAAAGAAAAAAAAAATTCATGCAGACTTTTCTTTGCTTTTTTGGCTTTCTGGAATGATTTCTGAAAATACCCCACACCCTGGGGTCCCAGATGAGGTCAGACACTTTTGTGCTCTGCTCAAACCCTTTGTGGGACGGAGGCAGTGGCTCCGAGGGGAAAAGCCACAGGAGAGCCCCAGTCAGGGTCTCCTGGTGGATGGAAGTCCTAATAATAAAGTGAGTCTGTGCATTCCCTTCCCATCCCTTACAATAGGCTGTGCCCCTTTTTGGACTGAGGGTTAGATGGGTCTCAGTTCATTATCACCTGAGAGTTAGTCTTGGTTTGGCTGTAACCGCTGCTGTGGCACAGAGCCGAGATGGACCTGTGTGCTCCTTGTGGTCAGCCTAACCCAAGGAGGGCAAAAAACAAGGGTGAGAAATGAAAGCTAAGTCCCCCCCCTGGCTGTGGCGAGCCCGGCCACGGGGGCAGCCGGAGGCAAACCTGTTAAAATTAGTCGGAGGAGAAGTGAGGAGGTGGAGACCAAGCCATAGCTAGCGGTGGAGGCAGGAATCCAGATGGCCACCCTCCTAGATCAACATTGCAGACATGAGAATCAAAAGGAGAAACTGTCACAAAAGTAAACAGGGTGAGAGAGAGGGACGTAATGCTTGGGCTGGCCATCGTCCAGGTGCCCACCCTCTTATCACACAACGCGCTGTGGTCAAACATGGGAGCAGGCCCTGAGCATCTGCGCCCGAAGCACCTAATGAGGGTTTGCAGGGTGCGCAGAGCGGGAGGCTGCGGCAGCGCAGGGGAAAGCGGAGTGGAAAGGAGGCTTTTGAGCACGTGGCAGGCTGCCTGGCCGGCACAGCGTGCGGCAGGGGAGGAAAGACGTGAAACAAAAGCCTTCCTGCAGGAGCAAAGAGAGAAGACCCACTGCTGACAAAAATGAAACAACGCAGCCCGCTGCGGAGGCCAGAGCTCCTGGGGCAGGCGAGGCCAATAGTTGTAAAAACACAGTTTTGAAGTAGGAAATGTAACATGACTACAAATTGCCTCGCTTCCCCCTTCTGACCCCCAGCTCCCACCACGTGTAGCAGGGCGCCGAGCGGCAAGGCGGCAAGTTGGCAGCGGGACGGGACGGTGCTCCTGCCTGCACCCAAGAGCTCGGCATCCCCATCCCTCCGACCTCTTCCCAAAACCCAGGGCAGCCCCAAATAGAAATAGTCCCAATGCCAGCGTTTGAGGCCCGGCGGACAGCGGTGGGGAAGCTGGCTATCCGCCAACAGCAACAATAATACAGTGCCATTAATTCCCAGTGGGGCCCTACTCACAATGGCAAAACTGGACAGATAATTTATAACTGATCTATCTGTTGTGGAGACAGGACGCAGGCATTTTTACCAACAGGTCATCTAAACTCCAGAGCAGAGTCAAAACACACTGTGAAAAAATACTTTTTCCTCCTGTTTCCATCCTGGCTATGCCACAGCTTTTGGTTGGGCAGCGGGGTGGTGGAGGACTGAAATTTTTACAGTCACAGCTCTGGATATTGCTTAATCTTCTTCTGTTTTAGTGGNTACAAAATGTAGAATAGTCACACAGTTATTAAAAAAAAAAAGAAAGAAAAAGGATGACTGGAAAGGGTTTCTGCTGCACTGTTTACACCCTTTGCACTGTCTTTAGAGCCACAGAAGTTAGAGATGGAAAAGCCATATTAAGTCACAGAGGATGAACTTTTCCAAGTCTTTTAAATCACTTACCACTCTGACAAATGACCTCCAGAGAAACTCTGTGTGGCAATTTCAGCTATTGCAGCCCACCGATGTCTTTTCCATTCCTTGGCTGGAAGTTACGATCCCCACAGCAGAGTCAGCAGAAGAGGACCTGTGCCTGTGCCTCAGCAGCTCCGTTAAAAAATCAGGCGATGAACTGCCACTGCTGAAGTGGAGTCAGCCTCCTGCTGTTGACTGCTCTGGGGAGAAGCAAGTGTCAGGAGAGGGGCACGGAGGAGGAATAGGAGCAACTTAGATTGGTCTTCTCCTCTGCATCTATCAGAGCTTGCTGAGACTTTAATTCCCGTGTAAAAAATGACATGTGGTGCGATGCAGGATCCTCAAAGGTCTGATTCTAGAGGGAAATCACTCAAGGCCAGGTCTGCAAAGGAAATTGGGTGCATATATAAGCACACAGAAATCAAGGAAGACTTATAATAATGCCCATCAGGCTAGTCACTCAACTGTCATTAAAATGCAGAGGAGACAGACACTGAAAGAGCAAAAAAAATGCAGCTTGTATTTTCTACCATAGAATAATTTAGAAGCTGTTTAGCAGCTTTTTCTGATTTTCTCCTTCCTTTTAAATTTATCCTTATTCATCTTCATTCCCTCTTTCCTGGGATTTCCCCTCCCCCAAAGACCACTTCTTTTTTTTCACAACATATTTTGTTTCAACATGGAAGTTCACTGCTCATTGAAATAAAACAAAGACGCCCCAGGGATATTGTTGACCGAATCCCGCCTTGTATTTCTAACATCACCATTTTGGAAAGAAAAACAGTGCTGCACGACTGATGAGATTGCTCTGTATTTTTTGAATCTGTGAGCTGTTTGGATGCCATCTCAGACCAGGAAGATCCAGTCAGTCCTCCGCTGGCATGGTCTTGAGAAAGGCCATCTTGATGGGAGTCTTTCAGCTTAAGTGTGAGCTGGTCAGCTAACATGGGATATGTCTCACTCAACCTTGGCACTCACATTGAGATTAGGCTGTGTGTTCTGTTTCAGCAGAGTTACCTGTGTCTCTACAGGTTACTCCAGCAGGTGATTTTGTGCCACATATTTTAGACTTCTTTGACTATATGAACCTCCTTCTTCAGAGGAAGCATCCCTTTCAGCTCAGTTCCTCTTCTATATGTAGTGCTTGCATCTCAAAAGGCATGTAAAGAACACATGCACCTGAGGAAGTTGAAGTACATCATTATTACTGCAAGGAGGCTGTATAATTATTTTCAAACTATGCTAGTGTGAAAACTGAAATTGTCCACCCAGTGCTCATATGGGTAAGTCACCTGTGGCACAGAGACCTCTTGTAGCATCCTGTCCCTATGAAACCTTGGAAGGAGCAAGGCATGGAACTGCCACTGTCCAACCACTGGGACAGGAGGACAGACCCATGGGATCCAGAGGTGCCTGAACACAGACTTCACAAGTAAGCAAGGGATGGTGTAATGAGTGCGCAACAGGTCAGTGCCTCATATTACGAGAGGACAATATTAATCCCAAGGAAGCATGGCATCCTTGTTTTGGATCGTGCTCTTGCTGTAGACGGCGAAGCCCTGGCCCAACAGTGTTGTCGTTGACTCACAAACACGATTTCCCTCTTCCCCCACTTCAGCTGTGCTGCCTATTACTTGAGCAATGTGAAAGGCGAGAAGCCACTGGCCTCGCTATGTCCTGAACTGCTTTTATGTGGTCAACTTGTTGGCCTGAACCCCTACATGAGGGGCCTGGGGGAAAGCACTTCTTCTGATTCTCTTTGTTCAGAGGACTCTGGTTTAGCAGGCCAGAGAAATTAAGTTGGTGGGATAGAGAGTACCGGAGGAAGAGTGGAAGACAAAGGGCGAGTGGGTAATTACTTCATTATGAACTTCCCATGAAATAGCAAGGATAGAGCAGGGGGTGGGAGGACGTTAATTTACAGCAGAATGTTGTTATTGCAGCCCTTCTTCAACCACTCGTGTTACAGGAAGATAAATAAAGCCCAAGCCAAATCTTACCCTGGGCTAAGCCTGCTAGTTTGGAGATTTATATGCAACTTATATCCAGCCTGATCATTCCACTGTGCGACTGACTGAAGGTCTTCACTTGCAGGGTAGGATGTTGTTAAAGGCACTGGTATTTGGAACTGGAGCACAGCAGGATGCTGCCTGATGAGGCTGTTACTAAATTTCAGTGGCCAAAAGCAACTTGTTGATCTCTGTTGATCTTGCAGCACTGGGTATGGGGCTATCTCACAGTACAGCAAACAGGAGGCTTTTTTTTTTGTCAGTGACCATGCAGAAAAGCCAGGCTGTGTTTGTTCGGCTAGAAAATGCTTACACTAGCTTATTTTTTCCCCAGAAACTCAACTTCCCTAATTCTGTGTGGGAGGGCTTTTTTCCAGGCTTTTTAAAGTAATATCAGTATTATGGCTAATGAGGCAGTGGAAAGCAAGCTGGTCCATTCGCTGTAGCTAATGACTCCATTCCCATGAGCCTAATCAAAGATTTGTACATTTAATTGCTGTCAAGTCAGCTCTAGCCACCTGCCATTTCTGCCACACCTGAGGTCCCTTCTCTGTGGCCTGTGATTCTAAATGAATGCATCTCCTTTTCTAAGGGAAGAAAAACAGAGCTGCCAAGCAACCCTGAAATGGTGCTTTACCCTTAGAGCAAAGATCAAACAGTCTGCGTTGTCACTGAACGATATGTATGTCAACTGACTGTGGCACAGATTTTTTGAAAAATTTATTAGCCTCATATTGGAGATTAGGGAAGTGAGAAATACACCCTTGTCTGGACATGTCCTGGGCTTGAGACAGGCTTCTGTCAGAGGCGAAAGTGATTTTTGTTGGCTCACCACTGAACAAAGTTGAACTACATTTATTTTTTGGTTTTCTCTGATGGAAAATACCACTGAAGCCATTATTCCACTGCTGCAGTGGGCCGGTGGGGTATTTTGACCAACCTTTGTCCTCAGCATCATGATTCCTAAACATCCTGCATTCTCCGTAGGGACTTGATGCAGGAAATGTTGTAGGCCCATGTTCGCTTGAATGTAAGAGATAACTCCTGTTCATTGTTCCGACAAAAAAAAAAAAAAAAAGGAAAAAAAAGGGAAAAAAAGGGAAAAACCCCAGTTGCTGCTAATATATTGTGAAAATAAAATGTTCTTTGTGATCCTGAGTGGATCAGCTTACCTCTGTCTGGGCAAGTGTGACTCCTAAAAGTCAGACACCTAACGCTATGTATTTCTTCAAACGTATTTCCAGACAAATTTTTAAAGTTGTTAGGAAAGATGCAGTCTATGAAGTCACACTAAAACATTACTAGTTTCTAGATAACTGTTCATTTTTTAGCCTTGTTTCCTAGTGAAATGAGAATTATGGGATCATAATCACTTTTCTATTCTTGGCCAAGTTGAACCCTAGGTAACAAAGGAAGACAAATGTGAGAGAGATTACATAACTGTTTCAAGAACATAAGTACCCACATAGAGGTGCAAAGCTCCAGAAATACATCCTATGATTACCACAAGTAGAAGAAGCCTGGCCAGTGAATTCATATGTTGTCAGCAAACGAAGAGAGACCATACGGGTGCCCCAAGGACAGTCATAGCCTTAGCTGGAGATTACCATAAACCACAAAATACAGATCTGTGGAATATGAGGCATCATTGATACCCATTCTTGTAGAACTACTTGCTTTCCTTTCTCAACCCACCACAGAAAGCAAAGATACCATTAAGATATGTAAGATCTTTGAATACAGTGAGTTTTTTGCAAGTGGCTTGAGCCAAATACAAGCTGAAGTTTTTTTCCCCATTGTGACAATGTGGAAAGGATTTATAACAGATTTTAATACAATTTACTTCAATTTTAGGAGCTCTTCCTCTGCCAGAAGAGTTTAATTGGCCATGAAGTCCTGTGAGTTTTTGCATTGTGAGTTGACAGATGCATAGATTAATTTAGCAGGAAAACCAAAGAATAAATTAAAGGGTCTGAAAACAATTAAAGGGTCTCTAGCTATTTGTATTGGTCTGAGAGCTTAGAGCTAAATTCTGATTCTCATTTTCATAGAATCATAGAATGGTTAGAGTTGGAAGGGACCTTAAAGATCATCTAGTTCCACTACCCCTGCCCTAGGCAGGGACACCTCCCACTAGATCACTTTGCTCAAAACCCCATCCAACCTGGCCTTGAACACTTCCCGGAATGGGGCCTCCACAGCTTCTCTGGGCAACCTGTTCCAGTTTCTCAACACCTTGACAGTGAAGAATTTATTCCTAATATCTAATCTAAACCTACCCTGTTTCACTTTAAAACTGTTACCCCCTCATCCTATCGCTTCACTCCCTGATCAAGAGTCCCTCTTCACCTTTTCTATAGGCCCCCTTTAGGTACTGGAAGGCTGCTATCAGGTCTCCCCAGAGCCTTCTCTTCTCCAGGCTGAACAACCCCAACTCTCTCAGCCTGTCTTCATAGGAGAGGTGCTCCAGCCCTCTGATCATCTTCATGGCCCTCCCCTGGACTTGCTCCAACAGGTCCATGCCCTTCTTATGTTGGGGGCCCCAGAGCTGGACACAGTATTCCAGGTGGGGTCTCACGAGAGCAGAGTAGTGGGGCAGAATCACCTCCCTCGACCTCCTGGCCACACTTTTTTGATGCAGCCCAGGATACAGTTGGCTGTCTGGACTGCGAACACACAATGCCAGGCCGTGTTGAGCTTCTCATCAACCAACACCCCCAAGTCCTTCTCCTCAGGGCTGCTCTCAATCTAGTCTCTGCATGGCCTGTTTTGCTATATGGCCAGCTACTGTTGTACTTTGCTGCAGTGCAAACCCAAGAAGAACTTGACTTTTTGGGCATTTCTCAGATAATATGTTTAAAATTTCTGTTCAGAATATGCTACAATGTCTTCAGAAAAACAAGCTGCCATGTGGGAAGGCACCTCTTTCCTTTCTTCTGAGCTGTTGGATAATAGAGATTCACATGCACATGGAGGGTAGTCAGATGCAAAGGTCAACTGGGGTGCTGCCATGCTAAATTCTGTAATGCCTGATACCTAGGTTAGCCATGTGAACCACTTCATAAAGATATAAACCTGTGGGTTTCTATGCTTTCCTTTATTAATGAATTAGACAAGGAAAGGAAGAGGACAGCAACTGTTTCCATCAATGGCTGAAATATCTTACTAGACATTGGAGAGCCATGTTCCAGTGAAAGGAGAGTATTAAATGTGAGGTTGGAGATTCTTTCTCCCTTCCTCAGTCATCCATTCCTTCATACATAGCATGTTCAAAGCTCTTCTGTAGCTTGGTAATTTAAGTCTTTCTTTGAAAAGGAGGAATGGAGAGTTTAATTTATTTTTGCTTGGCCACATTCAGGGTGAGATTTCTAGCCAGTTAACTAAAGCACATAAGAAAGCAATAAGTTTAGTGATGCTTTTCTTTCAGTGATGTTCTAGGCAGCTGCCACTGAATCTTGCATGGATTCCAACCTGGTCAGCCTGTGAGGAGGATGTCCAGAGCATGCCTCACTGGGTCAGTATGCCTGGCGAAGCAGCAGAGGAACCTCTAGCTCTGTGCTGCCAGTTGGGTTTAGGCTGAGCAAGGTATTGAGATGCTCCAGCAGGAGCTTTTCTTTTGCCTGTGCCTTTCTGGGATTTGCCTCCAGGTAGCCACTTGCTTATCACGCAGGAGCTGGGCTCCCTGCTGCTGATTCGATTGTTCCCAGAAATGCTACCAAAGGTGGAGCTCAGCCACAAAATGGAACATTGCAGTTCCTCCTAGTGTGTGTAAGGCCATAGTGTTTGCAATGCTACTGCAATGTAATAATGACAACGTTTATGAGGAGGCATAGTTTCCCATACTCAGTTGCAGGACAGAGGTCTTTGACCTTTCTCAGAACTATCTTGCAAAACTTATTGCCACACATCCCAAAAGCCAAGAGCTTTGTGGGATTCATAGAAGGGCTAAATGGGCATCTTGTGTAATTGGGAAACCTCCACTCCTCTTCTCCTGGTCTATTTGTGCAGTGCGTAGGTGTGGAACTATTCAGGACTTTGAGATGAGTGTGGTAGTGTTCATAGGAGGACATTCCCAAATTACAGAGGGTGGACACAGAGGTGAATAGAGACACTAAGTGAGTTCAGGCCCGGCTCCTTTTCCACAAGTCACATCAACTCCAGCCATTAATTAATGGACTGAAGTCAGAACAGAGCTCCACCCTGGCCTCTCTGAGGCAGGTGAGGAGCACTGGGAAAGGGATTGTGCCATCAGCACCTGGGGTATGATTGAGGATCTGTTACTTTCTCCAGCGTCATCTCCAGCAGATCTGTCCACAGAGTCTCATTCTTGGTTGCCCTTATCTTCATAAACGGTTCATAAGTGGCAATATGGAATATGTAAATACCCTGAGCTAGCAGTGAACAAGACCTTCACAAAAGGAGTATATGAGAGGGCTTAAATGACTTTCTGCCTTGCTGGTGTGGGAAATAACTATGTCTGGATGCCGGTTCCCTTTAATGGTGGATTCCTGAACCAGAAAAGCACAGGCCTGATTCAGAGTTGCCCTAAATGTCCTCCCCGATGTGCTCAGCCTATTCAATACTCATGAACAGAGAGACCTCTCAGAAGCTAAAGCGTTTGGGAGAAATGAGGGTGGGCTTCTCCTCAGCTGGGGTCCTGATCAATTGGACACATTCTTCCCTGCTCATCTAAAGCAGTGTAAGACCAATTGCAGACGGAGGTAATATAGCTCCAGCAGGGTCTCTGAGCCATAGGAGTGTCAGCAGTGGTTTGTGAGGACAGGGAAAGTCAGGAGCAAACACCAGTGATAGGATGGACTGTGCCTTGTCCTCACTTGGACCCTGATACACAGCTCTGTAAATGCTTTCCAGCTGCAACCTGCAGAGCTGAGTTCTTTTGTGCTGAACAATTAGAAGCCCTTTAAAAAATGATATATTTTTTTATTGCAGTTCTTTGTAAGTACTTCTGTTATTGCTTTTGCTGCTTTGGCTGTGTTTGTCTTCCACTTGACACCATTGTCAGTGCTGAAGACAAATATGCATTTGTTTTGATTTCCTCCTTAGTGTACACATAACTTACAATGGGAAAGCCTGGAAAGTCTGCAGGATAACCTCCGCAGATAGCTAAATCCATTCTAAATGGCAATGAAAACAGTGTTCTAATCAGGAGGGAGCATGTATTTTCAAATGTAGTCCAAAAATGCTTTCTTGGACAGTAATAAAGTACCATGGTTTTTGTTCAGCTCTTGGCCAGGGGTTCAGATTTCTCCCTGGAGTCCAGAAATTGGAAATCACAAGCCACTTGGCATAATTTCCTAAAGACCTCAAAGTATAGCTCTGTTCTCTCTAACTACAGGAGCATATCTTCAGAGTCAGCTGTTTCTGAAGGACCACCTGAAACACTGCAGGAAATCGATGAGGGAGCAACAGGGCAACCAGCTCTTGGATGGCAAGAACAGGGATCTTCAGCATAGAGATGATTGGAACTACAGCTTTCCTTAATTGGAGTTGAAAAGACTGTATTATCAAGAGAGAGGATCCTTGGAACATAAAAGCAACATTATTAGCTCTTCTACAGTGGCATTCAAATGCTAATTTAACCTTTGTCTGAGAGAATAGATTAAAGCAAGAACTCAGAACAGTCTTTTCTTTATTTTCTTCCATTACTCCTAGCTCATGTACTTGCATTTCTTCCCCTGTCTGCATAAGAAGCAGAGCTATGGAAACTGAAGCCTCCAGGAAGTTCGTTCCTCTCCTCCTCCTCCTTTTTCCCTGTAATTTAGACACCTGCCTGCATTCCTCTTAGGAGAGTTGCAACCTAGGTCTAGGGTTGGAAAATGCTGCTACAGAGAAGAATGAGGACGAAGCCATGGTGGGTGGAAGGGGCAGGGCATGTGGCAATCCAGGTCTATTTACTTACTTTTCAGCCTACTGTCAATATTGAAAATGGCTGGGTTCGGTCTTGCTCACATGGAAAACTTCCACTGAAATTGCAGTTTCTACAAAATCTTAACTTTCCATGACTGTCTTCTTTTTCTGTATGTCTCCTTCAGGAAAATCAACCTCTGTTTCTTTTAGAAATGTTCCATTAAACCGCCTATGCATTCTGAGAGCTGTAGCTGGTACCAAGGGAGCCCTTGCAGACATGTTGTAGGAAGTATAGTTTGTCTGGGAAGTTCAATCCAGCGGGGAAAAAGGACAACAAAAGGCAGTGGAGTACCAGATCTTGCTGAGGCATTGAGTGTAACTTAAGTTGAGTCGACCATCAGTGAAATGCATTGACATACACAATGAAATATTTGGATTTGGAAATAGCCAAACACTTTCTTTTAGTTGATAACATTGAAACATTTTTGTATTACATTTAAGAAACAATCTGGGGGGAACTTGAGATTCCTCAAATAATGTTAATGCACTAACTTTCATTCCTATTAAAGACAAAACAAATATGGAGTTTTCCGTGGGGAAAGTAATCTGAATTTCTCTTCATTCTGTGAGTCATTTGTTTGTCTTTCACTTCTTTAAGAACATTTAACACTCACAAAAACTTTTTTAGAAATCTGTGATCTCCAAGGCTCCACAGGAAGCTGCACACAGAGAGTGTGTTGCTGGCCATGGAGAGTTACTCCCCATCTTCAGCCCAGGTTTGCATTACTGCCACCAGAGGACAATCTACTTGTGGTGAGTAAAAGGGCAGAATTTACAGCACACAATATCTTTGCCATAGCAACCAGTGGAGTACATTCATTCAGAGCAATTTCATTTCAAACCCAACACAATATTACAGGGGAGAAACAGAGGATTTCCCTGTAGGTCACAGAATCAGAGTCATAGAATCGTTTAGGTTGGAAAAGACCTTTAAGATCATCGAGTCCAACCAGGCTACTCCCAAACAGACACTACGGCCAGCTCATAGTGGATTAATTTGGCTGGGTGTATCAAATGAGCCAATATCCAGCCAGTTCCTTGTGATAAGCACCCATTTCTCAAATATTGCCAGAATTAAGTGGTACTCCTTTTGGGGCAATCCAGCAAAGAAGCTAAGGGAGGAATAACCATATGGATATGCCAGAAAGGCTTCTGAGGGGACAGCATTGAACAGCCTCTGCCTTTCTTCTCCTAGCTCCAATATGAATCACAAGTTGATTCACTCTCTAGGTGAGGTTTCAGTCACTTTGGGGCAGACACTGGATGTTTCTAAGTCCAGTTCTAAAGCTGAAATGAATTCAGGGGGGGTGGGGGCAGCAGAGGGGGAAGTCTTAATGAGAGGGACTGGGCAACCTTAGCAATTATTTTTCCCCCCAGACTCTCCATCACCACTTATAAGAATGCAAACACATATTGTAGAGTTGGTGTAGCCAGGACAGTACAAGGATATAAACGACTGAAGAATTGTGGTGTCCTTTAGTAGAGAACTGTTAGAATGTGAGAAGTGGACAATCTTTATGTATATACATCCTTTCTAAGCGCATTGATAACTTTTCATGATGAGGAGATGTTTCACCTCGGAATTGATTTCAAAACCATTTACTATAAATTTTATTCTGGCAATAAATCTCTTCAGCGTCTTGGTCAATACACTTTTTTTCCTTCCCAAAATAATGGTCTTGTTTCATTATTATTTGTTGTTATTCTTATTTGTGTTACCTTGAGAAGAGGAGTGTAAATATGTATCAAGCCCTCAAAAGACGATTTCACAGTGTCAGCTGAGTCCCAGCTATGCTCTACAAAACAATGTAAATACAGCTAGGAGCACCTCTCACAGGCTAGGTTTATAGCAGCAAACCCAGGAAAGCCTGCAAAACTCTACCTCCACATATGCTCTCTGACCATGTCCTCCCATCCTATCGAAGCAGGGCTCAGGTGAGGGCACCAGTAACTCTCCTCTCCAGTATGCCTGGTGCCCTGGGTACTTCTGCGATAGCACCAAGAACAGGTTAGATAGGGCCATTGAGAGCTGGAGGCTCCACTTGCCATTACACACAACCAAGTTTCCTAATTACTTCCCGTACCTCAGAAATCTTGAAAACCTAGTACACACAATTGAAACCAGCGGTGGGATTTAGGGCTGAATATAATGACTATTGTAAGCAAATTGTTTAGCTCTGGACCTTGCCACTAAAAGTTCACCTATCAACACCATCACATTTATCTTGCTTAGCCTAGCTGCTCCTTGATTTATCTGACACAGATAATACTAGGATGTGTCTGTGTGCGTGTGTGCCCAAAGGAAAAGAAACCTCAGTTGAAAGTGAATTATTGCCATTTTCTGCCAAGTGCAAAGCCTGCTTAGTCTTTGATTAGCCACCATTCAGAGAACTTTTGGACTCAACGATCCTTCTGTGTTAAAACCCAATCTAAGTGTGGAAAGGGTATGTAAACACGCTGATGAACTGATAGGGTATAAAATTAATAGAAATGCCAAGAGAATTTAGAGGAGAAATGGACAGGTATAAGTTCGGTGTGACGTGTGAGTGATACAGAATTATGAGGCAAGCTGGTTGCCCTATAAATACAGCACCTTACACTGACCTGTTTTGAATGAGCTTTGCTGTTAAATGAAGTGAAGCCTTTGCTATGTAAACTGCTGATGTATAGCAAAAAAACGAGCCCAGCCTTGCAGCCAGACTCTGATACCCTTTTTCTAGATGACTAACACTTTGCCGTTTGCATGCCTTGAATATGGCTATCAATTTGTGTAAGGGTGGTATTCTCTGATTATACAGAACAATATAGCCAGGTTTTGTTTCACCAGTTCACTGATGGTACTTTGTTGAGAAATTTTTACTCCGAATGTTCCTGTTTTTCAGAGGACCAGCAAAACATACAATTCCCCTGGAAACATAGAGGTGGCAGAGCCAGCCAATATCCCTATGAACCAGGTTTCTGCCGGCTGCGGAGGTTAGGCTTTAAGGTTTGTGGCTACAGCCACAAGAGGATTTAGGTGCTGCATGCAAAACTACGACTCTCAAATGCCCAGATGTGCTGCCACTGAACCCTGGCAGCACCTGCCCTCCCCAGGGACCTTTGTGCTCAACAGTAAAGTTCCCCAGATGCATCAGGATCTGCTTCTGCACACAGGAGCACTTCGGCCTTTCAAGATCACCTTGTTCAGAAAGAGGAGCAAGAGGCCTTGGGGAAGGGACATGAGAGAAGAGGCATGAAGTGGAGCTGCAGGAGATGGGGCAGAGCCATCCATGTCTGAGTCTGAGACTGTGTAGAACAAAAGGAGCTGCCTCCTGAAATGACGACTAATGATATGGTGAAAGGGAAAAGAGCAGCAACAAAGAAGGGGGTCACTGAAGCAGGCTGTAGCAGGCAGCTTGGATATTGTCTCTGATTTCAGCCATTATTTAATCAAATGGGACCAACCTATCTCCAGCACAGCTCTGCCTCCATACACCCAGAAAGGGCTCTGTCTTGACTCCAGTGGTATCACCTCAGGATCTGCCTTGCTCGTCCTCTCCAGCCCTGGGTTGTCTGACCTCCAGCCCAGCTTGGCAGTGGGACTAGAAGGAATTACTGAAGTGGTGCAGGCTTGGCACAATGAGTGGTGATGGCAGGTTGGTGAGCGCTGGCTCTCCCCTCCTAGTCGGTCCTGCAGCAGACAGGGCTGGCCTGGGGAAAATGGGCTTAGTTCCCTCCACTGCCTGGGGAACAGAGGGATTTAGTTATGCTCTAAATGTTGAGCTAAAGGACAGGAGGATGATGTGGGGGTGAACCTCACCTTCTTTGTCAGATATTCTTTGGGAGAGGTTTTAAAGGGCTTACATGACCAACTCCAGGAAAACAATTTAGAGCTGTGGTTTCTAAGTAGAAGGAAATATCTCTTTTCAGACAAGAATAAAGCACTCAAGTCCTTGCAGAGACAGGATTTAAGACCCAGCTTTCTATGTGGCATACCCTATTAGTGAAATAAGGTGGTTTCCCGTGCAACTTGCTGGCAATTGCCCTTTTTCCCCATTCATTTCACAGGCATCCTCTGCATCAAACTCATGACATGGGACTGATCTACAGCAACTTGTCTTAAGACAAGTCTTTCCATTACTTTCTGTAGTAATGATCAGGCTCTTGAAGACCAGTCTGTGGTTCCTGGTATGTGTCCTCTTGTTTGCAACATACACAGGAAAGATTAAGTAAATAACCTTCTAAATTCCTAATCTGATTGTGATAAAAGTGGCATTTATTATGGAGTAGAAATGCCTGTGTTCACATATATGACTTGCATACATGTCTACAGATAATGAGGATTAAACCAGAGTTAAAGCCAAAGAGATCTGAACTGAAGGAGAGAAAGCAGGTAAGGAAAAACAGGAAAGCAAGGAACTTGTTGCAGAGAAGGAGCCCTGAAGTTAACTTCCTAGCTTGTTACCTGTGCATAATTATAATCCATGCTGATGAGGAATCTCAGGGGTTTTAAAGATACCCATAACATATGCATATGAAACACAGTAGCTGCTGGGTGCACTGTAGGGATCTCATATCTGGCCAGGCAAAGAATATAGGAGAAGATGCAAGGTTAGGTATCACAGAATTTCAGACTGTAATGCCAAAGCGAATGGAGCAGGATGCTCCTGTCACAAGGAAAAGGACACCACTTCTATATGTCAGAGAGTGGTAGACAGTTCTGAATGCCAGAGCATGTACAGGGTCAGACAGAGCTGTTCTGGATTGCCCAGCAATACTCAGGCGCCTCAAAAGGACCTTTGTACCTTTGTGGTTCTTGCCACGATTAATCCCTGGAGTAAGTGCCCTCAGATGAATGGAATTGCAACAGGGCTGCCCTGCCTGGGTGACAGCCCAGCGACGCTCCACCCAGCCCTGCATGCTTAGCCTGTTACTCATGCAGTGCGTTGAGATGCTGGAGGCTTCCAGCCTCCTAACTCTGCTGTCACTTCTCTTTTCCACATCTTTCAGGTGGTTTTGGAGCTCCAGCCCTAATGCAAGCCTCTTCTCACCCTGCTCCCTTGTTTGTCTTCTGCCTCTACCACCTTGTTTGCTTGGCCTGTGTGTTATTTCCATGAGCATGAACTGGAATAGCTGCAGACTCATGCACAGCTTGCCAGCTTCTACTCTGTGCATAAGTGCTTTTGGTGCAATTGCATCCATGTTATTTGCTTGCTTTCCTCCAAAACAGCAAAATCTCTGTGCTTGGACCTAAAGATTTGTGATCATCCTTCTGCCTCTGACTTTGCATCTTCTGATCCCGTGTAATCACCATATCAAGTGCCATACATTTTGCAGGAAGCCTGCATATCCTTGAAGTTCCAAATCCTCCTCCTCCTAAAGACCTGTATTTATTAATTAGGAATAATCCCTGTTAATTATGAGGAAATACATACAGTGGCTCCCAGCTCTGCATGTCTGCACAGAATACGTCACTAAATATATAACCTTTGGCACCAGAGACCTACTCTTGGGAGAATTAGATATCAGGAGGTATTTGTTTAAGCTTTGAGTCACCAGGATGTCCACTGAGATAAAAGTCACTTTTCAAGGTCATCTCAGACCTCATGACCTTTAGGCCCACTCCAGAATTTTGAAGACTTCCTGGTTAAATAAGGTTTATCATTGTTGGAAAGAATTTGGCCTCTGGCAAGTAAAGGTGAAAAGTCATCTATGTTTGAATGTTTTCAGTATACAAACTTGGCTGCTGCTTGTGATTTTAAAGTTGCCCACTGTATTTATAGCCTGAATAAAGCTTTGAAAGGCATAGTGGGACTCACTAGCACAATTAGCAAGCCATCAAGCGTGGTGTTAATGAAAAACCAGAGGGAGAGATTCAGACCCTCTTTATGCAATGGGCAGTTGGGAATCGCTTTGTTGAAGGCAATGATATTGCTCTGGATCTAGCTCTGTAAACGAAGGTTGGAGATCCTGGAAAGAGGAGCAGACTGTGCCACATGTACACCCCTGCTGACACAGCTGTACGGCGGCGTAAGTGAAGCTGATATTGGAGGCAAGTCCTGCTCATTTATCCTTCTGTCAGCTCCTGTTGTCAGCGGTGCGCTCAGCTGCTGATCTCTGTTCACGTGGAAATCCACTGAAGTTGCAAGAGGTCAGGTGCTGCTGTCAGTAATACCAGTACAACACCTTGAGATGAGTGGGGCAGATTTTGATCATGGTTGCACAATTATCCCACTGAAATCATACCGCTGCCTGCAGAGGTGTGAGCCCAGGTTCGCAGTGGTGTGACTGAAGTCAGCATCTGACACATGAGAGTTTCTCTGACTCATCCAAGGCAACACTGATTCTCCAGATTCACATTAGTGCACTTTCGAATCAAAATTCATTGAAATGAGCTTAAATTGACTCAATCCTACATGTGGAGTGACTCCACCCATTTAAGGTAAGGTACAACTCAGCTGTGTGGCTGATTTTTTCTCTTATTTCCCTGTAGGTTTGTGGTGTCTGTGTCCCCTGGGCTGCTTCCTACTTGCATAACTACCAGGAGAGTAGAAAGATATCCTGACGTTTCCAAATCTGTCTGGATCCTCTCTGTGGTATCACCCTCTAATCCTACCCCTTCATGCCAGCACTTCCCATTGACATCGTATTGAACGTGCTTCCAGAAGGCGCTGGAGCCATGGGAACATTTGAAGAGGATAGTGCCTGTCCACTCCACCTCCTGCTGCTCCTCAGCCCACCAAGGAGCCCCTCTAGCTGTGACGTGGCTGGCTGGCAGCACACAGGTGCCTTTACCAAATGCAAAGCAGTACCGGGGAGATGGAGATGTGCCATGCTGAGCCCGAGCTTGCTGCAGCCAAGGCCTGTCAAGTTCAGTTGTGGGGACAATCTGCAGCTAGTAGATTCATGTGGGGAGAACATGCACTAAAAATGTGTAATTACTGGATTTGGGTTTTATTTGAAGGAAGAAAAAGGGTTTCACCAAGGAATTGTTGTATGTATTGCAAAGCAAGGCTGATTTTTCTTTTTTTTTTTTTCCTCCCCTTTTTTTTTTTTTTTGAGGGAGCTCTTTGTTAAAATCTTGGCAACCCGTCTCTGCCGGGAAGACAGAACTGCTCTGTGCTGAAGCTGGGGTTGGCACATCTTCTTCGCAGCATGCAGGGCGTGCAAAGGCGGTGGGGAAGGCTGCCATCTCATGGTGAACCTTGCACGGCTCCAGCACGCTGAGCTGACCTACCTTGCAGCCGGTTTCCAGGCCACGTTATTCCTGAGCAGATGTTTTCTCAACAAGTCATGTGTGCAGCTCCAGAAGAAGCTGAGGTGTTTTACCATGGGTTTTGTGCTTTAACTTTGAAACCAACTCTTCTGGAGCCTAGAGTTTTCTGGTTTCTTGCCTTGTCAACATTTTATGTGAGTGCAAAATGGTAGTTATGAAAAACCATGGGGCAAGGCAATCACTCATCTGAGAAGAGACCGATCGTCAAGGTCAGTTTTAGTGGCGACTTGAGACCGATATGCTATTGTTTGTGACAGTAGCTTTGCTGAGTCACAGCCCCGAATGGAAACTCCTCTGGAACCACTTGTGGGCTGCAACTCATAATTTTGGGATTCTTTGGTATTCATCACTAACCTTCTGCCGCGGCTCACACGTCCTGTGCTCTTGTGTTCGCTGTCTGCCCTCAGCTTCCTGAAAATGTACCAGCGCTCGCCCAACACAGGCTGGAGGCTCCCTCTCCACTCTGTGGGATGTGGCAGCTCTGTGGCAGGTTTCATGGTGTTTCCAGAAAACCCTGGACATGAATTGGTGACCAAGAGGTTCAGCTTTGGCCAGTAAGACCCTTTAGACAGAATGAAAGTGTCCTTGCTGAACGGTGAGGGTCCAGCACGGCAGTGTGGGAGCTGGCAGGTGGCTGGTGTCCATGCTGACAGCAAAGGCGGATGGAATAGAAGAGGGGATTTTTAAAGATGGCAAAGGTCACTTGTTCAGGGAAATGGTTAGAAACTTTATCACTATAAGTGCTTTGGATGTGTCGGTAGTGAGGAGAGGGAGAAACTGCCTTTTAAAATGTTGTCCAAGTCACACCAGAATTAACAGCTGTCAAAACTATGTCCTGAATATGCACTCTCTGGACACGTGCATGAATATGCACTTTCAAACATTAATGTCCCCTACTCACCACCCTGACTCCCGTAACTGCACTCCTGAGTCCCGTAGCTGGGAACTTCTCTAGCAGAGTATGCTTGAAGGAAGAGGATGTAATCTTTCAAACGTAGGTTCTGGCTAGAGAAAACTTCTGCATTAAATCTTATTTTTTTCCAGAATATAGGTTATTTTATTTTTGAAAGCTGTTTCTTGGAGCAGTGGAAGCCCAGGGTAGTGCTGTGTGTAAGTAACGGGAGGTGAAGCAGCTGAAGGGGTCCAGGCTGCTGTATCTCACATGTGTCCTTTGTGGGGCTTTTTAATGGATTAGGAGCAAGAGGGAGAAGAAACTAATTTGGACTTGTTGAAATATGGTAACATTTTACAAGGAATATGTGCTCAATTCAAAATCTTCACAACTGTGATTTGAGTGAGCAAATGGAATAAAGATGTCAAAAGAAGATCCAGTAATGGAAAGAAAAGTGTTATACTTAACATCAGGATTTTCCTGATTTCTTTTGTGTTTCTGCATGGATATATAAGGCCAGGCCTCTCCAGGTGTCTTTCCATGTTGTATCTTAATCATATGTTTCTGTCCTGCCTCCCCAAAGCCTTCCCCCCAGCTCCAATTTTACTGCTACTCTTTTACTGCATCTGCTTGTAATGATCCAAATCACTTCCTTTCCTTCCGAAAAAGAAAAAAAAAGAAAAACAACACCGATCCATTTTTAGATAGTAGCCACATGCACAGTTGAATCTGCACACTGGGGAGGCAGCTGGAAAGGATGCAGCAGCAAGCAGCTGGGAGTGGGCAGGTGTGGGAAGCTCTTAGTCAGGTTTGTCATGGAAAGTCAAAATGTGCAATTACAGGGCAAGGAACGGGGTAGCACACACTGCCAGGAGAGTCATGCAGCTGGGCTGGGATAACGTCGTTACACAGTATATCAACCTCAGTGGTTTAATCCAGCTTAAAATATTCCTGTGCTCTTGTGTCCCACTAGCACTGTGGCTCACCACCTCCTCAGTTGTGCCAGAGCAACCATAGGCAGTAAGCTGTGTTGGTGGAAGGATGGGGCTAAAAGATTACTCTGCCCACAAAGAGACAGGCAGATAAATAGACATGTAGATAGATGAATACGTAGGGAAACAGGTTATTTTTGCTTAGAGTTCAAATGATTTCACTGAGTCACTTCAGATGGCAGTTCCATGATCAGTATTTCTGGAAGGCAAGGGTGGAGGGAAGGACAGGGAAGTGGAAATGAGGACCACTGGAGAAAGTTACGATGTGACTTCTGGCATGCACCAGGTCTCCACGAAGCAGAGGCAACCTTTTGCTAGGCCTTTGCTAGAAGCACTCTCAGGTTGTTTCTAGTGAGGATGATGGCAGGTAACTGGAAGAAATGAGGTGTGACTAGCTCAGCTGCTAAACTTGCACAGGCCCAGAGGATGTACCCAACACTGAGCAGATAAAACTTCAGTCTGGAACTCATAATTCCTAGTCTCCATCATGTGAAAATTGACACAAAGCCCTTCAGAACTACCATGTGGCCAGGAAAGCGGGGAGAGATGGCATCTAGGATTCCATGATGGTAATGGTCCTCCCTAATCTTTTGCTGGGGAATGGCTTAGGGCTGAGCTCTGTGCGATGACAGAGGGGACAAGATCAGCCCTGCTATCCCCACCATGCTGTGAGGATTCCTCAGAGGTGTTTGTGCAGTGCAAATATTAAAACACAGTGCTGCTACAGACAGGAAAAATGCTTGAGTGCAGCCATTCAAGCTTTAAAATTGGTGCTGATGGGTGAAGAAGGGAATTTTTTCTCCGTGGTCACTGCTATTCATGCAGTTTAACTTCTTCAGTATGAAGACGAATCCCCCCTACACATACAATGTACAAATCTAGCACAATAAGACCATACTGTGCACTAGTTTTCTATTAAAATCATGTTTACAAGAGAAGGATAGGGGAAAGCAAGAATGATTAACTAAAAAGAACTTTTCCCCATGAAACTCTAGGTGGCTTCAGATTATTAGGAGGATTAATTATTCCCCATGCAGACTTATACATGTTGCTCTCTGTTTGGGACGTAAGTCCTTCAGATGTCTTTTCTGGCTCAGCCCTCAGCTTAGAATAAGGCACATGTTGGCACAGGTCCATGCTGATCCACCAGGCTGCAGGGACTTCCCCAGATGCTGAGGGCAGGGACCATCTCCCTCCATGGTGGTGGACGCAGCTTGAGCAGCTCCCTGGAGCCACAGACTCTCCCTCTGTGGACTGCTGCGGGAGCTGGTGGAGCTTGGTTAGCTTTTTGAATATTTGAGGGATCAGATGAACGCAAGAGCTGGAGTTAAGAGCTGGACAGGAGAGCCGAACTGGGTAACGGTGAGACAGAGGGAGGGAGAGGAAGAGGACTGTGCAGTTGGGAGCCAGGGAGCTGCTGGACTGGCTTGGTCATCTCACCAACCCTTACCCCTGCGTACCCCGCAAAGTGAGTGGTTAGGTGAGCTAAACATTGGTTGCTAATGTTGCTTTTTACATCCTCTGTTTTAAAATAATCTGCAAGGTACACGTGAACATCTGGTTCTTCTGATGCTTCTGGAGGGCACGTGGGAAGTCAGCATTTGTCAAATGCTGGGAAAGCTGGAAAAATTGGGACAGCTTGGCTTGGGCTTGTGCTGAACGAGAAGAGGCAAACCCAGAGACATGCACACTGAAGTGTGTGGGGAAGAGGAATGAAGTGTTGTTTCCCCTCTGTCCTCACGTAAGAGCAACAACAAAGTCAAGGGCATGGAAACGAAACTGCAAATGGGGAACCAGCTCTTGTGGACCTGAGCTAGCAGGGCAGTTCCAACATACCTCGGTGTTTCCTGCAGAAACCGGATCAAAGCTGAAGCAAGAAACACTTCAGGTTCCCAGATCACTGAAAGAATCCTCTGGCCACCCAAGCATGAGCCTTGCAGAGAAATGGGGGCCGTGCAAGGGCAACAATTTCAGGCTCGCCTCAAAAAGCGTTACCACCGGCTGGGCTCCCAAATATTTATTTTTTTTTCCCACTGTAGAACATGAGACTGATTTGCTGAAATCCTGGGGTGCCAATTGCACCCGGGCATGCTTGAACTGGCCTTTCGCACTCCAGAGTGCAGGAGAGCATGGGGTTTTGAAGGTCCTCATGGGCCTGGAAGCCCTGGAGCTGTTTCACAGCTGCTGGAGGGCTGCCAGCTTGCAGGTCTTTTAATAAGTGGTGTAGTGTCTGGCAAGTAACTTGTCTTCAAGTGAGTGTGACTAATCATGAATCTTTTCAATAATGCTGACAATCCAGTCTCTCTTCTCTCACTCTGCCCGAGCCAGCTGAAATAGGAGTAAATTAGCCTTATTCTGGCAAAAGCAGGAAATGATAAAGAGCCCCTAAAAGGTTGCCAGTACGCCATGCCTAGGTTTTGCAGTGAGTGTAATTACCAGAGTTGTTGTGTGTGTGTTTTGAGAGCAGCTAAATAGCTCCAAAGGTCTGAAAGATCGCACTCCGCCACCGTCCCCCAGACCATTTGCCTGAATGCGTAATTTCTGTACTTCACTGGCACAGTGTGCTCCTGCAAAGACAATAAGCCAAAGCCTGTTAGAGTTCATAAATCCATGTTAACGGTTTATGTTTGTTTTATTGGGTATATCCTTACTGTCTACCTGAGCAGTAGAGCAGGAATACAGCACTTCAGTTACTGGTCTGTGTTAAACTTGCCCTAATTTATTTGGTTGGAGACTGAGATCTTTGTCTCATTCTTTAATGAGTTCCCTTGGATGGCTAAGGACGCAAAAATGCAATTGGGTCTCATCATATGCAGAAGTATATCGTATTATTTTTTTCCTCTGAGAAGAATGGTGCAGGCATTGTTCCCCCAAATGAAACCCACTGGAAAGTAAGTGCATAATCAAGAGAAAGCAGAGGGCTTGCGAAATTAAACCTGAGGAAGGGAAGAATGGGAAAGGATCAGTAAGTTCCAGGTGAGTGTCTGCTGCTGGGAAAGGAAAGGAAATTTTTTTTGTGAGGGTATAGTTCTCAAAATTGTTTTTAATACTACTGAATGGGACTTGGAGACAAAATGGTGTCACAGGTCTGAGTCATGCTGCTTGATGTGGCAGGGTGGATGATATGCCTGAGTGCTGGAGATCTCACCCAGCTCTTTTTAATTATGTGTGTGTGTATTACCTTCCCAGCAAAACACGTTAATTCTTAGCAGAGGAAAACTGACAGTTTGTGCTGACATATTGTGACCATTGACCGTCACTACAGTTTTCCCTCCTGCTTTTGTTTTTTGTACCTATTATTGTTTACTGCTGCTTGATCTTTAAGGTCCTTTCCAACCTAAACCATTCTATGATGTTTCAACCTCCCTCCTCGTCACTACACTTGCAGAGGTTTGGAGCCATTTCTGATGGAGTATGGGGTTGCTCTTCCCTTCTCTTCCTTCTCTTTCTAGACCACAGCATTTTGATAGCCCTTCAGGGACCCAGATAGGAAGAAGCATGGGAAAGTGATTTTGTGACACACACACAAATCCTACCAATCAGAACCAGTTTAGTGCATTTCTGCCCAACTGGAACAGTCACTAGCATTGATAAATCTTTGCAGAAGGCAGCAGTGGGACTTAAGTTGCATTATTCACACTTAGTTATTTACAATATTTGCATCATACTGCACATCAGATAGAATTGTACTTTCTTGTCACTATTTCAGAAGGAGGTGAGAGGACAAAGGTCAAAGATAAAGCTGCCTAAGGAAGGGATGGATGCTGCTCTCTTTGAAGTTGCCTGCCAACCCCAGCACTGGATGAAAGTTTTATGTACGAGTGTCTGTTGGAAGGAAGAGGTATTAAATGCTAAATTTCAGGAAAAAACAAATGATTCCTGAATATCCAATACATGGCTGGCTTAATGGAAATTAGACAGTGCACAAAGGACTATGTTTACTATAGGCCACAAAAGAAGGAGGCTTTGTTTTAATAACAATTTAAGGAAAGAAGAAAAGGAATAAAAACTTTATGAGAATCAAAAATTCTGTGTGACTCCAGAAAATTCCTATCCTTTTTCATTGCTTGCCTGATCTGCTCTTTGAAGTTTGACTACTGCCACTTCAAGACAGAAGAGGTTTAGCTGTTGTAGATGGTAATTCTCTGCTCAACAAATAAATACGGTAGTTTTCCCCTAAGTTCTATTAGTCAAGATATATTTGAACTATTTTTGAGATCTGTCTTGCTCAGTCATGTAAGCAATCACCTGTTCAACTACAACAATCAAAAAATCCTAGTTTACCTAATTTTTTTACTCCATTCACCAAAATTATCTCTCGCAGTATCAAGACCTCAAACTTGATACAATGCATTTGCTTCATGGTTTATCTGCCTATTTTTGCTTTAACACACAAAGAGTGTCCAGATTTCTGCATTACCTGGTCTCTCTGCTGTGGCAGTTTTGTGTAGTTAAGTGCATATAAAATTAAAGCAATTTCTCCCTCTATTGGTGTGACACAAATGCATCTATCTGCCAAGGAGTCCTCCCCCAGACATGCCTGCATGCTCTGCTTCTCATGGAGTTTGGGAACCCACAGCTCATGAGTCTCAGAGCCTATGAGGAGACTTAGGATTTCATATTCCTCTGCCACTGGAGTGGGACAGAGGAAGAGAGAGGACAGAGATGGGTTTGGAATTTAACATTTTACCAGTAAGTCCTGACATTGCAGAAACATCACTAGAAAAGGATTTAATGTTGTGTGTCCATTCATCTTTACCAAATTGCATTGCAGGGAAGATCTCTCCCAAGCCTGATAAATGTGAAATTAATTAGAGGTCAGTGCAGGAGCCCAGATAGACCTACAACAGAGACCTCAGCAACTGTTTCAGAACAATCAAACGACCAGGGAAAGGCACCATGCTGGTGGTAACTGAGCTTGTGCTTACAATTCTGGCAAAACCACCCCAAAACAAGTTCAAGTCCTAAAATATTAGCCCTTCCTATTGCCTGTCATTGCCCTGGACATCAGTTTGTGCCTGTTCATGCTATGCTGACTTGGAACAGCTGTCTCCGTTCTTGCATCTGCATTTCCTGAATGCTTTTTCTCACTTCTACCCTTTCTTTATGCTTTATGATTTCTCTTTCACTCCTCCTTCAGGGATGTGTTTTACTGTCCATTGAGGCTACAATAGAAACAGTATCTGTACAGTGGCTGGTCCTTTGTAAGGCCTTGGAAGCACAGTCAGTGGGACTAATTCTTCTTGTGTCAAGGTCAATAGGTTTACAGGGATGTGACTGCCTGGAAAAAGAGAGACCTTTAGAAGGAATCTTTTTTTCCTTTTTTTCTTTTTTTTCTATGTCCTGAGGTTTATTATGGAAAAACTGGGGAGAGAAAATGAACAGGATTTTTTCCTGAGGATTTTTTTTCCCCTCAAATTGGATAATGGAGGAATTTTTACAGACTGAGAGAGATTATTTATGGGGCAAGTTCTCAGTAAGTAAATACTGGTGTTCAGAATATGTATTCAGAGATATTAGCATTTAGAAGTACTCAAATGAAAAAAATATATAGCCTGGTATGTATGTCCTTTTCTGCTTTGCTTAACTCTCATGGAAGTGCCTCTTCAAAGGGCCAGAAGACATACCAATGAATATTGGCCAAGTAGTGTAAAATACAGTTCCCAAATGGCATGGCACACATATCGTTAGCAATATGAGAGCTACATCAAAGTTGTAGATAAATTACTGAAGTAACCTAACAATTTTTTTATGTTCATATATGCAGCCTTGCATAGAGCTGCTGCCTTCATGAGTTGTACTCGAGCAAACTACCTCCAGAAACCCTGCATGGAGTTACTTTGAAGTTGGCCCTAAAGTATAGCTGCAAGCATATCTATGCTGCTTTTTTTTTTTTTTTTTTCCCCTGCCTTCCAGTTAGGTTAGACTTAATTTTTGGTAGACAGAGAGAGTCTTATCTAGTTTGTGTTTGTTTTCAGAACAGCAGTGTGAAAAACACTGAGGAACAAGTGGGCCTAGGGAAAAAAATTAAAAATTAGGGAAATGAAAGAACACTTCAACCTGAACAGACAAAAAATTTCTATACCCTGCCATTTTTGTAAAGTTTAATGTTCAAATACCTGATTCACTGGTATAAGGAATACCCAATGATCTCCAAAATGTGTGAGAGCAAGAGTCTGCACGGAGAGGTTCCAGTCACACAAACATGTTACTCGGTGTTCACTCTTGAGGTTTGAAATATCACAAGGAATCTTACTAAAATGACAGCTTCATTTCCATGCCATGCGTAGTATACATTGCACCTTGTGTAAATTGCTGTAAGGGGGCAAGGTACTTTTCTCAAATCCACAAGGCACCACTGAGCTTTGATATCAGCTCTTTGATACTGTCAACTGTGAGAGATCTTCACATGTAGGAAAGGCAAAACATCAATGCTGAGTGCTGGCATATACTGATCTGGGAAGAGAGTCTTGCCCGGAGAGCATTTGAATGTGCAGAATTTTAACTGTTTCTTTGGATTCTGCCAAGAAGGCTACCGGTTATAAAGCACTGCAAATAGGCAAGATGCACAGGGCAGGAGGTTTTGAATCTAATCTGGTTTACCATGTCTAGGCATGGGTAGCATTTTGGGCTCTTTGAGCCAAACCATCTACCTGCAGGTTTATACACAAAATAATTTCGATGTCCTGGAACTGCAGGAGCATCACAGGGGCCCCAGAGGAGAGATGTGTTAAGTGATGCAGGATGTGGCCAGACTATCTTGAAGACGTCAAGCCATGAGCACTGAGCCTGCAGGGATCAACCTCCAAAAACAATGCAGTTAGCAGTGTAGGTGTATCTACTGTGATTCACCTTGTCTGGATCACTCCCAGTTTACACCTCAAAATCATAAGTGAGGCAGACTTGCCACAGGTAACTTCAAGTTAAAATTCTTGGTATGGCCAGGTGGCTGCTGACCCACGCTGCAGAGTCCTACTAAGCTTTGTGGAGGTGGAAACGGGAACAAGATTTCCACTGACCCTTTTAGAGCTGGTCCCAAGCTCTTCCTTAGGATGAGTGCAAAGACAGCTGCAGCGGAAGAGAGTATATTGCAAATACTCATGAAGCCTCTGAAACCCAACTGGCCCTGATTGTCTTTCACATTGGCCTGAGTTATGCACAGTCCAGGACACCCTGTTTCTCCAAAATGAGTTCAACAGTCCGGGAATGGAAGCCAGCCCTTATTCCCCGAGTACTGCCAGGAGAAAATGAAGAAAAAATGTAAGCAAAGCGGTGTATCAGTAACCACAGCTTAATTTCCCTCCTTACTGTATAAAATTAGCCACCCTGATGCATTTTTGTGAAAAAAGCCCCAAAATATCATCACTTTCGCTGTTAGAGAAGTATTTTAAGTGACATCCCCAGGGAATATTTTGCAAATAACCAAGACTGGTTATTCAAAAAGCAAAGAAATCGGTAATCCACTTTGTTGCCTCTTCTGCTCTATAATTGTCTTTGCTGTATGTTCATCATGAGCTCTTTTCTGACTAAATATAAGCTATAATATATTGAATAATTGCAGGAAGGTAGAGAGTTCTATATTTAATTCCTTCACCCGATCTTTTAAAACCCTCCGTAATTTCTCTCGGTAACAAGAACTGTTGTTTATGCTGTGGTTTGAAACTGTGATGAAGGCCCATTCCCCGAAGCCTTAAATACAGCCAGAAGGCTGTAAGAAATCTCTTGGATTTCATCTACTCCTGTTTTCAAAACATCACGAATGAGAGGAGCTTTGCAAGCAGTGGGCTGGCTGTGCATCTTTTGATCATTGGGAGTGAGTTTTAATTTAAACTGGCACTTGTAGTTGGTAGCATCATGTCGATAAAAAATAAATTGCTTCAGGTATTTTTGTGGTTTCTCATTTTCTGAAGCCTGATTTATTTAGAAGGAGGCTTAGTATGAGAAAAGTAATCTCATTTAACATGGCTACATGCTAGAGCGCAGTTGACTTTGTTACACTATAGAGCACGTAGCATGGGGCTGCAAACTGGGGGTGCACCTCTGAGAGGCTTTGGGGGCCAATAAAGCAGCCAACAGGCTGGGCTGCAGAGGAGGTCTGCCTACTGCAAAACTAAGACAGCAACCTTTCTTTTTCTTTATGCCATTCTGGACATTTCCTTAGGCAAATGGATGGCTACATGCCCTGAGACTCTGGTCTGCAGTGCACAGCCTGGCGCAGCACTGCTGCTTGTGAGGCTGAGACCTGGGTGCACAGCCTCACCCCATTGCATCCTTCGGGATGGGAGAGGAGGGGGTATAACGTGTTTCCATAGGTCTCCTGGCTGGTATGGCTGTGGTACCCTTCAGGATGCCCCATCCCTGGAAGTGTTCAACACTAGGTTGGATGGGGCTTTGAGCAACCAGGTCTAGTGGGAGGTGTCCTTGCCCATGGCAGGAAGGTTGGAACTAGATGTTCTTTAAGGTCGCTTCCAACTGAAACCATTCTATGATTCTGTGATTCTATCCCTAGCAATCTTTTGAGTGTGTTCAGGGATTTAAGGCTATGAAAGCTACAAGCGGTAGAAAAATAACATGTCAGGAAGCTTAATACTAACAGCCCAACTAGATCCAGGGATAATCATGTCAGTGCATTATTAATAACAGGAGATATTGTATGTTCTGCATACATATGCACTCGTATCTCTCAAAGAAATCTGCCTGTGTGTGGTCCAGCCACTGTGAGCAGAGATCGTCCATGTCACCAGAGGTTTGTCTTGGTTCATAAGACAAAGAGTAAATTATACAAAAGAGTAGTATTTACTAAGCTGACATCTCATACAATGGTATGAAAGACAATGTGTTATGGGCTATGTTGTGCTTACAGTTTTGAACAGGGTTGCTTACACCAGTGTTTAAACTGGCAATGTGCACACAAGTGAAGGTCAGTCAAAGTTTAAGCTGAAATATTTTGTAGGATCTCTTCAAGTGGACACTAGAAACTTAAAAAATTACTCTGTTCAGTTTCCCTTTGGGTGTCCTACTGTTTCAAGTTACACCTGAGATAAGCCAAGTACATTAGAAGAAACCTTTTTTTTTTTAACTCTGCGTGTGGGATGCAGTTATTTTGTGCCTCCTGTATTCTCCCGTTTTTCTTGGTTGCTTATAAAGCAAGAGCAGAAAAAAGTTCATAAATCATGACAGAAATACAAAAATAATTGGGCAGCATAGAGCCGTAGTGTACTCTAACTATATTTCAGTGTTGCTTTAAAACACTACCAGCATGTTTTGTTTTGCACTTCATTTTTGAGGCACGGCTTTGTCAATTTGAGTCTTCTTGGCTCCGTTTGAATCAATGGCAAAACAATAATCAGTCTCAGCAAAAAAATATTATTTCCACTGGGAACAAATTCTTCTGACTTGAGACTTAACCTGCACACTTCCTCCGGCTCTGAGTTCCCCAGCCCTGATGGCTGACTAACAGAGTATAACTTTGGACTCATTTAAAATGCATTTGCAGAACACACCAGAGAAAGTCATTTAGCAGTATATCGACAGAAGGGCAGACTGTAAATCTAATAAGCTTCTTCCATTTCTAATTTCTAGGATCCCACTATTAACAATATTATATTGCCTTTGGCAATATCTGACACTCACATATGGCAATGTACCAAATGGTCTATTAATATGACAGATGCATTTTAGAAAAGAGTAACTCTCTCATCCCCCTCGGATACATAGATGAATTGAAAAATACCTTGAACAAAGCTCACTCTTTACTCTTTTCCTGTTCTCATGCTGCTTATTAAACTGGTATGTTGTAAAATCAAGGTATAAAACACGCTGCTACACCAAATGTAATTCGATAGCATCACGTCAAAGATAAGCATATTGTTAACTTTCCATTGGAATTAACCTAGCTGAGGCAGCTCTTTGTAGTCACAGAATATTAATGCATACCCTTGTGAACCATCACATGCAGCGGGTGAATGCCAGTGATCTTCACTTCATAACGCAACCACCTCAGACAGTAGAAAGCCAGAACTGAAGAAATGCAAGTATATTCCTTTAACAAAGCATGTTTGATAGTAGTCTTGAACCAAGAAAATCTGGCATTTTGAGTGCGCCTTGGAAAGGAGTCTCTGGGGAATTCACATTCTCTGACTTGAATCCTATCTAAGCCCCTAATGACACTATCTTGAAATAAATCTTACCTGAACCAGATGCCTTCTCCAATATACCTATATAAACCTTTTGTTACAACACACAAAGAACACTTTGAGTTAATACTCTTCTAGATGGCTCTTACAAGCTGTCAGCATTAAGTTTCATAACAAACAGATGTTCATATTTTATAAGCCTCCTCCATAAAAGACTTCCAGTATTCTCTATTTCAACAGAGGCACAATGGAAAATTATAAGGGTCTACAAACAAACTCCTGTGGGATCCTGAAATGACTAAGTTTGGCTCTGGTGAAACACACCTACAGCTGTGGAGACATCGATAATGAACGGTGGGAAGAGGTGGATGGGCAAGATTAGACAAAGGCCAAAGGTTTAACATCCTGATGTTGGAGGGATTTCCACTGGTAGTGGAAAGAGGCGGCTACCCTGCTTCTGCACAGGCACTGACTTCAAAACTGACATTTGGGAGAGGCAGTTTGGGGCTATTTCCTAGTGCCAAGATAGGTAACAGAGCTGTGCATCCACTAACACACACCTGAGTTCAGTGGCCATGATGCGCCGCTTGTCATTGTCCCTACTGCTGGAAAGCAGGGTGGGGGCAACCACCGGGCAGGCTCTGCTGCGGGAGCGGGGAGAGGAGGACAGAGCTCTTCCCCATGGGTCTGCAATGTGGTGCCATGGCTGTGGTTGTGCAGAGAACCTGCTGCTACAGCCCCAGCCGGGTTTGGGGCTCGCAGCACCCTCGGAGCAGAGGGACACCCCAAGGGGCAAGCACGTGGAGGCGGAGGTAAAGCCCCTGACACATGACTCCCTGTTTTAAAAAATGTTGGCGATACCGGGAAGGAAGAGAACATGCCTCCCCGACTCTGAGAAAAGGCTGGAAAGCCGCATTGGTTTTGTGTGCTGTTTTGCAGCCTGCCACCCTAACACCCTGCATCCACTACTGAAAATAATAACAGTGCCTCTGCTTTTCCACCTTTTTGAGATAAAATGTCCAGAAGAGTCAGAGGAGCAGCTAAAGCAGTCTCTTTTCACACTTCTTGCTCATTATTGCTAAGGGATTATGTCAGGGGGCAAGGATACGGCTGGTTTAAAAGCAGTTTAGAGGCAGTCCCATGCTGTGCTGTCCCCCCAGATCCTGAATTCCTGCCACCTTCCCTCTATGGACACCTCTCTTTGCACAGCCAAGCTACCAGCCAGATCAGGAGGGCTCATCGCGATGAAACCGATCTTTCTCCAAACAAACTCACAACCCCTTTTTTCTGCTGGGTCAGCTCATCGGTCTGGCTAAACAAAACAACCAGAGTGCCAGGTGTGAGCGAAGGAATGGGAGGGCACAGCCAGGGCTGGCGAAACATCTCTTTTGGCAGTGACACAGCCCAAAATTTGTCTAAACTGGATCTGGAACAGTAATGGAAAAGAATGATTTGCCTACTCTGTGCTATTTGAAAGTCCCCAAAACATAAAAGGATTTTCTTGAATTTATTAAGTCAGCATTAATTAACACTTAGGCAAAAAGAGGTGGACTCAGTACCTTAGAAGTACGATAAAATCTTGTCACACTGAAACGTATGCGCATTCTCTTACTGAATTCAGGGGAACTAGGATTTCATCTTGAAATGAGACTTGGTTTTTTCAGCTTGGACATGTCACTTCAGTTATTCTGTGTTCTTACTGCTCCTTTAAGACAGGAATAAGCCTAATACTTCTGAGTTTTTTGGTTTTCTGAAGCCTTGCAGAAAGCCAATGTAAAATTTCCTTTGCACATACATTTGAGTGTTCATACTTAATATTTACTTTGAGAAAGAGCTCGGTCCAAAAAAAAATGAATTGCATGAATATTTGTGGAAAGCAAAACCAGAGCAGATGCAAACATAACTAAAGTGGATTCATTAAAAAAAATTTCAACTATTTGCGTATAACTGTTTCACAGCATTCATCCAGTCTGGCTGGTAAAATGAAGCATTTTACACTTTTGAGAGGAAAAAAAATCTTACAACAGATATTTTCATGGACAAACAAGTTTGAACAACCCATTCTTTCTCTGTAATCTCTTCTTGACTAGTTACAGATGGAACGAGAGATGAGGAGAAATGGAAGAGATTCTCACCATCCTGTTTTCATACAATCACGGAAATTAGAATGAAAATAAAAATCAAACAATCTCCTTCTGTCTCTACTTCTGCTAGTTCATGATGACTTTCCAGTGCATATTTTCCATTGGCTTTGTTCAGACTGGTCCTGCCAGTTTGTGATGAAACAGAGGAAAAAGAGCCATCCTCTGAAAAATGTGAACTTTCCACAGAACACAGAAGCCGCTCGCTTCACAAAGCTCTCACTAGCGCCCAGAGGTGCCTTGGGAAGAGTGAAAATATCAACTGGAGAGAGATGGAACAGATTGGAAAAAAAAGAAGCAGTTGGCTGAAATATCAAAAAAGTGTCTGTACGTGTGTAGACTTTTCACCTGTGAAATTTTAATCTTTCTCCTGAAAATCATGGAATCAGTCTAAAGTAGTCATTCAGGTTGTCTCAGCAAATATTTCCCTGAATATACCTCTGTCTACCTCTGTAAGGGGAGAAGACAACTAGCTTAAATCAAATGTCCAATTCTGCGATGAGATGAATCCATCTTTTCATGAAGTCATGCCACTTTCATTTTTCTTTAAGCAGAGCATCACAGTAAAACAATACTTCCACTCTGTAAGAACCACAACTAAGACCCAATTCAATCCAAATCTCACACCAGGTCTGGGCTTTGCAGTGCTCACGGGATGTCAGGACATGCAAAACCTCACCTATGAGCTAGGAAGTTGAAGCCGTGTTTATTTTGGGTCAGTTCCAGTTCAAGCTCAGCTGTGGATGAAGTTTCTCCTGTTTAGTTCTGGTTAAACCCAACAAAACTTTCAGAAAGCAGTTAAGGTTCAATATAAGAAAAAAAAATCCTCAATGATTTGGACCAAATTCAATTCCACTTTCTGTGTTAAGAGAATCTGGAAGGGATCTGATCTCCAGCTGGGACCATAAACACAGGCTCAAATAGAGAGCTTTACTTCTTTCATTTATCATTCCGTTCTTTCAGAACAGAATGGGAGCTACACTTGGCGTTGCACGGTTTTACTGGTGCTTGTACTTTGTATAATGTATGCCTGCCATGCTGACAAAGATCTAGTCCAGAAAATAACCCATGACCATTATGGATGTGAATCACATTCCATTTAAATAACAAGAAGAGACTGGAGAAAATCTGAAGTACTTTAAGGGATGACCAAGAGACGCTTTCCAATGGAAGGGATTTTATTCTCCTAATAAGGAAAAGTCATGTTGTACAATAACTGTATAATCTCATCTCCTCAGTAAAGTCTATAAAGACTAGACTGACACAGCTTTTCTTACTGCTTATATATTATGCTGATGTGCGTCAGTAGGTATTAATTTAGTAAGTTGCTACTTTTGTGCAAAAATAGATAGGTATGGATAGAGTAAAAAACATCTTGGAGTGATGTTGTTAGAACTGATTTGCCCTCAGTCAGGCCTTGTTGTAGGGCTCAGATGCAGTATTCAATTAAAACAAGAAAAGAGGGCCAGAACAAGGTTTCCAGGCATTATTAATAAAACATTTCTGCTTAATCTCTGTGGAAGGCACAAAATCAACATTATCTCAGTTCTTCTTTGAAAATCCTTGGCACAACCAGCTCCAGAACTTGTTTTTAGAAGTTCAAGTGGAGGAGAATTTACGTAGGTGGGAAATGTTGGGAGTGGTATGGACACACTGCCTAGATGTGGCATCCCTGCAGCCTCTCCCATGCGTGGCCACCTCTGTAAATGGGTATGCTTTGTTCTCAGAAAGCCAAGTGAAGCCTGTGCATTCACCACCTACCAGTTGCCTACCTTGACTCCTTCTCCTCCAGGCACATAACCAGATCCATCGTCATTCCCAAGGGATGACCCTTTTCCACAGTCAGAGAGGAAGCACAGAGACAGAGAGAGCTTGAAATGAACTGGTCTCAACCAGAGTGCTGCAGGTTTTTTAAAAATTAAGTTTTTACAGGTGAAAGGAAACCAATCTGGCTGAAAGCAGCCAAATGGGTATATACACTGAGCAGGAAGAACTTTCTATTTGAATAGTTTTTATTTTCCTAATAAGGAAAAGTCAACTGGATGCCAAAAATAGCGTATACCTGTGACGTGAATGAGCCACTGTTCTCATCTTGCTGAGAATTCACTGGACTCTGCCTGCTTCAGAGGGCTTTATAATACCAGGTAACACTATAGCCTAACACTTTGCGCATCACGTCTGTACAAGAAAAGGGACTTTGAGTTCCTACTAGTGCATATGTCTACCAAATAAAAAACATGGGGGAGGAAAAAATCTGCTGCTGTCTTACTCTGGTAGGGCTTTAGTAATTTTGGCAATCTTGTGCCAAGGTAGTAGAAACCAAAATCCGGCACCTAAGCCTTCCACATTTACATCAGCAATTTACATTGCACTATTTGCCCAGATCCAACCCCAGCAATTAATATGTAAAAATCTATGTTTCATCTGAGGTGCTAGTAAGCTGAGGCAATCCAAAGCAGTTTAAACCACTAAGCAAAGAAATAATTATAATGTGGACACTGAAATCCAGCTGTATATATTATCATCTAAATTCTGTCAAGAGCGTAATTGTGAATAAACTCAGCTATGAAGCAATAAAATAGGACTGTGTCCCCTCATCTTTTCAGGAAAGAAACTGCTTCTTCCAAATTACACATTAACTCAATTCATCCTTGAGACATGACAATGGGCTTGAAATACTGCAAGATATCCATATACATGCTTGTATGCTATATCCTCCTGGTGATTTTATTGGCGAGCAAGTAATAAATAGAAGGCTTCCCTTCTCTCGAAAATATGCAATCTCTCTAAACCTCTGTGAACAACGGATCTAAAAATCAGTACCAGCCAGAATTAAATTATTTTGATGGGAATGATAGTCCAGTGAAACCTGGACCTTTAACATCAAGGGCTTTTTCCATGGGCTGCTCCAGTGGGAGGTGGTAAAAACTGCTTCACTGCTCACTTTAATGGTATTTAAATCTTCTCAGCTATGGATACAAAGGCTCTTGATAGCTACTTATGACCTTTCCAATACTGGCAGTGCATGTAAATTCATTACTGATTCTGTAATCATGTAGTCCCTATTAACTAGCAACATCAATATCATTCTCATGTTTTAAAGACTAGCTGGAAGGCGATGCTCTGAGAAGTATATCAGTTACTCCATTTACAAGATTCATTACATTATCTGGAGGGCAGAGCTCTGGATGAAATGGTGTTTGACAGGCTTTCACCAGCACAGTTAGGCATTATGAGTAAGGTTTTTTTTCTTCCGTAAAAACCTGCCCTAATCTGAAGCAAAATCCTAGTCAAGCAACTAGGGACATGTGTTTTACACCTCTGTTCCAGCTCCCATCACACACAAATTCTAAGCTTTGAAGGGCAGTCATGACCCAGAAGTTGTCTTGTGTCATGGATCAGACAAGGTTTTCGTCTGGGACCCAGTTGTATCACTGTAAGATGAAAAATATCTGAACACTAATAATGTAACAGTGGGCTCACTGTCGCCTGTGAGCTTTAAGATTTAAACCTAGGCTACAGCATGCCAATCTCTTACACCAAGACGCTTCTTCACTACTTGCCAAATACCTCTTTAAAGCAAAAGTGAAACAGATCCACCTTCGCTCAGGAAAACATGGGCAAATGGATGACATTCATACAGTGCCATCAGGCACACACAGTGCTTAAAAAATAAGCAACCGATTTAAGTAGGAAGATTCAGATTTCCAGACAGTAAATGCCATTGTTTCCAAAATTGATATTTTTTTAAATTGTCATTTTTTCATTAATTTTTTGAAGTAGTTTTTTGTTTGTTTGTTTGTTTGTTTTAAATGAACTGTTCTGTGAGCTGTTTCTAACAGAATCCAGCACAAATGGGCAATTCACGTAAATATACAATCTGGACTTTTGTAAATTATGGAAACAATTTTTTTGTGAGGTCAAGACTTCACCTGAGACACAAAGGAAGGTTCTGCCTGTGAACATTTAAGCTAAATAAAATAAGGCTTGTACCTGGGCAATTCATAGAAGGGATGACTCTATAGAGAGATCTGAAAAGAGATATTGCAAGTTCCCCTGGGAAAGAAGCTCAGAGCCCAGAGGACAGAGTGTGGAAAGGTGTGTAAATAGAGATTATAATGCAAAAACAAAAAGAAGGGAGAGTCAAAGCTCAGCGTAGGTAGAGGAGGGAGCTATACAGAGTGAGCAAGGTGAACTTGCCAAGACGGGGACAAGAAACATCACATACAGTTGGGATAGTGACCTTTACAAAACACAACCAAGATCTCCACATTTGACCACCACAAGACGTTTATGGCAGACCTTGGAGAGCTGAGAGGTGTGAATGCCCTGGGAGAGGTTCCAAGCAGGAGATGGCGGTGACACAGTGTGGGCTTCACTGCCTCCTTCCACATATGGGGGTTAGGATTATCTACCTGCACAGATGTCCTGCAGGCTGTGGCCTTTTAATTTGGCCTTGTATGAACTGCTCACAAGCTGCTTTTGACCCAGAAGACACACTGTACCACTGAGTCTGTGCCCATGAGTTTTACAACCATGATTGAATGAACTGCCTCTACTCACCTCTTCTAACTAACTTCTAACACAGTCTGATGGTGACATCCCTAGAGACAATGACAATGTCTCAAAAGTACCTCAAGCACTGAGCTAGCACAGGGAAGGGGAAAAAAGGCACCAAATGTCTGGAACTATTTGGGACATTACATATATATATATATACACACACATACACATACATAGTGGATTTCATAGAATCCTAGGATGGTTTGGGTTGGAAAGGACATTTAAAGATCATCTAGTCCAACCCCCCTGCCAAAGGCAGGGATATCTTCCACTAGATTAGGTGCTCAGAGCCTTTCCCAACCTGTCCTTGAACACTTCCAGCAATGGGGCATCCACAACTGCTCTGGGTAACTTGTTCCATTGTCTCACCGCCCTCATCATAAAAAAATTCTTCCTTATATCCAATCTAAATCTACCCTCTTTCAGTTTAAAACCTTTGCCCCTTGTCCTGTCAGTACAGGCCTTGGTAAAAATTCTTTCTCAGTCTTTCTTATAAGCCCCCTTTATACACTGAAAGGTTGCAATATGGTNTGGCAGTGCATGTAAATTCATTACTGATTCTGTAATCATGTAGTCCCTATTAACTAGCAACATCAATATCATTCTCATGTTTTAAAGACTAGCTGGAAGGCGATGCTCTGAGAAGTATATCAGTTACTCCATTTACAAGATTCATTACATTATCTGGAGGGCAGAGCTCTGGATGAAATGGTGTTTGACAGGCTTTCACCAGCACAGTTAGGCATTATGAGTAAGGTTTTTTTTCTTCCGTAAAAACCTGCCCTAATCTGAAGCAAAATCCTAGTCAAGCAACTAGGGACATGTGTTTTACACCTCTGTTCCAGCTCCCATCACACACAAATTCTAAGCTTTGAAGGGCAGTCATGACCCAGAAGTTGTCTTGTGTCATGGATCAGACAAGGTTTTCGTCTGGGACCCAGTTGTATCACTGTAAGATGAAAAATATCTGAACACTAATAATGTAACAGTGGGCTCACTGTCGCCTGTGAGCTTTAAGATTTAAACCTAGGCTACAGCATGCCAATCTCTTACACCAAGACGCTTCTTCACTACTTGCCAAATACCTCTTTAAAGCAAAAGTGAAACAGATCCACCTTCGCTCAGGAAAACATGGGCAAATGGATGACATTCATACAGTGCCATCAGGCACACACAGTGCTTAAAAAATAAGCAACCGATTTAAGTAGGAAGATTCAGATTTCCAGACAGTAAATGCCATTGTTTCCAAAATTGATATTTTTTTAAATTGTCATTTTTTCATTAATTTTTTGAAGTAGTTTTTTGTTTGTTTGTTTGTTTGTTTTAAATGAACTGTTCTGTGAGCTGTTTCTAACAGAATCCAGCACAAATGGGCAATTCACGTAAATATACAATCTGGACTTTTGTAAATTATGGAAACAATTTTTTTGTGAGGTCAAGACTTCACCTGAGACACAAAGGAAGGTTCTGCCTGTGAACATTTAAGCTAAATAAAATAAGGCTTGTACCTGGGCAATTCATAGAAGGGATGACTCTATAGAGAGATCTGAAAAGAGATATTGCAAGTTCCCCTGGGAAAGAAGCTCAGAGCCCAGAGGACAGAGTGTGGAAAGGTGTGTAAATAGAGATTATAATGCAAAAACAAAAAGAAGGGAGAGTCAAAGCTCAGCGTAGGTAGAGGAGGGAGCTATACAGAGTGAGCAAGGTGAACTTGCCAAGACGGGGACAAGAAACATCACATACAGTTGGGATAGTGACCTTTACAAAACACAACCAAGATCTCCACATTTGACCACCACAAGACGTTTATGGCAGACCTTGGAGAGCTGAGAGGTGTGAATGCCCTGGGAGAGGTTCCAAGCAGGAGATGGCGGTGACACAGTGTGGGCTTCACTGCCTCCTTCCACATATGGGGGTTAGGATTATCTACCTGCACAGATGTCCTGCAGGCTGTGGCCTTTTAATTTGGCCTTGTATGAACTGCTCACAAGCTGCTTTTGACCCAGAAGACACACTGTACCACTGAGTCTGTGCCCATGAGTTTTACAACCATGATTGAATGAACTGCCTCTACTCACCTCTTCTAACTAACTTCTAACACAGTCTGATGGTGACATCCCTAGAGACAATGACAATGTCTCAAAAGTACCTCAAGCACTGAGCTAGCACAGGGAAGGGGAAAAAAGGCACCAAATGTCTGGAACTATTTGGGACATTACATATATATATATATACACACACATACACATACATAGTGGATTTCATAGAATCCTAGGATGGTTTGGGTTGGAAAGGACATTTAAAGATCATCTAGTCCAACCCCCCTGCCAAAGGCAGGGATATCTTCCACTAGATTAGGTGCTCAGAGCCTTTCCCAACCTGTCCTTGAACACTTCCAGCAATGGGGCATCCACAACTGCTCTGGGTAACTTGTTCCATTGTCTCACCGCCCTCATCATAAAAAAATTCTTCCTTATATCCAATCTAAATCTACCCTCTTTCAGTTTAAAACCTTTGCCCCTTGTCCTGTCAGTACAGGCCTTGGTAAAAATTCTTTCTCAGTCTTTCTTATAAGCCCCCTTTATACACTGAAAGGTTGCAATATGGTCTCCTTGGCTCCTTCTCTTCTCCAGGCTGAACAGCCCCGACTCTCTCAGACTTTCTTCGTAGGAGAGGTGTTCCAGCCCTCTGACCATTTTTGTGGCCCCTCCTTTGGACCCACTCTAACAGATCCATGTCTTTCCTGTGCTGAGGGCTCCAGAGCTCGATGCCGTGCTCCAGAGCTCAATGCCGTACTCCAGGTAGGGTCTCATGAGAGCTGAGTAGAGAGGGAAAATCAAATCCCTCAACCATGCTTCTTGTTACAATTGGCTTTCTGGGCTGCAAGTGCACATTGCCAGCTCATGTCAAATTTTTTGTTCACCAGCATCCCCAAATCCTTCTCTGCAAGGCAGCTCTCAATCCATTCCTCCCCCAGTCTGTACTGATATTGGGGATTGCCCTCACCCAGGTACAGGACCTTGCACTTGGCTTTGTTGAACTTCATGAGGTTCACATGGGTCCACTCCTCAAGCCTGTCCAGGTCCCTCTGGATGGCATCCTTTCCCTCAGGCATGTCAACTCAGCTTGGTGTCATGTGCAAACTTGTACTCAATCCCACTGTTTATGTTATTGATGAAGATATTAAATAGTATTGGACCCAGTACGTACCCTTGGACATTGAGCCACTGCGTGTAACTCTTTGGACGTGGCCATCCAGCCAATTCCTTATCCATCTAAGAGTCCATCCATCAAACCCATTTTTCTCCAATTTAGAGGTAAGAATGTTGTGGGGGATATACCAAAGACCTTACAGAAGGCCACGTAGATGACATCTGTAGCTCTTCCCTTGTCCACTGATACAGTCACTCCATCTTAGAAGGCCACTAGATTAGTCAGGCACGACTTGCCCTTGATTAAGCCAGGTTGGCTTTCTATAATCACCTCCCTGTCTTCCCTATGTTTTGAAATATATTCCAGGAGGATCTGGTCCATGATCTTAAAAAAAAAAAAAAAGTGCAGGGAATGAGCCTTGCCCTGGGAAAACCACCTGCCTGATCATGCTGTCTCCCCTACCAGGTAAGTATTTGCCTCCTGAAATTTAACTCTAATCCCTCTCATAGGAGACTATGGCATGGTTTTGAATCTCTTGTGTCAGTAGCTTAAAGGTAACTGTTGTAATTGCATCTTGGCATTTCAGATTATTGTGTCATTAAATAACTATCAGCCCAGAAAAATTATACTGAATAAATGCTTTGTGTTATTTGGACTTCAGAGGAGTGACAGTAGAGAAGAGGTTGGGAAAACAAGAGCATTTCAAACACTGTTATTTGTATAATAACTCAGGGATTTCCTTTCTTCCTGAAAAGTGAGGACATACAGACACATTTTCCTTTTTGAAAGACTCCATTCTTTTCCCTTTGTGCCAAAAAGCTCCAAAGGGGCAAAAGCAGGGAAGGTTTGAAGGGAATATCACCAGATGTTTACATGAGAGACCAGAAATTATAAAGCAAGCTTGAGTGTTGTTTTCATTTCAAAAGTGTGATACACTTGACTATATCTCTCAGTCTTTTGAAGAGAATTGGGTCAAGAAGAGAATGTATTTCTCAAGGACCTGCTTAGGAAAGTGTGTTACTCAACGACAATAACTACATAGACACTACATTTATTTTAACAGCCAGTGTGTGTTGCAATGCTGAACTTCTCAACACCTTGATGATAAGGTGGCCAAAAGACACAACACTCCCAGGAAGCAGAACAGCAAATCCCTGTTCACATGATGTGCCTGACGCTCCAGCAAATGCATCTTCTGCTGAGGTCATTGCTGCCCCTCAAGTAGATGCTCTCTGTCCCACAATTTTTAGTTGTCCATTATGGTTCATAGTGAGAAAGTGACTTATCACAGAATCATAGAATGGATAGAGTTGGAAGGGACCTTAAAGATCATCTAGTTCCAACCCCCTTGCCATGGCCAGGGACACCTCCCACTAGACCATGTTGCTCAAAGCCCCATCCGACCTGGCCTTGAACACTTCCAGGGATGGGGCCTCCACAACTTCTCTGGGTAGCCTGTTCTAGTGTTTCACCACCTTCAGAGTAAAGAATTTCTTCCTAATATCTAATCTAAATCTACCCTCTTTCAGTTTAAAACTATTACCCCTCATCCTATCACTACACTCCCTCACAAAAAGTCCCTCCCCATCTTTCCTTTAGGCCCCCTTTAGGTACTGGAAGGCTGCTGTAAGGTCTCCCTGGAGCCTTCTCTTGATTTGAAATAGTCATGCTCTAAATCAGTCCTTCTTGCTTGCTATTTGCACTGAAGTGGGATTTAGGACCCAAATAGTGTTAGATTTTTCACGACCCTCTCATCGAAAGACAGTTTTGTGGCTGAGGGGTATGAAAACTAGAGTAGAATAAGGCAGAAAGAGAAAATAACCCATGAAGAAGACCAGGGAAACCAGAGTTAGATGTGAGAGATCACCTAGTGGTGCATCACTCCCAGGGTCACAGAGCAGCAGCTGTCCCTGTGTTGATATGACAGAGGCCCCTCGCATCTGGTTGTCCCCTTGACCTCTTTTCCCTTTGTGAACTGAAAACCAAAGCTTGCCACAAAATTAACCAAGCAACACTGCAAAAAATCTTGTTTCTGGGTAGAAAAGCTGTCTCTTGTACTGTGGGGGCTGCCTCTCCATCCTTTCATTTCAACCTGGAGCCACATGTAATTCGAGTGCCTTCAGTTTTCAAGGGAGGAGGGCTTTTCACTTTAGTGGACTTAGTTTATCATGCTTCTGTGTTAAAAAAGTAAATCTGAAAGCAAATAAGCAGAGCCTGTTGCAAGTAAAATTAAGTAGGTAAAATCACTTCGGTTTTCACCAATGCAAATCACTGGTTCTGCTGGTTAAAGTGGCTCTAGTTAATTTGAAAGCAAGAGCTAATGTTCAGCATTGCACAAACACACAAAAATGTGTGAAATCTGCAGGCATCTGATGAAATTAGCACAGACTTCCACAAAACACTGAAAATGACCTTACCAGGAATGTCATAAGAAGCATGGGAATGGAGTTTGGGGCAGGACCCGGGCTCAGGCCAGGGCTTGCTGGGGAACAGCTGGGGCTGAGCCTGCAGGCAGCTCGCCCCCGCAATGCCTTGTACCTGGGGATGCAGCCCCCCGGCCACTGTGCCCCCACGCTGGGGAGGTGGCCAGCCCCACCTCCACCTCTTCCAGCCAAAGGCGGTGTGGGACATGTCAGCAAAAATTGCAAAGCAAGATACCGCCAATTTAAACTGTAATTCTTTTTCTCATTTATTGTGTGTTGATGTCCCATCTAAAGAATTTCCAAGACAAAATAAATTTAAAAATAAAAGGGCAGCACTGCCTTGCTCCCCTTTCATTGATTTGTCTTCAGACTACTTCTGTCCCTATTGCTACAGAGCTGGGCTGGGGTTTCTCTTTGTTCTTAAGTCCCAAGCTGGCTCGATGGGCTCTAACCTCAGTCATTAATATCAATTACCATAAGGACAGCTGCCTTGTTCTCCTCGTCAGAACTTCAGCATGGAGGGTAATGGATGGCTTTAGGCTGGCTTCCTGCCAAGAGGACTCCATTGTTTTCATCTGTGATACACAAGGAAGAAAATAATGGGGTTAAATGAATTTGATTAGACCAAGCTCAGCCTAGCGTAGCATTCAGGCTCTAATTTCGCTCTTCTACAGTGTAATTTTACATCCCTGAAATCAACACAGATTTAACCACTGATTTAAGGCTTATTTAGAAAGTCAGTGACTCCCTTCAAGCTTTATAACCTCCACCTAGACTCTTTCAGTGCTGGGCATGCTGAGTTTCTTTATATTACATATATTCTATTTTTATTAACAAATACCAAATAAGTTTTGAAAGAAAAAGAGGAGATCTATTATTTCCAGGCAGTGACATTTTTGCAGCTTGGCAAAGCAGTGAGTATTTAAAACGGAAATTCTTCCTCCAGACACATATCACTTGCTTTTTTTTCTTGTCATCCACAGTGTAGGATCCTCTGCCAGTTCTGCACTTGTACCAGCCGTGGAAGCCCCACACCTCAGCACAGCAAAAGCCTACAGAAAAATCAAATGAAGAATAGTGGAGAATGTCTTACACAGCTCTTTGTCGCATACAAGAGAGCCACAGTCTACACCAAAGAAGAGGATTTTGCTGAGAGAAAAGGCGAAAAAATGTGACAGCTTAATATATGTACTGTTAATGTTAATGGGAAAAATCCAAATGGCTTTAATCAGTGTTGTGTGGGGCTCCAGCCTTTCATTGCAGAGAGTTTTGGTTCTAAGAGCTGTATCCTTGCTTGGTGTCAGTTGGCATAACTCCATCTGGAGCTCCACCAGTCTACCCTTTTGAATGTCTAGCCCATGTGAGGTGCTAGCTTTATTTCAACATTGAATGAACTGATTAAAGAAGAAAATCACTATATAAAATGCTCAAAGAGACCATGAGGTTGAATCTGGCTCTGTTGCAGATACAGGAACTCCAGAACAGCACTGTAAAAAGAGCTATTCAAGTTTAAATGTGCTGGCAGGAAAAAAAGAGGCTGTGGCATAGTAAATAAAAACTATTTTGAGCATTTACAGAACCCCAATAAGGCCAGCCTAGAGAAGTTGACATTTGCAGATGTAAAGATTGCTATTTTTCAATTTACATAATTACTATAACAAAATGTTATATAATTCCACAATGACAGGCACGACTTCCTTGACATAATGAAATTTCTATTATATATTAATGCTAGAAATCTGCAAGGGTGAAATTTTACATAACAAGGAATTTTTATGCCATTAGATTTGAAGAAGGCTCTATGGACTATATTATGGAAAGACCAACACTGAAGATGCTGAGATAACAACAGTGATGAAGTCTGTATCAATACGCTGCTAGATTAAGTGACAAATCTGGCCGTTAGACCAGGAAAACCACTGGGAAGACCTGCTCCATGGAGAACGAGCCATAGGACCTCATTCAGGTGGACGAGGCTGGTCTACTTGAAGATGAGTCTCCAGGTTTGGTTGCCCCCTTTTTTTTTTTTTATAGAAGCAAAGATGTGCAAGGGAAAATATTTAGTAATTCAGTAAATCAGCAATATTTACAGACATGCTTACCCTATTATCTCAAACAAGGCACTACTCATGGCAGCAAAGGGAAGTATATATACAATCTTTTGTAGGTTTCAGCTCTCAGCTATGCACTTCTTGGGTCAAGGATTAGGTTTTACTATGTGTGTAGAGTCAGCCTGCCACAATGAGCTTCATCAAATCTTTATCAAAAGTTTTAGGGCAAGCAGAAATAAGTGAGCATGCTTTTCTACCTGTTAGGACCTGTAAGACTGTGTATTCACAGCAACACTGAACTAGTTCAACTTCTGAGCACATTTCACAGACTGTACAAAGGAAAAAAAGAAGGAGAGCTCTTTTCCCTACCACTGAGAAATAACCAGAAATGAAGAGGTCTGACATGAATCTAAAGTTTCCTGACATCTTCCTTCCTGCTATCCAGACTGTCAGTGGAATAACAAATACTTTGGTACGTTAAACTAGGATAGTAAGTTTTATATATCTTCCAGTGAGTGCTGTGGATGGATTTGTAACCACCTCGACTAGCTGAAGGACATTTAAGAGCAGATGTTTAAACATAAATTTCTCTGTAATGTAAGACCTCGCCCAGCTGTAAAACCTATTCATGCTGAAAAAACACTGTGAGGTATCCAAGGATCTTCTGGAATTATGGTTACTATAAATTGAGAGTAGTAAAGATCATTGGCTATGTTTGAATAAGGGGAATGGCACTTGGCCTTCTTATATGCAATGGAATTTGTAATAAGAAACATTCTGCCATCTTCATTTTATCCCATAAATGTAGAGGCACATGTATAAAAACAACTGACAGTTTAAAAATAGTGGAGCTGAAGGACGTAAGGCAGAGAGAAGATTTGTGGCTGCCCCTATAGCTTCCTGTTCATGTAGCATGAAGGAAGATAAAATGTCAAAACAGAACCGAGAAAAGAAAAAGCCATGAGGAGGGCCTTCCTTTCTGTCACGGGAGCTGATTTACCGATTTACCCTCCCAACAGCAGGGACCGGCCCCGGGCTCCCTGTGTATTTTGTGGAGAATCTTGAGGTAAAAAAAACCATGGAGCTGCAAACACGGCAAAGCCTCCTGGAAAGTAAACACAGCACAGATAAAAACAGGTCCATTGAGTATTTCCAGAGGAAGAAAAAAGATCAGTTATCTGAAGGAAAGCAAGTTCTTACTCAATTTATTTCTGTTTCTGGAAACAAAATATGGGTTTCTCACTAAGCAGCTCAGCAAGCTGCAAAACATCAGCAACTTCAAAGAATCAAGGGGCTGCTACTGGTTTGCTGCGTTCAACAGGAGTGCTTGGTCTGCTCCAAAGAACAGGACTGTTTGGGGAAAAGCCCACCGAACCCCTCAAACCTGCTGCTTTTCTAACTCCCTCCTAATCTCTCCTGGGCTGTTCGCAGCCACAGCAGCAGAAAGAGAGGGCTGCCGGTGAGCCGCCTGTGACTTCTGGATTAGTCAGCCTGTTTGAGCAAGTGACAGCCACCTTAGCCTTTATAGCCCCCGCAGAGACGTGCTGACCTCTGCCAGCTTCCTGTGGCACCAGGCTGCTCTTTCCCGGCTCTTTGCTGTGTGTTGGAAGGTCCCTGCTGGGGACTCCCCCATGACCCTGGTGCAATGCAGACATTGAAGCGCCGAAAAGCTGCCACTGGTTCCCCCATTGATGCCAGGGAGCGGAGTGGAAGCACGCAGGTCCCAGTACCTAATCCCATGGTGGTTTCTGTGGGGCAAAGGAGCAATGGAGCCCTGGTGGGAGGTGTGGTAAAGGCCTGGAAAAGTTGGGAAATGCAGCTCCAAGAAAGGATGAGGTTGCCCATCTCACTGGCAGAGGCAAGAGGGAGCAGAGGAGAAGGAAACCTGGTGCTGCAGTTCTGGCTGCCCTCTACTGTCACCTTACAGCAGTCTGAGAGATGCTCCACGTGGTGTTCCCATGTGTCCTCCAGCCATGCGCTGCAGGGGTACATAAAGCTCTTGGCCTGACCATCATACATCCTGCAATATGTTCGTTTAAGAGCTCAACCTGTTCACCATGATTTGCTATAAAAATTATTTTGGTCTTACATCTTAGCTTGGTATTCCTTCTTATTGCACAGAGAAGTCTTCGGCCTGACCTTGCAGGTGCTGGGCAGTGGTAGTGGGTGCTTTGCGTCCCGGTAATGTGAGCGAATCAGGGGGGTTGGAAAGCGAGCACCCTGGCAGGGATCATGCCAGGAAGGACTAGCAGGGGGCTGCTCAGCAAGCAGCTTTACACCCAGTTTTACAGCCTTGTCCTCCATGCTCCACTGCCCTGGCGCTGGAGAGCTGCAAGCAGGCTCTGGCACACGTGAGCACCTTACCTGTCTGCTGATGGTGCCACTCTGGGAAAGCTTTTTAGGAGAAACAACCTGCAGTCCTGCCTTGGGTTTTTGGACGCTGTTCAACATTATTTCCACATTGCCAGGAAAACACATGGCCCAAACTTACGAGCTTAATAATCACTTTAGCCCTCCACAGCAACTGATAGTGGCTTATCTTCTCAGGCTTGTCTACATTGCCTACTAAATGATAATCCTAATTACAGCCCTAATTATGTTTCTGCCCAGAATATTTGTAGATAACCTTAACTCTTGATCTGTTTAGTCTAGTTTTCCAGGTGGCAACAGATTTAAAAACAGGTTTTTAAACAAGATATGACTATTACGTTTCTAATAATAGGGGAGTGTGATCTCAACATTGCCTGTTATTTACTGGCACGTGGTACAATCAGTTGACAGTGGTGGTTGTGAACACAAGCTTATAAATACAAGTTCACTTTTTAGTTGCCTGATTTAACTCTTTGCATAGTGAATTGGATCTGAATTTTTTTGCTCTGCTGAAATACCAGTATTTCAGATACTTTCAGTATTTCAGATTAGGAGCAGGCATCTTGTGTGCCAGGCATTGCTTTGAAACTCACCTCTCAAGAAACCACTTGATCCGTACCTTTTTCATCCCAGCTTTTTATCTCTTACAGGAGTATCTGAGGCAGAGCCACACTGTCATGGGTTCAGCCCTCACTCTCCAGAGGTTCCCTGGAGCACAGTATTCACGTCCAAGGTCACAACGAGAGTTGTAAAAATGATTTGAGGTCTGAAGAGAATGCCTTACAGGGAAAGCCTTGAAGAGCTAGGTCTGCTTATCCAAACCAAGGCTTAGCTGTGACCCAGTTATTACCGTTGTCTCTTGAGAAGGCAAAGCATCATATGAAAGAGTTTTCAGTCTGGTTGAGAAGTCAGGTCAATGTACAGATGCAGAAATCAGAGGCCTTCAGATCAGAAAGGCCAAAATTTCAAAAGAGAAATATGATTAGTCAGTGGAGCAAGCTATGGAAAGAAGTGATAGCTTTGCCATCTCTGGATATCATTCTGAAAAAATAAGCTTTCAGCCAGACCCACGTATTGAATCCAAGTAAGGATGATAGGGTGCACCACTATGGGTTATTTCACAAAAGGTCTCAGGTTTCCCCTGGTTTTAGACTCTCAGAATCTATTAACTAGGTCCATCATGCTCGTATGGTACTGTCTAGGACTGAATAAACTCCACTTCCACCAGTACCAGAGGGAAGGTGTCCTTGAAGCTGGTACACTCGTTCTCCATGTAATGAAGAGCAGCATGATAGTAATTATTGATGGTATTTTCCTTTCTTTAAAAGGCAGAGCATAAATTACTGTACCACTCTTTTTCTTTTTTTTTCCCTTTTTCCTACCACAAAACACCGCAATGTTGTACGAAACTGGTGAGCTCAGACTGGCTCCTGGAAAGGGCAATAATGAATTTAATTTCTGCTGCTTTTCTGGCCCTAAGCACTCCTCTGAGCCCTCCTGTTACTCTGTGCTCTGTTAACAAACTGCTTCAAGGTGTGTTCCAGACACATTGTGCTGCCGGGATCTGGATGAATCTCCTCTAAGGGTGACATGTGCAGAGATGTGCTGGGGACCACCTTTGCTCAGCCCTTCATGCTGAGGCAGCTTTTGAATACAGGTTGTCTCAAATTATTGGCAATGAAATCACATATGTATGACTTCCTCAAACATGGAAAAATACTGCTGTATTTGCTCTACTTCAGCTTCAATTTGTAAAGCATGTTACATTACACCCTTAAACAGAAGGGAATTACATTCCACATGAAGTTTGTTATCTGGTCCCAGCCTGTTATTCAGTTCATTAAACAGCCCTCCCAGAAGAAAACTTCAGGAACCCTGATCTAAAATCTTTCAGCGTGAACCATTTGAGCACCAGTCCAGATGCTGAAGGAAGTGCTTTCAGCTACTTCTGCTGGGTCTGTGCCTCAGAGGACCTGTAGCCTTTCAAACTTGTCCCAACACTAGTGACTCAGCCAGGCTAATGCAGACTCTCTTATTTCCTTGTGCCTAATTCCTCCCAACATACTGACTTACTTTCGGTTATTTTGGGTTCAGGAAGCAAGATTTGTCAAGGCATTTGAAATTTCCCTGTCAGACACTAAGGGCTCACTTAATCATCATTTGTCATCATCATCTGTAAGCTATTACTACTACACACTAGTCCCTAAAACCATGTAAAACTCAGTGTCTTTAGCAAAAGTTTTTTGTGCACAGAAACTGATTAACAGATCAAATAAAAGATTTGTGCATCTGAGCAATGAGGGTTCCACAAGGTCCAGCTTTAAGGCCTCAGCTTCAAGGTCTAATCCATAACCCGGTGTGAGATGCATAGACCCTACGTAGTGCTTGAAAGAGTTGATCAAACCTGGAAAACGATCCAAAGTAGCCAAACTCTAAGCAGAGGGCTGATTAAAGTTGATAAACACTAGCCCAGGGAGAGATGCTAATGAAAGGACAGTGGCAAGGGTTCATCTCTGAATTATTTTTCATTGACCAGAACAGAGGAATGGTCTTGGACCCAGGGCTCTTTCCTCCAAAATGAGTGCCAGGCTCACTGCCCCTTCTTGTGTTTTCTCTCTTCATTTTGATATTAATTTCATATTTTGCATTGCTCCCGGGGGAGCGGAGGGGATTCCATGTGTGGACACGGGTGATTCTTTGCTCAGGAGAGGCAGGATGAGCTATGTCAGCATAGGATGGCACTGGGCCCTGCCCCCTGGCTGCCTGCAGACGTGCATTGACCAACAGCTTCCTAAGTGCCAAGCTGCATGTCCGAATCGCATGGGACTGAGGAGTACCAGGCGCATACCATAGCAGCTGAGGCACAGGCAAGCTCCAAAACTACTTACAGCTCAGCGATAACAGTGGTGCCCAGCAGTCCCAGGGTCCTTTGTAGAAATGAAACCAAATTCTCCTTTGCTGGGCCACTTCCAGCTGTAGCTAAGTATCTGGTTTTCACATCAGCCTCTGCATTGCCTCAGCCCAGCTGTTGATCAGGTAATGTCACCTCAGCAATAATAGCTGCCCTTAAACCCCTCAAGACCTCCTTCAGTCTGTGGGCTGAAAGCGGCTTGTTGGCTTTTTTCCCTCCCAGAAAGAAACCCAGTGAAAACCTACTGCCAGTAGTGGGGTAAGCCACACCAGCGTGACACCAGCTGAAGACCAAGAGGTCTCTGCCATTGGCAACCCTATTGCACTGAACCTGCTAACATAAAACAGCTGTGCTTTGAGAGCACTCATTAGATAAGGTCCTCAAGGAGCCTAGCCAAGACAATTCCTCTTTTCTGCCCCTTGCCTGAGCTTAGACACAAAGTGCTCCAGTCTTACAAGTGCCAAACAGAGAGGAACAGTCACTTTCCTGGACCTATCTGTCTTGCTAAGGCAGCCCAGGAGGTGGCTGACCTTCTTTGCAGCAAGGACATTTTGCCCTTGTTGACCGCCAGATCCTTTTATGCAAAACTGTTTCACAGACAAGCAGCTCTCAGACTGTCCCGCTTTCATCCCAGATGCAAGACTTCCTCATATTGAACTTTATGAAGTTCCTGTTGGCTTGCTTCTCCAGCCTGTCCAGGTTCCTCTCAATGTTGGCCCTGTCCTTGACTGAATTGACTGCTCTCCCTAATTTGGTGTCATCCACAAACTTGCTGAGAGCACACTCTGTCCCAGATTGTTAATGAAGACATGAAGAAATGGTACTGGTCCCAGTACTGATCCTTTAGTGACCCCAGTAGTTACTGAGTGAGAGCTGACCTTTGCACCACTGACCACAACATCTCAAAAATGAGCAGTTCCTGCAGAAGTGAAAGTTTTCATGTCTGGAATGTTTTATTGTCCAGAACTGAGGCAGCTGTGGCACCTCAGGGTGTGCAGAGGGTGCAGAGCTGAGCCAACCTCCTCTCAGGTCTCATGCTACACTTCCAGGCCATATATATACTCTTTTATGAAGCCAGAAGGGAGAAGTTCTCAGCTGGTATGAACCAGAATAGCTCACAGGGGTGATGCTGAAGAGGCACACATAACCCTAGATGTTCCACTCCTCCCAGCAGAGGGTTTATACCAGTAAATGCCATTACCTTAGACTGATCTGGGCAGGATAAGCCCCAGTGAGCTTCATTTTTAAAAACCTCTACTGTCTTTTTTAGGAAAGAAAAAAATAAGCATGCTGTTTTAAACATGACTTTAACTGTAGAGTTGCATTCTCCGTTTCTCCACCTTTCATTTTGTTTCCAATGTTTGGTATCTCCATTAACACGTTAGGTGCAGGTCTGACAGACAGCTGCTATTCTTGGTCCTGTCGACACATTTCACTGTAGTAAAATGACAGTCACAGCTGTGACTCATTACAAGAAAACGGCCTAAATATAAAATAAAGGCTGGGTCAAAAAAGCCACAAGAGTTAAAAAGAGTTTGAGATTAATAGCATGACTGGGAACAAGCCTAGGCTTGGTGAAGCAGATGAGAAAGGCTGCTGTTGCTCTCCCCCTCTTCCAAATAAGTATCAAGTGAGACTTTCCGAGAAAGTTTCCCTTCAAGGAGCAAGTCTCTCAGCCCTCGTCAAGTGCCTTCGAGCACCTACGGACTCAGTTCCTGGATGTGCCCATGCACAGCACAGAAACAGACTAAATTATGGCAGAAAGATGACAAAGTGACTATGTGCACCCACAGTTTTAATCTCTTTTTATGGGAAGTTAGTCATGCTTTACAGTAGAGTGTATTCATTAATAGGTTAAGAAATGATTCTTACACCTTTTAATAAATGACTAGTTTTGTAGAGTCCAACAGTTTCTGAATCACTTATCAGAAGAACTTGTAACCAGTTTTAACACTTTCTCTCTGTTTCAGTAAAACTGCTTTAAAAAGTCATACTGTTCATGTCTGCAACATTGTTTATAAACTGTATGATAGTCATGTCTAAAATAGAGGCCAAAAATATTTATGGCCACGTGGCAACAGCTGGTTTAATGTGCAGGCCTTAGCATCATGGGTTCTTGACTTCTTTGTCAATCCTTGCTAATGACTCACTAAAAAGTGCTGGCTGAAGAGTCGTTTCATTTTTTCTACTCCCATGCCCCCGCATCAGCAATCTGAGCTGTGTGCATAACACCTTGAAGAAATAAAGCTTAAAATCCGGGGCTATGGGCAAAAATCCTGTTTTTTCTGAGGACATTGCAGAGCTCTTTTATATGGTGGACCTACTAGTCTTACATTCTTCAGCTATAACTCAAAACTAAATAGAAAAACAGTTTTCCCATTCTCCACATACCACAGAGATTTTGGATACCACAAACAGATTGCTGAGAATGTGGCAATGGAGGAAGCTGGATGTAGGCTTGTAGAGGAGCTGCCCTTCAGCTCTGCTTCTTCTGCCTACACATTACACCTTTGGAATAGCTGTAGATTCTCCACAGTGTCTTTTACCAGCATCAGAGCTGAATGTATGATGGGAGGAGGAGAAACAAGGGTGAGGGCTTCCAAGGTAGAGCTGAAGAGACGTATCAGAGGAAACAGAGCTTGGAGAAGTCATCTAGGCCATCGAGCCTGCTCCCCACCATTACCACCACCACCATACCAAAGCAACAGCTCCTGTCTTTTCCAGCAAACATTGGCCTAAGCCATTCCCCAAAACCTTCCAAAATGGATGGGGACCTGTATGGAACCTGCTTTGCTAATTAAGCTGCTCTCATCTGCCTTGCTTTGAGCAGAGGGGTTAGCCTAGATGGTCTCTGGAGGTCCCTTCCAAATTAAAAGATTCTGTGATTCTGTGATCTGGAGAAGTCTGCCAAACACTGGGAAATGAAGTGAAAATGGAAAATTTCCTCCATGCTGGTTTTGTGACTCTATGCCTTAGGGGTTTTTTTGTTTTTATTAAAAATAAAACAACGTGAAACATTTGGTTTCTGGTTGAGCTCAATGTTCTTTTCAACAAGAAAATAAAATATTTCAGTTTTTCACTTTGGCAAGAAAACCCTCAAAATATTGGTTTTGGCTTTAGCTGTGTTCTGCCACTGAACTGCAAAATCAATTATTTGCATAGCCATAAGTGTAAGGTAAATCTCATCAATCTCTGTAAAGTGAAGAAACTTAACAACCAGATCTGTTCAATGAAAGGATACATTTACTGGCAGAGGTGCGATATATTAAGACTGTTTTCCAGCAGTTAAGAGTCCTCAAATTCTGCAAAGCCCATGAAAACCAGTACTGGAGGGCAAAGGAGCTCATGTGCTTTAATCTCGTAATAGAAACTACAAATATAACCTCTGGAACTAAATATCACCCTTTGAATGTTTTCTTCTTGAGCCTGCGTCTGCTGCTGAGAGAGAAGGAAATAGAAATGCTCAGTATCAAATGGTATGCCCGTCACAATCTTTTAGTGTTTCTTACTTGTGTTTATTTAGACGGTTTACAGTATAACTTAATGACGCTACTATCTCTTAGCCATAGCAGAAATAGTTGTCCTTAAAAGCTAGGTTCTATGCAAAAACAAAAGAGGTTTTTAGAATAGGCTGAGGAAAACTATGAACAAACGTGGGTATTTTAATGGAAAAAAATCCTTCTGTACTTGGATATTTTTATTAATTCCTACTTAGTTTGTCAGTCGGGTATTATTGTTTGAGGCCCCAATTACAGTATTGTTTAGAATGACTGGTGGCTTTTCATGGTGAAGTGCTCATGGGTGCAGAGGGTAAGCAATGGCTGCAGCCCCTCTTCCTTGTTTAAGCTTATTCTTGCCCAGAAAAGCACTGAATGCCTAAGTGCGTCCTTGAGCTTCCTTATAGAGTGAGCAAAGTGCATAACTGCTTTCCATCACAGGTGGTGAAAGACATCCTGGACCAGCTTGAGGAGGTTCAGATCATCACTTCCCGCTGCCTGGGAAAGAGCTCTATTCACCAGGTGATCTGCTACTCTTGCTGTAGGCACTGAGAGTGAAATCAAGGGGTCTCTAAGAAACTGAGGCATTTCCAGCCCACATGATTTGTTGGATCAATCCTTTAGTGCCTTCTGAATGACACATATCTGAAGTTCTCAGATGAGTAGCAAATGAAGCATATTTTAGCACAGTACTGCAAAAATGTCAGTGACACTTGATAAGCTCATCTGTCAAGCAAGAAGAAAAATCAGCAATAGCTGCTGAGAACAAAATGCTCTTTTACATCTACAAAAACCCAAATGTCTCTGCTGTATCTCATCAAAGCTAATTTTCCTTGATTTTAAAGTGTTAAAAAAATTCTAAGACTTTAGTTCACAAAGAAAAGATTAATTTTCTTTTTAATAAGCAGTTATGGCATTAGTCATCTCTTCTGATTCACAATGAAAGCTACGGGGCACAGTGGGATGTATTTACCCAGAGAGGTGTTGAATTTCGTCTGACATGTAGACTTTTTAAAGTATTATTACTTGAAGTTTTATGTGTGAAGGAAGAAAGGCACAAAGGCTTCGAAACTGGAAATGGCTGAGTACAGAGAAACAAATGGTGTGTCGGAAAAAAATTCTTCAGAAAGTCCTGGATCTGCTTACGTCAAAGGTCTCTTGTGTTTTTTCCTGCACCCTTGTATCCCCTTTAAAACTTTCAAGAATGCCAGCTCTGGCCCTCCTTCTCCTGACGAGAGCTTCCCAAGGGATGTCTCTCAACTGTGGCCTCACCAGGATACGGTCCTTGCTTTCCTGTGCTTTCTCTGCCAGCTGCGACAGATTGCACAGCATTCTCCTTCCTGGCTGCGCCAGGAGTTCAGTTTTGGCAGCGTGGATGAGATTGTCTTATTCAAACACCTTCCAGCCAGGTTTATAGCTCCTGAGAACCAGGCTTAAAGACTATATGGAGGCATACATTTGCCCCTTCTTTCAGGAGTGCCATAACCACCAGGCTCATCAGGATATTTGAAGAGGACTAGAGTGCTGGTCCTCTCACGGGAGGTCTGGGCCATGTTGTGACAAGGATCTGCAGCAGACCTATGCTTATGTGCCTTCTGATTTCTTGCTGATGGGTTGGGGGCAGTTTCTAAACCTCAAATTTACCCCAAACATCACCAATCTTTACACATATGTTATGCGTAAGGTGGTGGGAGCCATTATGATCCCTTTAAATTTAGATATAGCTCTGAAGTTAAACTGGCCTTTTCCATGTATGTGCACATTCTAGAGTGGTTTGAAGAGGAATTGAAAATTACTTCTAACTATATGTAATAAGGAAAAGCAGCTAAATAAAAATTACTTATAGTGCTTAATTTTCTGAAGGAAAAGAAACCTGATGGAAAAGAAGTAAGTTCTGAAAGCATAAACTGTTGCAGTGGGTTGGGAAACAAGATACGCAAACCTGGAAACAGAGACTGACTCTCCTGCTTCTCCTCGGCTTCCTCACAAGTTAAAGGAATCAAAATAGTTACTTTCGCCACGGTGAGAAGGTGACTCAAACACAAGCCTTTGCTCTCCAGCTTCGTGCCTCCTTCAAGCAGCCACTTTAGAGCAGTGGGGTGAGGTGATGTGTCCCATGTTTTCTGCATCTTGCCGTGCTTCAACTGATTGTTGATTGTTCCCTTTAAAGGAGAGCAGTACCCACTGTATTTATATAATCTAAACCCCACGGGTCAGGGCTCAAATTGAGAAAGAGGCTGGACTGGACTACAGCTAATGAGTAAATCCCTGAACGAGACAAGTTTTAGCAAATTGTCTTTAAAATGTTATACCTCTGTATAATGCCTCAGGCATTCAAGGTTTAGATGTTCGGTTTTACTCTTGCACTGTGACTCCTACACGGACCCACCTTTTTTATTTTTAATGATTATTTCTCCTACTCTCTTACTTGTGTTAGGTTGGAGGTTTTTTTAAGATTGTTTTGTATTTCTATCAGCTTGCAGACATTTTAGCTGGTTAGTCAGTTAAAAAATCTGTACCTGAAATTTCAGAGTAGCTCAAAAGCTTGCAAAGAAGTGAAAGAGCAACAACACTGGCCTGACTCATACCCTGTAGGAGTAGGAGCTAGCATAAACCTCCCCACATATATCTGCTGGTTCATCTCAGCCCTTTTAAAAACCTGCAGCCTGTATTAACTCATTACACTGCAGTAATAGAAAGCTTTGGTAAGAGACTTTTTCCTTTCCTGGGTGAAAACAGCTTCTTCAGCAGCCACTGAACTGAATTGTACTGTCAGCAGTTTATGTTATTGCATACAATCAGGCTGCTTGAGCCAAAATAAGACAGGTGTTCTGTTAAAAGATACTGTATGTGTTAGTAAATGTATAACTTACCAACCCCTTGCCAGATTTGGAGTGGATGTTGTATTTGTTTGCAGTATCTTCCCTGCCTCCCTAGTCTCTGTTGTGCCCTACAGATACAGCTTGACCTGCGGCAGGAGCTCCATTTCAAAAATCTGATCAAAAGGATCATTTCTGCCCCAAACCAACACAGGTATGGGAAATATACCCATGTAAGAAGTGCTCTGTCATGCCTTTACTTTGCATGATGCTACAGGAAGGTAAGGGTAGATGATACTTGGTTGCCACCACTCCCTATGCAGAGGGTGCTGGGTGCCAGGGGCAGGCCAGGAGGTCAGTCATACCATTTGGCTTGGACCTGTATCATGCCTCTTGCTGGCACTGACTGATGAGGAACATTTATTACGAATACCACTGTGCTGTTCTGGTCTGTGGCCAAGAGAGAAAAACAGGAGGAGGACCAGAAATCCTGTGCTTTGCTTTGAAATTTCCTTCGTAGTTGCGTTTCCTCTCCAACAGGCCCCTGAACTAGATGAGATGAGCATATGTTTATGTTTCCCAGTATTTTCTAAAATGGTCTTCACTGAAGTGTTCATTTCAGTTTTGTTAGTGGATTTTTATTTTGCTGCTCAATGTCTTCAAAGTCCTTTTCCCTCCACCCCCTTCCTGTTTCGTCTTCTTTTTTTTTTCCCCCTGTTGTAATGTGAACACAACTTATTGTAATTATTTTACTTGGTCAATTCAAACATTTTGTCTCTCCCTTTGATATCCTAGGTCTCTGTAGAACTGGTCTCAGGTGTGGACATCCAGTACCACAGTATATAATGGGAGACAAAGTGGCAGAATCTTGTCTAAAGTACCATTCTGGGATACTGCTGAATTTGTAAACCATTCTTGCATTTACACAAGAAAAAAAAACCATGCAAAGGGACGGAGGTGTACTTAGCTGAACTGTGAACAGCCTACTCCAGCATTACCTTGATTTTCTCATACTGATAACATCTGCAAGAAGAGGGTGTTGGAAATGAGAGCAAATCATTTTGCAAAAAGAAAAAAACAGATCACATTCATTAATTTGCAAGTGATATAACTTCTTCTGGTATTTTCCCTTCAAATTAAAAACACTTGTCAGGCAGATTTCCAGCATAGCATGTGGTGAATTTGTAGCAAATTTATGATGAACATAAAGAAAATACCATCAGGTTTAATTCAGCTCTATATTTGGGGTTTGGGGGGGGGCGGTTGGGGGGGGAAGGCACCAAAACCAATAGAAAGATTTATGGCTGGTTTGTTTTTTAACTTTAATGAAAATGGTTAAGGAAAACAAGAATGCAAACACTCCTGGTGGGGTGACCGTGAGTCACACTGCAGCTCTGTGTTGATGCAGAGGTGCCCTGGCCACAGGGCCGAGCTCCTCCTAGGACACAGACCGCTGCAAAGTCTACGTGACCCAGCACAGGTTCAGCAGCTATGGCTTCCTCTGGCGTTACCTCCCCCTCCCCCCCACCAAAAAAAAGGGTCTATAGGCACCTGTCTAAAAAACATGGCTTAAAAAAGCAGCTTGGCTGGCAGCCATCTTCTCCTCTGGGAGAAATGAGGGAGAAGGGAGGGGGAGATTTTACAGTGAAATTTAAGCGTAAGATTTGAGTGCTCGTTAATAACAATCAAATGTTTTTACCCCAGCTGTAGCCCTGTGGCCGTAAGTCTTCTGTGCAGGTGGCACTACCCATACGTGACCCCAGCGCAAGTCCCCAGAAAGCAGTATTGCTTGCTGAGGAGACCCGCGGGTGAAAAGTGGTTGAGTTTTGGTGAGGCAAAATATTCTTTTCAGCAGAAAATACCAGTACGTTAAACCTGACACTTTTAGTGAAAAAATGTCAGTGAGAGGCAGAGGAGAAGCTGGTGAGGAGAATAACCCATCTCCCCCCCACCAGGGGTGGTTGGAGACCTCGCTCAAACTCTTTCAGCATTTTCCAAGTTTTCTCTGTAAAAATAGAGAGTGATCATTTGGGTTGTGTGAGTGGGCCAAGCTATATTATTCAAGTTCAATTTTAACAAGCTGGGCCCTTGCAGTCAATAACTCCACGGCCATCCTGTAATCAAGCCTGGTTATTTTAAAAGCCGAAAGCTCCAGTGGGGCAGAGGCAGGCATCAATTCAGCCACTGTACCTTACCCAGTCCCTGCAGAGCATCCCGAGGTGGGCCAGGGATGCACTAATTAAAAGAAAATACAGCAGCCTCCAAAACCAGAATGCTACAAAAAGACATTAAAGAATCCACTACACACCCATAAGTGAGTAATTTAAAAGACAAATTCAGAGTTCTAGGGTGGATAGAGCCAAATGTTCCTTTTCCTGTCATCAAATGTTATTTACTCTGATGTGCAAACAATGAACAGAAGCTTTTTTTCCCCCTCCCAAACTGTGTGAATTACTGTTTAAAAGTTTTCCAGTGCTGCGGATCAAGTCCACACACAGAGTTAAAATGCAACCCACCACACTGTGGCATTTATTCCTCTTAATACCTGAAGCACTTCTTCATTGAAGTCCACAAACTAAATTTCTTCTCGTTACTTGTCGAAGAGAGGCTTTTGTCTTCTTAGCACGCACTATCAATCTGATCATTTAAACATTACATGCACTAATCAATCTACCACCCTGAAACTGTATTCAGAAGAGCTTAGCAATAGCAGTAAATATAATGTTTCACTCATGCTGTTAATTATATCCAGAACAGGCTGGGAAATTCTTCAGAATAATCATGGATATTAACTGCTTGAAAAATAGCTGCTCAGGATATTCTCCTGCAGTTAGCACCAATGTATGTGAATGAGAATCATGTATGCCAACAGCCACCCTATTACTCGACAAATCAAGACATTAAAAATCAGCTCAGTGGGAAGCAATTTTGCTTATCTGGCTCATACTTGAGATATTAGGGTGAACAGCCTGGAAATAATAATAATGAAGAATATGATCTGTTGTGTTACCACTCTGAAGGTCACTTAAAGACGGTTGTTTCATGCAACATTGCCAATAGAGTGTGTTTATATTCTATTGCAGACTCAACAATATCAAGGCTATCATGTTTTGGATGGTATTTTAATGGCAGCAAAGAGGTTTTTGTTTTGTAGCAGAAACACCTTAAAACCGTGGCAAAAACTTGGTGACCTCTGCTTCTCTTCTTGAACACACTGCACCTTTTAAGGTTACTTGCTGATCTCCTTGAAGTCAACAGTAAAACTCCCTGAGTTTTAAAACTCCCTCCTTCCACTTTTTTAGGATACTCTGGGGTACCCTAGATATTTGTACTACATGGTGCTTCTCTGAAATATGAAATATTTTGTTACACATCCACTCTTACATCGGATTCTGTGCATTAAACTCGTGAATAAAGTGGTGCCTGTCTGAGGATGGAGTTACGATGATGATGAAATAAGAGATGTGGTGGTTGCTACCACATATCTGTGAAATGAGGACGATAGCTCTGATTTTTTTATGTACTGCAGTTCTGGAGAATTTATTTGGCTGCAGTTCCGAGCATTCAGAAACAGAATTGTCCTGCCTAGAAGAATTTACAGCACATCATTTAATTGTATACCAGATCTAACAACTTGGTTCCAAGCTTGCTATAACTTTTCTGTAAGTTTGCTCAACTTATGCAGTGTTCAGAACTGTCACTGCGGCAGTACTAAATTGCTGTGGCAGCCTTCTTGGTCTGGTTTCAGACATGTGGCTGAAGACACAGAAAAGGTAAGGGCTGGGAAGGTAGAAAACGGGCCAAGCAGGAGCAGACAATGACTGTGGTGAGAATATAGGAAAGATTGAGGTTGAATAGGGTAACTGAGAGAGCTCCACAACCCCTCCCAAGGCAAATAAGCTGAATGTTCCCACCAAGGAAAGCCACACGCTAAAGAGAAGAAAATAATCTCTTATGGTTGGGTTGACAGCTTCCTATGGAAAAATCCAAGGGGGAGTTTAGTCTGCCTGCCAAGGGTACCAAATGTTGACACTACTGCCAGTGTTTTAGGCTATTGTCCAACAAGTCTGGGCTGGGGTGGAAAGTGGCCAATGCACTTATCTACTGTAACCACCTGAAGAGTCAATGGGGAGAAGCAGGTGCCTCTGGGGACTTGCAATGGAGATTGGTTCTGCCCCAGTGCCGAGCTAGAGTGTGATCTGGTCTGCCTGGCTGGGTGTCCACCTTTTCCACAGAGACTAGAGGGGCATAACGCCAGATCTTGGGTGCATCCATTTTCTGGAGACTCCTTTTGCACCTAAAGATGTCTCAGCCTGCCTTTGGTCCAGAGCATTCTTTCTACCAGGAGATACCCCAACTATGAATGGTGGATTTTCCTGAAAGGTGACCAGGATCTCATACTTACTTTTCTTCCCAACTGTAATAAACAAAATGCTGTTTTGAAAAGTCACAGAGAGAGAAATTTAATCCTAATTTGATGCTTTTTTATATTGCTTGGGTGGATACCACCTGTCAGGCATGAAAGGATAGACCTAGCCATTATTTCAGAGGAAGGGTGATACAGTTTCAGTGCTGGAAACTGTTCAGTATTTGCTGCTATGGCAATAATGAAGAAATAACCAGTTGTGGATAAAATATATTAACAGAGACAAAGACAGGAAGCTTTAATCCTTTTGGCACACGCTAATGTATGTAATTATCTTCAGCTTTACTAGATCCCTCTTAGCATTTAGAGTATAGTGCCAAGTAAGCCCTCTCCCTTTATCTGCTAGGGCTCGGTACTTCCCACTTTTGCTATCCAGGAAGCTCCACTGTATCAGGACTGATAGGCTAAGGAAGAGTTCCCCACTATCCCCATGTCCCCATGAAATATAAAGCTGTTTGTTAATGATGTGCTGGCTTGAACCCAGACAGGTACTTAGACAACTTTGCCTAAAGCTTTGGCTATGAGCAGATAGTTGTTTCCTTTTACCGAAGTCTCCATGAGGCCAAGGACACGTGCCAGCTCTCTGTGTGAGGGTAGATCTCATGCCTCTACCCACCTGTGTGTCAGGGACCTAGGAACTGTGCTTGCTTTCACGATGCCAACCACAGTTCGTGCAAGTTCAAAGGCTTCACAAACCATGCTATCACAGAGTCCTCGCTCCCAGCCAGCACGCTCCCATGGCACGGCAAAGCTCAGGACCTCAGTCCAAAGCAAAGAGAAAGCAGAGGGCCAGGGGCGGTGGAAGTGTTCATCTCCAAAGATAGTGAACGAGGGAGGGGAGTGAGAAGCAATGATGCTTGACAGATGCTTGAGGTCAGCTCCCTTTCAGGTTCTGGAGGAACAAGTGCTGTCTTTGGACTTGCAGCAGACTTCCCTGATCCTTGTACTGGGCCAAAAAATCTAACTTGTCCCTTCCGGCCAAGGACACAACTCCAAAACAGGGTTATTTGGCTGTCTCAGCCTGAAACACAGCCCTGCATGGTATAGATGGAGGAGGCCCAAACCAGGTCTTTCAGGCTGAAACAGGTTTGCTTGTGTAAAACCAGTTTGGTGACTCTTCTAGCTGCATGTGTCATGTTTTGTATTTAGTAACAAAACAGTCCATATAGGTGACAGGAAGAGGAATCCTTTAGGTTAGAAGTAGCGAAAGCATGACATTCCTTTTAAAAAAAAAAAATAGAAAGAAAAAGTGAAGTTGTTTTTCAATGTCTGTTTGAGTGTCCTTGTGGAGGAAAGGACAAAACACTAAGAGAAGGGAAATTCCTGCTTGATGGATTGGAGATGAAACCATACTAGAGATGTGGAGTATCTTTAGTTCATGGATCTTGTATAATAAAAATAGGTAGAGGATGTGGCTGGTCTTTCTGAAGTGTTGCAAGCACCTGGGTAAGGGAGGAGCTGGGAAAGGCTGTAATGGTGTGGGACAGATTTGGGATAACAGTGTTTTCTGTTAGTGCTCCTGTAAGTGCTTGCAGTGTGAAGGGAAGAGGATGTTGACTCTGCTCTTGCCATGGGAAGGAAACACTGCAGGATTCATGGGTTTTGCAGCCATGAGATTTGGAAATGCTTCTACATCTTAGCCAGGAGAAGGGGGTCTCACCTGCCCCTGCCTGGCTCAGTCACTGGCCAAGAGCTGGGGCTCAGGAAGCTGCTGCTCCTCTGAAGCTCTTGATAAAGTTTGGATGTGTCCTTCCACTCTGTCTGTCATCCATGACTGAACCCAAAGGTTAAATCTTTGTGTGCACAGGAGACAACAGATCCTCTCTCCTGTAAACACTGCAGAAATGTTGTTTCATGGGACCTGTGCCAATCTGGGCATGCCCCTCACTGCAGCCCTCTTGTGGGCTTGGCAAGGCACTTGATGCAGACTGAAAGCCATGTTTTGTTTTACAGCACTTTCCTTGCAGTGCTCCATCACTTCCACACAGAAATTTTGGGATGGTTCAGGTAATGCATACCTTGCAGTCACCAGAGTCCTGTATCCCAGAATAATTCGGGCATTGGAGAAACCTCCTTTGCAGGGCCCACCGGGATTTAGTGGTGCAAGGAAGTGGGCTATGGAACAGAATAGCAAGGGTCACCCCTACACCTCCACCTCTTCACAAGAAGCTGAAGTGAGTATGGCTCCCTCCCATTGTTGCAGCTTTCTTCAGACGCTCCACTTGCTCCAGGCTTTGCAGACAGCTGTTACAGTGAACACTTCTAAAATATCTGTAAAGGATAGATGTGCACTCCAGAGGCAGCAGAACCCGATGCCTGTAGGAGCTTTCCGCAGAGCCAGAGGCAATCCAAACATTGCTTTCTTGGGACACAGCCCCTTTCTTGGTGCAGACCAAAATGAAGCTCATGGACCCTAAGTCCTTTACTTGAGCCATTTACTGTTAATCACATTATAATGATGAAACAGGCCTAGGAAGAAAAGAAATCTTCAAACTATGAAAAAAGATTTCCCCACAGGCTTAATTTCAGCTTAGTCTCCTTTGTTACAAACTTTTTTCTTGGTAATTTATCTTATTTGGATGATGCTCTTTTATATAGCTCTCAAGTTAATTCATTATGTCCGAGATTTGCTGAATAATCTACACCACTTAATAGTTTTTAAGATTTACAAATAGAATGCCCTACTGATTTCATTTGGCAGAAAATTTCATGCATATGGAATGAATTCACATTTCTTTAAACTATTCCTGAAGCAAGACGGTAGTTGAGGAACTGTAGGAAGATAAGATTTAGGTCTTATCTACATGGGGGAAATGACCAACATATTGCACGATGCCATTATGGTTCCCTAGGTACACATTCTCTCCTGAAATAGAAGTGATTTTATCCTGGAAGAATTACTCCACTCTGATTATAAAATTTAGTAGAATAGGTCAAATATTCAAGGCTAGATGCTCTTTTTTGTTCTTATATTCCTTCATGCCCCTAAGGATTTGGATGGGGGAAATTTTTTCCTATTATAAAGAATTAGCTTGTGTAAATAGCAATTAATTGGTTAGAGCTCTGCAAGCCAAAGAAAGGTTAAGCTCTCTTTCATAAAAACCTCAGCAAGATACACAAGGAATGAATGTGCATCCTCTGGTGACTGCCTGCAGTTGGCTGTTTGCTTCCTCAATGTAGTCACATGGTTGCCTGCAAGATCCTCCCAGAATGTTTAGAAATATTTTAGTCAGGGGAATGGAAGGACAGAATATTTTTCAGTGACTCCCACAGGAAATGATGGGGTGGGCTGTGTGTGGCTACAGACTTTCCTGCTCCAGAATAAGTTGGCCCAATGTGCACAAAACATTCTTATCTGATGAAGAATTGGAAACAGGATTGTTTGTTAAAATGTTGGAAAGACTATTGGGTTTTAGCTTTGCTGTTCTCTGGATCTTTGAAGAAGAGTTTTCTGCTCTAGTTGGACTGGTTTCTCCAAATTAGAAGACCCTCTTGCCTGATTTTAATATCTCATTTCAAGCTGGAGAAGGCACTGAGGGGGCAGTTCTCTCAGCATCTAGTGGGATCTTATAGAAGGGCAAGGCTTCATGGCCTTATCCTGACACCAAGAGCAGGACCATCTCAGCAGGCAGTGGATGTAAACAACACAGATGTCTGTATTTGGTCCGCTGAATCTTATCCCGGTGTCTATGACACAGGGGCTATTGACATCATGATGGTGTTTTGCTCTTCTCCTGCTGTCTCGTGCTCTTCTTCACTATGTCTGTCCCTGTGAGTAATATTTGTTGTAAAATATAGCTGTAATAAAAGGCAGGGCAAGGTCTGCAGGTTGAGATACTATCTCTTATTAGACAAACAAGAGTGGTTTGAAAAAGTAGACAAGCTTTCAGGTAGGCAAGCCGTTTTCAGGGTTGAAGCAGAAGCAGCCAATTTCAAAGTTAAATAGGGGTTGTGAACAATTGCCTTGAGTGTAATCAGATATTTATCAGGGCATTGGAGAGGAAGTTGTTGGGACCTGTGGAGTACACATAATTTCAGTAGCAAAAAAGATGCAATGCGTCTCCTCATTTATAGCCTATGGGACAGGGAGATTTTAGTGGGGAGAGGAGGATTATGAGAGCTTGTAAAACCACTATCTCCACCAAATCCATGGTATTTGATATCCAGTGGAGTTATGAATCTCTGTTCCCAGGCTTAGCGGGAAGCGGGGTTTGAGGTCGGTGTGTGTCTGCTGTGAATGAAGAACAGAATCTAGAAACAATAGTGAGCACCAGCAGAAGTTTGTGCAGAAAGGAAAACAAAATTAAATTACTTTTAAATCAGTTTTGTCTGCAAGTTCCTCATGGTAGGGACATTTGCTGAAAGACATTCCCTCTATTAAGAAGGGTTGTGTGAGAAGCAATTTTTTTGCTTTTGAAAGGAAAGTTGATGATTCAAAAAAATTTCCTTTAGGAATGGAACTTAAAAATATTAAAAATAGAATAAATTGCTTAGGAGACAAAATAAAAAAAGAGAAAAATAATACTTCTGGTTGGATAATTTTGGGGGGGACAAAAATGAAAATACTATGTTTTTCTGGGAATTAGAACATCTGAAAAGTTCTTAATACAAAATAGAAAAGTTGCTTTGAAATGGAAAATCAAATTTGGTCTCAAAGAGGCTGCAGAGGAATGCTTTTGACTGATGGCTTTTGACCAGTTTTTAGCAAATAACTTCCATGGGAGAAAACAAAATTTTCTGCAAAAAAAATTGCCTTCATAGAACCAGCATTTTCCAGCTGAGAGACATTTCACTGCAGAACCAGATTAACTCATGAATTTTAAATTGCAGCATCCTGATTGACAGTGGCTGGCAGGAGAGCAAGCATGAGGGTCCTGGTCACACTCCCGTTGGCTGCTGCTGTCAGCTGCCTCTGGTCTTGGAGCACCGTGCAGTTATAAATACATATATAAACGCCTGCAGCCCACCCTGACCACCCGTCTGCTGCTGGCTCTGCTGGGGTGCCCGGCAGCACGAGCTGCCGGCACTCAGAAGTGCAGACAAGTATGACCAAAGCTCCGTGGCCAAATCATGTTATCTCTACCATTGGTGTGGGGAAAAACCAGATGCAGCGTGCAGGTAGGTTATATCCCAGCCATGGTCCCGTGCTGCTCCCAGGGCTCACCGTGGCTCGCCAGGACGCTCAGCCCTGGGACGAAGACCACTCGTCCCCGCAGCAGGCAGAGGTAAAACTGCAGCGAAGGCTCCAGATGAGTGAGTTAGGGTGACGGCGATAACTACTCAGAGACCTTTACTCCAGCTGCCGCACCGTTTGCTGCTGTAAGTTTTTATGAGGGGCCTTTTTATATTTAGCCTTTTAAAATGTATCCAGTAATTAATGACCAATAAAAACAAGTGACAAACTACCGCTGGGCTAAACAATTCCGCATCTAAGTGGTTTTCAGGCTTCTCTCCACATGTTTCTGCTAATTAGAGTAGCAGAATCATCTGTTCTGGCTAAACCATTCAATGAGTATAGCCCTCCAATCATTCCTTAATTTCTGGGAATTGGTTCGTTATTTTTAAGGATTACAGGAATGTGTTTTCCTGTAGGCTGCTACTGCCCTGGACTTTTTAGATATACAATAATTGCTCTTAATGAAGTGTAATCAGTCACTCAAGTCAAGCAGTATTTGTCCTATCCCTTCTTTACAGCCAGCACTCAACTAGAAAATACATAGATACATGTTTGACAGAAATAATATTTCTCTGAAATAACAATATTTGAAAAGGTAATCTTTGAAACTCTTGGAATTCGTAAGCAGGAGCTGAATCTGACATTGCTAAGCCATGGAATAGCATGATGTCACACAGCAAACTTGTTTCGATTCCTTTCTTTTTCACTCTTCTCCCAGCACTCCTGCTGCCACCTGAGGCCATGGCCCTCAGCTCCTCATTCTCTACCTTGAACTTTCCATTTTGTATTTTGGTTTGAGCTACGAGAGAAAAAGCAGCAGGGCATCAGCAATCCGATTTTCATCAATTCATAGAAGAAAAGTTTATGAAGGGCTAATAGGGACAGCTTTGGTTCCCTGAGCCATGGACAGCTGGAATTTGGGAGGGTGCATCTGAGAAAGTGCCTTTGCACTTTTCCCCTTTTGCTGAGGACTTGCAGGTTGCACTAACAGAGAAAGGGTGCTGAGATACAGGGAGCTTTGCTTGGAGCATGCTATGGTTGAAACCTGCCTTAGATCTTACAAATACTGAGTGATTTACTGAATGAAACCAGCACTGAACCCTGCTGCTATTAGTTTAGCACACTTCTCGCCGTCATCACGACCGAGTAAAGCCCTTCTGGAGTATCTTTGCAGCTGGCTGATTCCCTTTGCATCTGTAAGCAGCGACACAGCTCCTATTGAGCCGTTCTTGGCCACTTGTACTTTCAGAGACAACTTTGTTAGGAATCCATATTTTTGAGTGAAAAAAGGTGTAGCTGTTTGGTGTGGGCTTTTTCAAGTTTGAGCAAAAGCAGCTAGGAGGGAAATGGGAAGGGGAAGAGAAGAGAAGAGAATTGTGTAGAAAGACAAAGAGCTTTCAAACAAGGGTCTTGTCCAATCCATAGGGAACAAAAGCTTTGCAAGCTAGCTAGCACTGGATTGCCATTAAGTGCCAAAATGAAATGCTAAACTAGGCCTTGAAATTTGGGGAAAATCCCCCTAATTAAGGCAACTTCACTGCTGTGTTTCAGTGAACATAGGATATTGCCTATTCTTACTTTTTCCATAACATACACTGTGGGGGATGTAAAATAAAAATGCATCAGATGCAGCTTTTCCTTGGTGACAACTGGAGGGGGAACTGGACCCACAGTAGAGGTAACCAGCACTAGGAGAATCTCTCTGAGCTACCAGTATTCCATTTTTTTAATCTTAGTGCTGCCTGGCATCTGCTGATACTTATTTAGGGCTGGGGAGGTGCATAAGTAAATAGAACAACACTGATTCTGAACTCAGGTTTTATGGGGTATGAATGCTATGAAAGTCCTTCTGCATTCAGGAGTTGGTGATGTTATTTTTCAGAATAATCCTAGAAACCCTTTGTCACTGGCTGTCCCAAGGCAGAAGACTCTCAGCCCACATCCATCACAGCGCTCTCAGTCCCAGGCTGCCTTTGTGGTCAGACAGACATGCTGCAGCCTGGTCAGCGTTCTTACACATGCTCATTGCATTGGTATTTTACACAGCTGATACAAAATATTTATACTCTAAAGACTTTTAGAGGTCATATCCGGTCTCCTTGCTGGTCACGGTGAATCTTTCTTAACTCACTGGCTGGCAGAAGCTTGTAAAATTATGTTTTCGTAGCCTAGCTCCTTGACACTGGAGTAGTGGATTTAACCTGTTTAGCCCCTTTTTTAGGCTCAGTATGGTGAAATAAAGGACTGATAAAAAAAAGAAGAAACACACAGTGATACCGAAACTGATTAGCAGAATTTTGCAAAATATCTCACTAAAGTCTTCAAATACTTTTTGTAAAATACAAAAAAATAACCTCACGGTATTGAAGAAGTATGTATTGAAAGCATCAGCCGTGCCACTCAGCTCATGCAATATCTGCTCTCCAACTGCACACTTCTCAGGGTCAGTCTCAGCTTTGGTCCTTGTCTCATGTTATCCATCTAATGCAACAGCTAATTCTGTGTGGTCCTGAACTTTCTTAACACAGAGATGAGACTGATAAGATGCAGCTGAGCTGACATGCCTTCAGAGAGCAAGGCAGAAAGAAATGCAAGCTCTCTTCCAAGCGGGCTTGCGTGTCCTCCTGTGCTGAGGGGGGAAAAGCAACAGGCAGGATTCAGTCACTCACTTGGACAGAGTTCAAGTATTTCTGCTGGGAAATAAACCCACAGCATTGTTGAAAGGTGCAAAACTGCCCTGTTACCTCAACAGCTGGGCCAGGGTAGCTAAACTGGAAATCTTGCAGTACAGTGTAGTTAATGATCTGTCTAGCTAAACGAAATTTCACCACTAATCTTCTTGACCTCAGATGTGTTGCCTTTCTCAACCCCACTTTAAAATACACCTTTCCACCAAGACCTGGAAGGCTGCTGAGTAGCTACTGGAAAATTTGCATGAGTATTCAGCTACATGGAAACCGAGACACAAGGGAAGCTCCATAAGCTATGGCTGCCGATGTACAGGACAAGTCAAGTTTACTTCTTGCAGGAAAATTGTCAGTACAATTTAGGAGAGAGTCCTTGTTTCCAAATCTTTGAGGTACACCTCTATTGCCACCACATTGTCTTTGGCTGATGAAGCGTGGAAAGGATTGTTTTCATTTCTCAGCAACTTTGGCCATGATCTGCTTGCGTTGAAAGGACCTAAGATGTAGATGACCCCTCCTGCTTTCTGGCTGTGGTACAAGTCAAGTCTTTAGGCATCTCAGTCTTTGTTACTGAAGTCTTCAAGCTTGTTTTAGCATCTTGCAGGGACTTTTGTGGCTTCTGGTATGAGGAGGCTGAAGCAGATGTCCTTGTGCTTGCTTCAGGTCTAAGTGGCTTACCACAGCTGCTGGCAGTCACACTGAGTGGCCACAGCTTCCCTCCCAGCCCTCCATTTCTCAGTGATGTCTAGAAATGGAAAGAATGAACGGTCAAGTAATTTTTAGAAAACAGACGTTTGCAAAAAAACCCGGCCAGGCACTTCCTGACCAAAGGAAGAGGGGGAGAAGGGGCTGCAGGGGAGGTTGAGGGGCTCTGGTTTTGCCACGCTCATCCCATTGCACCCGCGGTTTGGTGCAGCAGCTCCTTTTCAGGGGACGAACCCCGATGTGAGAGGAGCCGCGGTGCCACCCCAGGAGTCGGGTTGTGTCCGGGGGGCAGTAGGCATGGGATATGAAGGTCTCGCTTGCCTACAGCTTACTGCTGTCCAGCTGGCTCTCACACCATCTGATTCACCCTGCTCTGCACCAGGGTAAACTGTCTGGCCCAGGTTGTGCAAACCCTCCTCATCGTCACACAGCCCTGTCGTGCATGGGGCATGGACGCCCCCGGGGCTGTCCCAGCCCCAGATTGCTCAAGCAGTGGTGGCTCTGCTATGCAGAGACTTTAGCCAGCCTGAGAAAGACACAGGAGGTCTAAACACAATAAAACACCTGGATGCTTTTTTCCTTCCCTGATTTCATTTGTGCTTCACAACAGGAGTTTAGGCCAGAGATGGGGAGTGGCGAATCCACCCCTCCCACCCACACCCTCCCTTAGCACTTGGCTTAGATGGGAAAATCTGGTTTGTCACAGGATGCTTGTTTGTTTTCTTCAAAGAACAACATTCATGAAGCTGATTTTCACCTCTCTACCTGATGCAAGGATTTTTCCTCCATTTCCTGTGGCTGCAGGAGTTCATATATAAGGTCAAAGAGAGGAAAAAAAGAAAAAGAAAATAAAAAAAGAAGGACACAGACACACATGAAGGAAAATAAACACCAGTTTTAAAGTCTGACAAAAAGAGACACAGACAGACTTGGTTTCCAGAACCAAGCTCAAAGGATGGACACAGGCAGATTTCGCAACCTGTCAGAGTACAAAAGGATCAGATTATTAGGTGTCAACACACTTGAAGCAGGTGACAGAGGAGCATGCCAATTCTCTGTAGGTCGTCACTTTTCATAACTCAGTAGAAATCCAAGTATCTAATGCGAAACACCCCCCCACACACTGCCCTGCTGCGCAGAGGTATTTTGAAGGGAGGGATCCTTACACTTGCTCAAAAAAAAGGAGCAAAAATAGCTATACGTACTGTAGCAAATGCATACAATTCTTCTTGGGATGGACCAGCTGGAAGGACAGGCCCTTCTCTGGCTCTGTGATGGTGATCTCCTTAGCAGACTTCATACACAGTGCTACTTGGTACCCCTACCTGGACTTCTCCCTTTCTCTAGGACAACCTGTATAGAAAATGTTCGTTCATCTTCAAATGTTTGGATTTCTTGGGCAGTTGATTGGCAAGGGAAGGTAATGTGAAAACTGTAGCTCATGCTCTGAAGTATCTATGAGGGCTCGAAGTCTCTGTCATGTAGAGCCATCTCCTTCTGGTTTGAGTCACATCAGAAATATCGCAAAGGTAGGCTGTCTCCCAGTGCTGGAATGGTGGCTGAGAAAGCAGGGATGGAAACGAAGACAAAGGAAGGACATGAAGGTAACAAAAAAAAGGTAATTTAAAGCTTAAGCCAACAAACAAAAACCTTTTTTATTTAATGCAAATTTGGGGTTGACTTATATTATCAGAAAAACTACGTAACTGTTAAACAATTCAGGGAAATCTAGTTTTCCCCAAATTTGCTGCTAATTTATGGGTGTATTCATTTTGGCCATTGCTGAAAGACATCAAGCCTGCATGCTGCACAGTGCTGAGCACACTGTAGCTCCCACAGTTTGTTGCTGTTGGATTGCTGCTAACTCTGACCCTCACTAGGTACAGAGGCACGCTCTGGCCCTGGATGATCTGCAGTTCCTCCTGCATTTTCTGCTTCTCCATGGCAGAGCAGAATTCCCATCAGGATGGAGGGCAGAGTGGGAGTAAGACTCGACACTGACACCACTGCATCTTTACCATGAGGAGGAGTGTGGTACAAGGCTAAGGGACAAAGTTGCAATGCATCTCATATACACCCTGTATAGTTTTTGGGATCTTGAGCTGCACCGAGTTGGCATTTCAGTGCATTAGAGAGGTTTCCCAGGCCAGGCTCTGCTGTGCAGGGTTGACATGCGGCCAGAGGGATCTCAGTGTGGAAAAAAAATTGAATTATCTGATAGGAGTTTGGGTCCAAGTACACCTGGCAGGTGCATAGTTTGGGTTGACACATGCGTACTCTCACTGATGTGCATGGCAGCTACAAGTGTTAGCCCACGGAGAGCAATTTCGGTGAGGTCTCTCTTGACAACATAAGAAGGTTTTGCAGGATGATACAAGTTTAGTGGTGAATCAGGGCACCTGAACTTAAAGGTTGAAGAGGCTGCGCTGTCACGAGAGTGGGCAGGGGTGGGGAGGTAACGTCTAACCCAAAAACACACTCCCGCCTTGTGTGTGTCTATCATCACCCAAAGATAGGGTGTGTGGGTGTCATTGCCCTGTCATCCCAGCAGCTCTGCCGCTTTCAAGTACATCAAGACACGTTTGCAAGCAAGCTGGGATGGGGAAGCATGGGGAAGAGAAGGGAGTGTGCCCAGCCTGCATCACCAGCACCGTGGTACAGTCGATGTCCAGCATTACTGTATGCTGCCTCCCCGCACAGCCGCAGCAGGAGCTTGTACCCGGCAGGCACACGCACTGCAATATGATCATTGCTGCTGATCTTCTGTAATATGTGTTTTAATCTTCCTTTTAGTAAATATTTGCTCCTGGCACACTCATGTTTGAACCATAACCACTCCACAAGCAGATCATATAACATTTTTGCAGCCCAGAAGCTGATTCCCCTTTGCTAAATGAACTGCTGTAACCTCAGTGTTACCCTGGAGAGAATTCCTCTGTATTTTGTCTTGCAAATAATTCACATGGGTTGACACAAGGTTCTAGTCTGTGAGTACAGTATGTAGCATTTGGTACAGTATGTGACTCCTTGCAAAGCATTATTGCATGTACATGCCTGGGATCAATTATTTTCATTGAAAGAAGAGAAGCCGCATGATGAGTAAACTCATAAGTATGACATTTTATTCCCACACTTGGTGGATATATGCAACAAAATATACTGCAAAAGAACACTTTAAAAGCATCCTTTAATGCCAAGCATACTGAAGTCTTACTTAGTCTCAGGAAAGGAACTATGGTAGATAATAATGCCTTTCCCTCAACCCACAATGTTCAAACTTTAGAGGCAAAAAAGGTCTCCCTGCAGAACAAACACCATTCCCAAAGACTCACTTTGTTGCTGTCTTTTTTCTTTCTTCATATTCCAGCTGAAGCGACAGGCTCCAGCTGGAGTGGGGTCTCCATCACGACAAGCAGTGTGAGCATACAGAATAGAAAATAATCCACACCCTCAAATATCTACCCTAAAATGGTGATGACCTGGTTCTCTGGCACTATGTCTGTTCCAAGAAGAAGGGTGCCAGCACCAAGGGGGAGCTCACCCATTCAAACAGCCCGCTGCTGAGCAGAGGCTTTCGTTTTCAGCACCATGAATCCGCTTCCATCCCCTCTCTCCCAGCAAGGGACATGTTCACATGCTCATGCCCCCCAGCACCACCCTGCTCCCCAGAGACGTGGGTCAGGGAACCCCCTCCTGCCTCCTGGGCCCTGGGGGACCCTGCCTGGCCACCAGGTTTTTTCTGAGGACCCTGGCTTCCTTTGGCTGGGTGTGCAAGGCACAAGCCCCAAGTGCCGTCAAAAGTCTCAGCCATTCCTCTCTTTTCAGTTTGTCAGGCTGATTGGTCCAGGGTGTATTTTTGAAGCATTAAAGCCATAAGAGGTTTAAAGTGATAAAGTATGAGGATAGGGTTTAAGTACATCTAAGCCTTTGAATAGGATCAAGCTATGTGCAAGGTACCAGCAGCCTGCGCAGGCACATGATCTTATCTCTGCTGCCCTCATTATTGTAACCCTCTTCATGCTGATAGTGTTATAATAAGTGTAATAAGAATAAATAGAAAGAAATATCACTGCCCCAGGGAACAAGTCTTCTGCTTTATTGTATCCATGGCATCTATTAACAGCTGTATCTCAGGGACTCACTGAGACACGTGCATGTACACCAATGCACATTTTGTAGTGGTGACTTTGAGCTCCTCACAACAAATGTCATTCTTTTCCAAACAGTCCCAAAAGCTGGGAACTATCCTATTTTTTATAGCTGGGAAACAGAGATGCAATGGACCAGCACTTCAAAAAGATATGACCAGCTAATCCACTCCCATGAACAAAGTTAAGATACAAAATCCCACTTAGCAGCCTGCTTTCTGGCTCTAGGTAGCTCTAGAGCTGGCCACATTTTGTCAACGTTAAGCAACGAGTCCAACAAAACCAAGCTGGAGGTTTACAGTGGCAAGGAGAGACTGAGAAAGCTCCACGATTACCTGGAGGAAAGAGGAAAAGGAGTTTGTCTTAATTTTGTACCTAGGAAGAGTACAGAAAAGCCACTAGTGCTGGGTTCAAGTGCATTGGTTCGGCACCTGTGTCAGCATCCTTTGCAAATAAGACTTAAGTCAGATATTTTCAGAGGAGCCTGAGGGAGCCTGGCACCCAGCTTCTGTTGGGTTTTAACACTTTTCTCAGAAAACCCAGACAAATCTACTACGAGTGACATTCAGAAGGAGGCCATACGTGTGCTTTAAAATGGCTTAAATAAGGCAAAGGCAACAGCAGCACCCACAGCATTCCTGCAAAATTAGATCAGAGCTGACCCAGTGGGCCCAGCTGCCCATGTTGATGCTGAGATAAGGATGGTGCAGGAATTCGGAGGCACCGGTTGCAGCATGGTCCTATTGCATCATTGCTCCATGGTGTCCCTGCTCGTTTTGCAATCTGAGTAAAGCAGAAGTGCTGCTGCATGCATGTGGCTGCTGGACACGGGTGTCTGGCGTGTACCATAGGGGCACTGTACTGAGATGAGCAGTTGTATGGCAACAAAGGCATGGTGACATTGAGTTTTGACCATTGTCTTCTATGCCATTTCAAAGAGTGAACATGCATCCTTGGGAAAAAAAGAAGTTGTCATTAAAACAAGCATCAGTATACAGAAATATTGACTTTTGTATTTAGCTTTAGGACCAAACAGGTTGGTGGGGTTACAGGGAACTGGGCCTGGTTCAGAGACCGAATGCACCCTGCGTTTTCCAAATGACAAATAGCAGATGTATTCACTGCCTGAAACAAAACCCTGGGGACGGGGGAAGGGGGAGCAGAATTAACGCAGACTGGGCTAAAGAAAAGCTTCTCAAAATAAAACTTTTTTTTTTTTTTTTTTCTCTAACGGTCAACTAAAGAGAATTTTGTTTTCAGTTCCAGGTAATTGCAAATCTCTGTCTTTCATGTGTGTCATTTCAAAACCCAGGGGCAGGTTTCTGTTGCCACTCCACAGCCACCATGCATGCTGCCGTCACTGCGGGGAGAGTACCTGACATCCACGGCAGCTGCAATAAGACACGACAGGATGCTGTCATTTACAGAGGGAATCTCTGCACTTCTAGGGGTTTGGATTAGACAGAGAGTGGTCCTGACTCTGTCTTTGGGGGATCTCAGAAATGTAGGCTACCAAATGAATAAACAAATACCCTCCAAGGAGCTGGCTGCCTGTACTGAGATGCAATAGTGGTGTTCTTCAATTCTACAGTCCCATAGCTGGGCTGTTCACCTGAGGGATGAGAGATGCAGGTCAAATCCTCACTCTGATTTACATTTGAATTCAAATCAAATTTCCCTCTCTTTTAAATTCACCTCAGCCATCTCTTGTGCAAGAGCCCTCAGAAGTGTACCTCTCCCACTTAAGTGTTTCTTAGTAAAGAATAATTATTCAATATTTAAATATTAACTGAGAGATGAGGACACAAAAGCCATAGGAATGGTACGCTGGCAGCTGGGGACCAGACTGTGCTCCAGTGACTACTGAGATATTATATATGGAGTATAATTACTCCAGGAAGAGACACCGGGATCAGCCACCAAAAGTAGTCCCCAGCTGGTGGCTGGCACACTGCTCAAGGAAACAGCTAACGCAGGTTCAAGTTTTTCCAGGCAGACAGAGGTAGGAAACCTGGAAAACCCCAAGGTGCCCTGGAGTACGAGCAGAAAAGGAAAAACCAGCTTCTTGTAACTATCTGAAATGCATTAATTGCTTCGTTTTGCCAAATGGTCCCAAACACGGCGTTGCTGAAACACTCTCATGAACGGATTGGGTTGAATGGTTTGACCTGACCTTAGTCTGCTTTACTGGGTCAGACTCAGTGGCCTGCATCTGTGAAAAACATCAGCATTTTCAGTGAATACCGGTCCACAAAAATCCGTTATCCTGCTGGAATCACATCGCAGATATACCTACAAGGAGCTAATAAGTGCGTTTCTGGCCCCTGGGGCATGGACTGGTGTCTGATGAGCTCTGTGAATGAGAGCCTCAGAGGAGATGGCAGGCAGCATCACCACACTGCAGCCGTAATTCCCACATGTCTAGGGCTTGCTCCCAAGCCTCTTAAAATTAATGGAAAAGATTGCGCCCTTATTTACTTGGTGCAGAAGGGAAGTTTGAGGCAGAGCAGTGAAGTGATTGTATACCAAGGTGAGCTGAGGTGAAGATTGCAGGAAAGTAGCCAATTACTTGCTATCCTGTCGATATGAGGGATGATTATACATTACATCTAGTTCACTAGTTGCACTGAGACTTCATTTAAGATAATTAGTTTCTTATTATAAAGGGGGATTCAGATATTACAGAGAAAATCCTCCTCACTGAGCTTGCAGCAAGGGAATGAATTCCTAAGTCTTTCAGCGTAGCTCATGCCTGACCTCAGCCATTCACCGAGACTTCACAAAGGAGAGCTGCGTGCCATGAGCAGGGCTTCTCAGCTTCAAGCAAGCTTTCCTGCCAAGGCATTAGGCTTTCCCAGGCCCCAGGACTGCTCTACCAGTAGTGCCCAGTCAGCGGTATGCAGGCAGGAGAAGCGGCGCCCTGGTTTCCTTTGGTCCTGGGGATGGAGAAGTTCAGTAGACCTGCGCAAAATCATGGCCAAGGTTGCTGAGCAATGATGATGAGAGCAGCTTTCACAGACTATGGGCATCTTATGGCACAGTGGACTTCCCGCCCCAGCTGGGGTTGTTAGGGAAAGGCCCCTGGCTTTCACTGAGACTAGATTTCATGAGGTTAACTGCACAAAAAACAGTTATCTGGTGGAAAGACCAGAATCTGAAGCGTGGTGCTGCATGTCCAGCTCTCCCAGTGCAGCATCAGCATGGCAGGGCAATACAATGCCTCACAGTGACGGTGACCACGCCACACACAAACACATGGCCATTCTCCAGGAGGTGGCTATCCTGCATCCATCCGGCACAAAGTTCAGAGGGAAATGAGTTTAGATGAGGGGAGTGGATTTTTCCTACTTTTGCTCTGATGCTCTCATGCTCTTACATTGTGTGGCTGGGTAGGAGCTCAATGCGCCCTTGGCTGCTCCACTGAAGTGCAGGGAGATTTTGCCTTTGATTTCAATGACATCATGAAGTGAGTAGCTGTCCTATGTGTCTGTGTTCATCAGAGAGATGAGCTGACAAATCTTTTCTCTTTTATATGGGTGAAGATACATAACAGGGATTCTTCTTAGCTAACTAGGGTTTTCAGTAAGCGCTTTGCAGAGCTAGGAATAGCTGCTGTACCATCTCCTGCGCTAACAGATAAATTAGCCTTGTTTCCTAAGGGTGAATACATAATCTTAGGAAGTTTGTGGGTACACGTGTGTCTATCTTATCTCCGTAAAATGTGAACCCAGTGGTTTAATTCTTCACTTCTGAGCAGTATAAGATTACAGAATTATCATGAGGGGAGATCCTCCTCATGTACCAAGTGAGGTAATGCCTGATAAACCCATTATTGTCTGGACATCAGAGAATCCACACAGGCAAGCAGTGCTGGAGAACAGGTTTCATACATGTCACTGCTCAGGGAGGTCTGTTTTAGCTTTTGCTGTCCCTGGTTAGTGCCTCAGATGTGTGAGATAATCCAGGTTATTTCCTCCCTCTATCTAATCAACGCTTCTGAATTTGAGAGGATAATTTAAAATTCATAGGTCTCAAAGTGATCTTAAGCCCTAGCTGTTTGTTGGGGGTTTTTTTGTTTTTTTTTTCTCTGCGTAAGAGGTTTCTGTGTAACCCTGTACTACTGATGGAAACGGATAGCTGAAGACTTAGCAATTTAGACGTCCCATTCAGCAACAGAAATGTGTGTACTCAGACGGGGCCAACTCCCAAATACCTTAGTTTTCCCCCATTCAGTTGTGAAACAAGAGCCTCGATCTCTTCCAAAGGTTGGCAAACAGCCCCCGTCCAAAGAGCACAGCATCACATATTTACCTACGTCACCCAGTGCACGTGACAGCGAGCAGGGCCCAAGGGTCAGCCTCCTGCGGTACCCCGTGGCATGCCAGTGCCCATGGGGGAGCCAGGCCGGGCTGTTTGCTTTCCTCGGGTTCTGTATAAAAGGGAAAGCTCATGCTGAGCCATGGCTTTGGAGGCTCCCACTTTATGGCAGTTCAGCTGGGCATGCTCTGACCCCTGCAAGAGACAGGCAGGCTGCCTTTTGCTGACTTCATGGCTGGGAAATGACAAAACAGGTCTACTCCAGAAGCTCTGTAGGACTAGTTATGTGTGTTAGAACCTGGTACCGGCTTGGAAATAAAGCGCAGGATGGAACTTTGGACCAGGCCCATCAGCAGCGTGAAAGCTACTTCAGCCTGTTGCTTACCTTCTGCTGCTTCGCTAAACAGCGTACTTTCCAAATGGCAGCTCTGAAGAACAGAAAAGGGCACCCTGGGGTCTGATAAATTAGCTGGGCTCCAGCAACTTCAGGATATTGTCTGTTTACGTCAGCTCGGAGGGGACAGACCATGAAAATACTGCTAATACCAGCAATCCAGAATATAGAAACTGTACCCATCTGCCTTCTGTGACCTTAAGGCCAAGAAGGAATGGAGTTGTTTTCCTTGCGTGCTCTCTGAATCAGTGCGTTTGCTCCATTTTACTTTACTGGTCCCTTAAATGATCAGAATAGGCACTCTTAAAACCATAAAAAGCAAATCCCCACTTTGCCATGCTGTTGTCGTCTCTAGCATTTGTTGCTATCTATTTATTAAGGAACATCCTCTTAATAATAACGTCCAAGAAATCAGCCTTTGTTTGCTGATTATACATTCAGGTATTCCAGATTTATAGCGCTCATTTACCATAATTGAAGCTTATGATGAGTACAAATTTTCTGCTAAAAGAAAAAGAGAAAATAGCAAAATGGTATGGGGCAGCGTTCGTGTAGAGATAAAACAATGATTGTGTCATTTGTTTTGGAGAGTAGGTTTGCTATTAAGCTGAAGTCTAAAGTAAGGTACATTGATTTACAGGAAATTACTCACTTACACACATATTAGACATTTACAAACCCTACTTCAGAAGCTCCTGAATACTGATAAGCCTTTGTGATTTCAGCCAAGTATGTCATCAATAACATCAGTGTCTGTTTATAAACATTTTTTTTTCCTGATTCAGGTAGTCAAAGTTCAGGAAAATATTTGTCTTTGGTCTCTGCAAATGAATGGCTTGAAATTTAGTGACATTGCCCTCTTCAAAGGGAACCGAAGGAACCTGGTCCTATTTCCTAGAAGAGCCTCAGAGAAGCAGGAGAGCCAATGTGACTTTCCAGAGAAGTGGCACCATTCCTTTTGTTTTCACCATTTAATGGAAAAAATAATTGTTTCCTCTTATTGTCTCCTTGCATCTTGGGAGCTTTGAAAAATATTTTTTTGATCTCCTGGATTACTTGTGGAAAAGTTATATATATGCCTTGAAAGAATGTACTAATAAATAAAACACCTTCCTATAATTAAGACAGAAAATTTGGACTTGGCCAACCCGCATCTAATAGCTGGCACTGGGATCTTTTTCCTGAAAGGGTTTGGCCTCATCTGAAGGTCCTGATTTAGCAAATCACTTAAGCACATGCTGCTATAAAGCAGATGTGCTTAAGAGTTGCTGAAGTGCACCCTACATTTCACTCATCCTCCCATGTGTAAAACTGCAGAAAACAATCTGTCTTTTGTCTGTCTTGTGCGCTGAGAGAGAAAGCTTTAGCAAGCAGGTGGTGTCCCCTATTACATTTCAACACAGAGAATACACGATAATAGAACTTGGCACCAAGGCAAAACGCAAGTAAATATCATGTGGTGCATCTATCTGTTACTCTAAAGCAAACATTAGGAAATGAATTATCTAAATAATTATGTACAAGAGGGCAGAGCACAGGCCACCGTGATACGGGCTTCCCCTGCTCAGAGGCAGCCGCTGGCGCTGCAGTGTTTCCTTCAGAGCTGGCCACCCTCCATCCCTCCGTCGGATGGTTGGTGACCCAGAAATACCCGTTTTCTCCACAGGCTGTAAAAGCGGCGTAGGGAGACTTTTCACAGAGGGGGCAGGATGCTAATTTATTTGCTTTGTTGAGTTTCCACAGCTGATTCCCACCCTGCTGTTCTGTGCTCCCCTTCCAACCTCTGGTGGGGCAAAGCTGCTCCCATTCTCATCCATTCCTCTTGTGCCATCCTCGGCAGATTTGGCTGACACCAGTACAAAACCCAACAGAAACAGTGGTAACCAGTGACACTTCTGTTTTCCCTGGGCACAGGTTTTGTGCCAGTTAATGCTCCAGAGATGTGGCTGCTCCTTAGTGCTGTGGTTATGTTGGGAGTGTCTCATGGCACTGGGATCTCACCCTGCTGCAGAGAGAAGTATCAGGCTGGGGTCAATGTAGGGCTTCAGGAGCACCTGAACCATGAGCTGAAAAAAACCCCAAAGCTGCTGTGTTTGCCCAGCAGCACTGGCACTGCTGGGTGGCGTTACTCTAGAGAGGTTACTCTGCTTTTTTTTCCCACTGGAAACCCTGAGATGGACGCAGGCATAGAGAAGAGCTACTTTCGTCAAAATGAACGAGATGCATGATAGTTTCTCAAGATGACCCTCCTCCTGATGGCCAGAAAGGGAGCAGAGGGGTCCCCTGGGGTCTGTCAGTGGTGCGTGGGGCATGGACCCCGGCGGGTCACCTCCCCACAGCCACGCTGCCCTGGCACCGACATCTTGTCTCCTGCCGCAGCGGCAGTCGCTTCAGCTGCGAGTGAAACCAGGCAGTGGAGAACTCTGCATCCCACTGAGGATGTCTCTTCTGAATGCCCATGAGTTAGGAGCTGGATTTCCCCCTGAAGCCTGAACACTGATATGCCTAAGCCTCTTATCTTAGCTTGCATAATTGTGCATATTCTCGTTACCCATATTGGTGCCTTACCCTCATCGAGCAGCACAAGCTATTTCCCTCTTACTGCCCAAAAGCTGGCAGAAAGGGGAAGAAAAGGTAGGGGAGGATTCACTGGCTCTTAGCTTACCCTTCTGACAATCAATGAGCAATAATTCCTTCCAGATAATAACAGAAAAATGTGTCCGTGCAGATCAGCAACTGCTCATCAGCCTGCATGAGAACCTGCTGGGACCGAGCTTGAAATCAGCGTATTGAAATACAGCGTGCTGCCTCAGCTAATGAGCTGTAAGAGCAAAGGAGAAGGGAAGAAGGAGAGAAAGAGGAAGAGGGAGGGAGAGAAAGAGAGAGTGGTTCGCAGATCCAGTTCCTGGTTAAGCTCCACTGGTAGGTGTGTGCTCGCCTAAGCGGTACCTACAGCATCCCAGCTCCAGACCCACAAACAGGGAAACAGTGGTGGCAGCAGAGCAGCTTTGCAAGAGTAAGCAACGCTGAGAAAGGAGGAAAAGCATTTCCACTGTCTACTGCAGCCACAGCGTGCCCTCTAAAGGAGCTCTGCCTCTCCCCACAGCCTTTCCAGACCTCTTCAGGTCATCATTTTGTTTCTCAGTGTCTCACCAAAGCTCCATGCCTAAGGCAGATGTGAATATGTGTATATATAGCTGTATGTATATACATACACATGCTCCTCAGGATGAATTTGAATGGGCAGTTGTGATGCAGCTTTTGACAAGCAGTTTTACACTCAGTCACACCTCTGTCGTCAGCAGATCATTTTTTTGCCGTTAGGTGTTTGCCAAATGTGCACACGGGGTCCCAGCAGTGATTGCCTCTTGTAAAATGATGAGAGCTCCTGAGGAGACACAGAAGCATCACCTGGGTGCAAACCCTGCTGTCTGTGGCTCTCTTTTATATTAGGGGCACCCACTTTTGGAGAGCATCTCCCCCATTTTGCAAGAGGAACACGGAGTTTGTTGCTTTCTCGGCTTCACAACAAAGCTATGCAGTTCTAAAATTATCAAAGTGAAATGGAGGCTTATGAAACGTGTGTGGGTGTTAATGGAGACAGAACCACTCTTATAACTGCCTTAAAAGCTATTTCATAAAATAGTTTCATTGTAAGGGACTTTAAACATACACGATTAATATCTTAACTGACTGTGCCTCATTTTGCATTATCTCAAAGGACGAAGTTATAAGATGATACACATTATTTAGTCTTTATAATGCTTGTATCTGTAACTGGCATGCTTTGGGAGAGCTTCACCATCATTACTAGTTATAGAAACGTATTAACTTGCCATAAATGACTACAAGTAAATTAATCAGATTCACAAATGTGTTAAGGAGTTAGGTGCTATATATAAACTGCCAAAAGCAACCTGAAATCTATACAAAGTGAGGTAAATATTGCTTAGAGATATTAAAAAACACATGTATAAATCAGCTTAATTTAAAGCATCATTGAAACTACCAATGCTGTTTTGACTTGTAGCATAAGGTTGTATATTTTATGGAGCTGCTTTTACTGAAAATGTTTAGATTTAGAAAATGTAACAAATATTTTATAGATTTCCTATTTCTTGACATTTCATTTTAAAATTTGGGATAGTATTATTAGGGTATCTATCCATTTTATTAGGTAACCTCAATGTGTTAAGAAGGAAAAATAAAAAATGCTGATTCTAGGATGCCTTAAAACACACTACTGTTTAGAAATGTTGCATGCCCGGTCATTTTCTCTGCGCATCAGTGTACTCATAGGAATCCCTCTGCTTCTCCAAGCATAACACATCCTCACAGCGTGGGATGCTCAGGGGAAGGGAGAGCATTTCTATGAGTGGACAGGGAAAGCTGTCAGCTTCCTAAGTTGTCAGCTTCCTTGCAAATCAAAGACAGAAAGGAGATATGTTTGTTCCCTGTGAATAAGTTAGAGTAAAATACCAAAAAGCTCTTTCATCTAGTGGAAAATATTGACATAGAAATAAATACGAGCATGTAAAGAAGACAGGAATTGACAGGTCTATGCAGCCCAGAGATCCTGTTTCTGATGTAGTAATGCTTAGAGAAGAGTATAAAAGTGTATCCATTTTAAGTTACCCCCAACACCCCTCAAACATTTTGAAATATTACAGGAATCAAGAAGGATATCACAAAGTTCTGAGATTAAAGAGGGAATGTGATGCCCCAGTTTTCTCGGAAAGAAAAGGTAAGCCATCCTTGTCTTCAAAGATCACTCCGGCACGATCCACATCTCTCCTCTACTTTTTCTTGGCAGCGGTTCTCCAGGGCCTCGGAGAGTCTGAAAGAGCTGGGCTGGCATGCAGAAAATGCATCGAGAGTCCTGACATCAGGAGGAGAATAAAAAGGAAGGAAGGAAGTTGTGCTCCACAGCGGGACTGATGACCACTCTGTGTTTCCATTAGCTAGGTGTCCCTAGCACCCTGTACAATGCCTGGGGACACTGGATTACCCTCTGAAGGCTCTCTCAGGTCCATAATGCTAGATCTAGACACTGACTCCATCCCACTAGCGAGACAAGGCACCAATTTATAGACTATTGCAATGTATACACTGGGAAGCTGAAATAAACAGTCTTTGGGTTTATGGATGAAACCAAACAAGCTTGTTGTGGCAGATGGCGTTCCTGTCACCTGTATCCTCCAGAAGACACTTGGATACATTGCTGGGAAGGACTGTATAAACCTTGAGAGGAGATCTACTGGGAAACACGGCATCAGCAGAATGCATGCCCTTGCTGCAGACGCATCTCCTTATTTCCATGCCTCAGTATCCTTTCTTGCTTTGACTCATCCCTCTGTGGACCTGTATCTCCTACTCCACCACTGCTGCCTTCTGCCCTCTTGCAGAACAACGTCCAAACCAATTTGTCCTACTAAAGCTTAGACACCAAACTAGGTAGCTGATTCACAGCTGTAGGTGCACATTCTATGAAAGGGAGACACACTTCCAGAAGCAGACTGGGATGGATTTGGGAGTTTCTTTCTTCTCTTCCTTGACTGTAGGGTACATCTTAGGGCAATTACACCTCTGCTTTACATGCTGCTCCTGTGGCACTAATTGCAACTCAGATGACTCATGCAGTGCAAGAGAGAAGGTGTTATCAGCTATCAATTATCTGTCAGTCTGGTGACATCTTTTATAGCTGAAATGGCTTCAGGACTTATGTACAAGGCTGCCCATCAGCTTGGCTTGCCAAAGGCCTGCTTAGACCTCGTGTTGGCACGCTGCCTCCTCCCCTACCTTTACTTTCAGTAAGGGCTTAGCTCCACTGAGCGCATTGTTTTGCCTGCCAGATCTCTTCTGGACCCTAGTCCCATCCCACCACTGCCCTGGCTGGAAATGATTCCCAAGTGCAGAACTGTCACACTGCAGTTGTCTCAGGCCTGAGATCTTTTTCATACCCCAATGGCTTGTTGCATTAAAGTGCTTTGCAAAGTGGCTTTTAGGTGAAGTACCACAACCCTTCATGCCCACAGCTCTCAACCATTTGAAGACAGTGAGGAACTTAATACATGAAGTATAGTTAAAACATCTCCTTGTGAAAGTCCACATAGTCTGAATCATACAAAAAGAGCACAAAAGAAGGAGGGAATTGTTCACCTACTCATAGTTATGCCTTCTAAGTGGTCGTCAGATTTTCTGTCTTTCATCTCTGGGTTTGTATGCATTGGTATTGCCTAAACCTTGCTTTGAACTCACCGGCTATCTTTTAGAGACTTTTAGAGAAAGACTGCACTTTTGCTGCACTCTTCTTGTCAGGGGAAGTCTCCCGCTCATACACACAGACTCAGAAATCCTAGTTGTTAATGAAGGCCAGGGCAAGAGACCTAAAAGGTAAGCAAGCAATTGGCACACTAACAGATATTTGAGTCTAGACACTCTGATAGTAGCAATAGCCACCGCGGTCTAAAAATACCTTATAAGATTACATTAAGCCCAAGGAGCATGTGTGAGAGCTATTTTCACGTGAAAACCAGAAAACAATGTCTGTGACTTTCAAGGCAAGCGTATTTGTTGTTTTGCAAAAACCTTCATCTGGAGAATTTTTCTATCTTCTCCTGTTGTGTCCTGCTCACAACCCCCATCGTGTTTTTGTTCTTTCCACTGTTTAATGTTTATCTTCCTTTGCAAAAATAAAATTCAGATGGGAAACTGTCTTTTCTGGGCATTCCCACCGTGCCTATTTGCATTTTTGAGCAGTATCTCAGTAGCACGGTGTTCTTCAGATAACCTGGAATCACAGAGGCTATGCAGGTAGCAATCACAGTACTATGCACAACTCCAAGTGACTATGCCAAGCAAGAATCAACAGCCTAGAGAGAAAACAGACTGGCTGAAAGTGTAAAGGTTAGCTGGCAACTTTACCCCAACAAATATATGCAGTCATGGCTCCTATAAACTGGAGGTTAAAGGGCAATGACATCCTGGGGTGGGGATTTCTTTCTCTGTTGTGTAACCACAGTGAAATCCAGGCTATATTTTACAGTCCTGTGTGGACCAGCAGCAGAGAGTGACATTGGTTTCCAAGAAAGTCTTTAATCTGAAGATACTTCAAAAGTTTCAGAAAACCTTGATCTAATCTGACAAATTGCAGTACCTCCAGAGGATTCATTCAACTTGAAGCATTTCTTTTCCTTTTCTTTTTTTTTTTAATCCTCAGTCATGATGTGAGGAGGTGATAAAAGTGGCCCCCCCATTGCTGAAGTGAAAGGTATCCAGTTTCTCCAGCGCTGATGTTCTGACAGCTCAAATAGCAAGCAGCAAGGATTTCAGTTGTTTTTTGTTTGTTTGTTGTGCTTTTTTTCCTGCCTGCATGAAGGCTGGGCCTGCATTTAAAAAGCCACCACCAGCTTCAGACCATAGAAGAGCTACAGAGGGGGTCAGTGGTGACGGGACTAGTTGCTGGGACCAGCCTGGCTCTCGGTGGGTCTTAAGGAACATGGGCAGATGGAAGGTTTCTGTAGGGGAGAAAGGTGCTAACACAAACTTCTGCAGTAAAGCAGGAGTCAAGTGTCCTGTTTTTATGGCCTCTGGCTTATGTCCAGACTTTAACCTCCCCATTCCCTCCCGATTCAGCGTGCACTGTTCAGCAATCCTTGGTTCTGGCTGAGCCTTTGGATGGCTTTTTTGGACAACTTCATTCGGCACCACTGATGCCAGCAAATATCCCTGCCTCAAGGTTTTCAACTGGAACCAGTCTTTCCTGGTGTCTCTTTCTTGATAAATTAGAGCTAGGCAAACAGCCGCCAAAACAGATTTAAAGAAGCACCAATATAAACAGGAACATTTTGCTGCTGTTTTTACTTGGCAGGACCAAACGCAGCTGCCTGCCGAAATGGGTAAATAGGGAACAGGGCAGTATTACACTTCACCTTTTTATCAGGGTTCAAGGCAAAACTTTTCCTCCTTTTTTCCTATTTTGTGCATATTTTGGAGTTGGTTTTAGAAGTTAATTTTATCTTCTTTTTTAGTTTCAGTCTGGGTTTCTGGAAAATAAACTAAGTGAAACTGATTGTGAAATTATTCCCTAGCAAAAGGCAAATAGGAATCATGCAGAAATGCTGACAATAGAAAGAGGTTTTCACAAAAAAATCTTTGTTTTTAAAAAGGCTATTCTTTGGGTACTGATTTTATGCTTTCATGTTTTGACGTTCTCTGTGTTATGAATAAGCAGAAGTTGCAAATCTGCCATCCTGGACCAGAATCAAAGCTGAGCCGATTCCCCTCCTGCTTACAGTGGTTTGGGAGAAGGGCCAAGCAGAAGGTGTTGTGATTTCACGTAGGGGAGTGGTAGGGAGTCCACGTTCACACAAGATCCCCAGCCCCATTATGGGATGGAGATTGTCTAGAAGTGAAGTGTAATAAGTATTGCACAACATTTATTCACCATGACAAAATTCTGATATTCTTGTTCACTTTATACATGCCCAATGGTGCTTTAAAACTTGCCAAGATACTGAGTCAGGCCACCTCTGTGTTTCTGATTTCCATGGCTTAGTTACACACAACATGAAAATACTTCTTTTCCTCTGTTATGATTTTCCCATCTTTTAACATCAATGGAAGTATTTACTGGATTCCCATACTCTTACGCTACAGCACATCCATTCAAAGGAATAAGTGCTTTTATAATAGTGTTATATACCCAATTAAGATCATGTTTCTCAGGTGCTAGGTACAAAGAGATGGTCCCTGGCTGTAATTGCTCACAGTTTGAGCAGAAAAGGCTAAAGGCCAGGAGAAACAGATCGTATTTGACAGAGTCACAGCAAGGATTCAGCATCTCCACCCATGTCAATTGTTGCAGTCCCTTCACCATCTCTGTGGTCCTGCCCTGGACTCTCTCTAGTATGTGCATGTCTCTCCTGAACTGCAGAGCCCACATCTGGACCCAGCAGTCTGGATGAGTCTCACAAGTGCTGAGCAGAGAGAAGGATCACCTCCCTCATCCTGCTGGCAAAGCCCTTCCTAATGCAGCCCAGGATACCATTGGCCTCCTTTGTCACAAGGGCACATTGCTGGTCATGTTCAACTTGTTGTCCACCAGGACCCCCAGGTCCTTTTTTGCCAAGCTGCTTCCAGCTGGTCAGCCCCAAAGTTGTACTAGTGCAGGACTTTGCATTTCTTTTCCCAGGTGCAGGACTTCGCGTTTCTTTTTTGAACTTGATGAAGTTCCTGCCAGCCCATTTCTCCAGCCCTCTGGATGGCTGCACAACCCTCCGGTGTATCAGCCACTCCTCCCAGTTTTGTATTGTCTGCACTCATGGGCAGAGATTTGACATCACAAGAGGTGAGCAGCCCTCCTCATACCATACGGGAAGGCTGGGTAAAACCAGGAATTGGCTTCAATCACAAATTATCCTTTTATGTGCAACAAATTTTCCTTTTAACACACAGCAACTCTATTTGTGAACAGTTTGGTTAGGAATATCATATCTATTTCTTTTCTGGATTATTTTTATTATCATTGCAACCCATAGTGAGCTGTAATGGGGCAAAACTATAAATCACTGGTTCCTGTCTCGAAATTTTTATCTACCAAGATATCTCCACGTGGAAGGAGTCACATTTGCTTTCAGCACCTGCTGGAGTGGGGCTTCAGTCTCTGACCATCGGATCTTCCCTCCACCTTCTGCTACTGAGGGTCCTGGGGTCTCAGTTTCACCTGAGCCCTCTGAAATTCTGCCAACTCTCAGTAATTGCCAATCTCTGAGCATTCATCCCCAAAGGGTCATGCTCCTGCTCTTATTTCTCCTCTCTGAACAGCACGAGTCCTGCTGTTCAATGATCGCTAGCAATAAATGGGAAAGACAGGAGAGTGCAGGAAATGCCTTCCCAGGTCAGATCAGTGTCCATCTGTCCTGATGCTCAGGGGAGACCACACAAATCTTGCTGCTATCCAGGGTCCATCGTCCTCGTGGTGCCCTGCGCAGCAGTTGTAGGATTAGGGATGTTATAGGATAGGTCCTGGCTTCTTTTCTTTAGGATCTGTTTATGGACCTGTTGGTAATGAGTTTTTTTCTCCAGTCCTTTTGCACCTTACGGTACCATCAGTCTCCACAGCCTCTGGTGGCAACAACTTCCCAAATTTGTATATTTGCCATGCAAAAATTGTCTTGCTATTACCTGTTATAAATTCATTCATGTTTCACTGAGCACCCATACTTCTAGTATTGAGGGATCAGGAGAACAATATCTCTGCATTCACCTAACTATTGCCTTCATGTTTTGTAAGCCCCTGTCATATCCTTCCTCAGCCTTCTCATCTCCAAATTGAAGCAATGCAGCCTTTTCAGTCTCTCTTCATTTTAATTGCCATTCTCTATAGCTTTTTCGATTCCATTATGTCCTTCTTCAGATGCAGAGACCAGAGCTGTACACAATACTCAAGATCTGTGGGTGCACCAAGGTTTTACAGCGTGGATAGTTCCATTAGTTTGACATGTCGTGTACATCAAAATAACCAAACCAAACCAAGCCAAACCAAGATAGAGGATGCAACCAGTACAGACAGGCTGAGAAGAGCATCAGATATTCCAAAATGTGTGTAGGTAAAAGCAATGGTGAACAAGTGGGACGGGCACTGAAAAGTGGAGAAGTTACAACCTAGTGAGAACAAGAAGAACAAGATGCTTAGAGTAATTAGAGATTTGATACTGAGGTCTTAGAAAAGAAACAGCTGTATTACTTGGTAAAAACACAGTGCAGTGCGGTAAAGAAATCACAGGCAGCTCCTGTGGGCAAGGAGCTGGAGGTGGAAGAGATGGAAACAGGAGAAAGGACCTGAGCAACTGCTCAGTGCAGAAAGAGGGAAAACAATTCAGAACTTTCTCTCCTAGGATTCATGGCTATTAAAACAAAACAAAGGAAAGAGTTAAACAGAAGAGATTATCCCCTGGTATAGAGAATACAACTTAATGATCTGCAAAGTAAAGAACTTGGAGGAAAATTCACCTGGAACCTAATTTTTCACAGTAAAAAGAAACTGATTGGAAGTAGTAACAACAAACAGCGGAGCTACTTAAATTCAGATTACCACAGGGTAAAATCCCAATGCAAATGTCTATGATTTTATGAAAGCAATTTAATTAGTCACAAGTGACTAGGACTAAGGATTAAAATCAACCACTATGGGAGAAGGCTAAAAGATATGATCTCCAGTTTGCAATAGAAGACAGGGCTCCTGGAAAAGAGCACAAAGGTAACGAGGCTTTACAAGGGAAGTGAGATTTAAGGGGGAAACTGCATCAGCAATGAAAAAAGGGAGCCAAAGCGACAAGATAAAGAGAGTCGGGTAGTTCTGATATAGAAAAGATAAGGCCAAAAGAAGATAAGAAAAGAGGAAAAGGATGTTTTAATGTAGAACAAATATTCAGTCTTCAGGTAAAAGATCTTAAGGATTTACGAGGACAACAAACATGAGGGGAAATATCAATGTAGTATGTCCCATCTGTACTCCTCATGACCAGCTTGACAACATCTTTGTAGGGTGGACCTGCAGTACGTGGGGCTGGAGAAAGCCAACTCTTCCCCTAATGTATGAGAAACAATTCTTTAGATGTTAGACGCAGCTCTCAGTGAAAGCTTTCATCGGGCGGGCTAGGTGGAAAATGAAGAAATAATCTCTTTCAATAAACACGAACAGCAGTAAAGAAATAAGAAAAGCCTTGAAGCTGCAATCACCTCAGGTGGATGTCTAGGTAGGGCCAAAGTTATGCCCCTATTAGCGATTTTACCACTGTAGTTGTGGTCCACAAAAGGTACATATTCAGGTTTTAGACCTGAGCTACCTTCGGTATAATTTGGTGCTAGGCTGTGATTTTCTTCTGTCTTTAGGACCTGATTTGGCTTTTAAATATACAACTATCCTTACCGCCTTACTATCTCACGGTCTTTGCTAAATGGCATGTCAGATGAGGGCAGCGATCTGGCACTGCTGGAGAGGCAGAGTAAGAAGGGCAGATAAGCAGATTTAATCTTCTGCTGCAAGCGGATGCTAGGGGATGCACAAAGAGGGTGAAGCAGAACGTCCTCCTTGCTGTCCTTCTGCAGGCTGCGGCCAGATAAGGGCACAAACAGAGCAGAAAAATTCAGATTAGACCAACAACATCAGGGTAGTAAAATATCTGCTTATTCAGTGCTGCGGTTTTGGATGGGAAAACACAGCGAAGAGGCCCTTTCCTCACACGCGTGTGTTCAGCCCCCTCTCACCCCGCCAGGGTGGGCGGCTATTCTCGACTCTGGTTGAGCTATTCATGACACTCAGAGCCGGGGAACTGAAGCACAGAGATTAAGTGACTTCCCCACCAGTGGTGACAACCAGGAAAGAAACCCAGATTTCCTGCTTTGCTGTTTTGGGATTTAACCACAAACCTTTTCACCACAGGGCCTGCAAAACTCTCCTTTGCTTATGCCCTTCTCCAAGCAAACCACTCCGCATCATTAGCAACCAACTGCTGTGGGGACGCTGGGATTCGGGCATGGCATTTAGTTCACTTGCCCCTCTCACCTCCCTTTCTCTTCCCACAGAGCTCACTAACTTCAGGTGCCAGTGCCCAAAGCAGAAAGGTTCCTGCTGGCGTCGTGCATCCCTACTGCCTCTGCCAAGCGTCCCCCGAGGCTCTCCAGAGCCTCCCCACCTCCTACACAGGGGCAGGGGACAGGCACAGAGCCCACACATCTCCATCACCTGCAGGGTTCATCATACTTCAGCAGGGCCGAGGATCATACAAGCTGCATGGTTTTGAGGCTTCCGCAAAGGTGAACGTAACTCCGGTGTGTTCTAAATGAAGGGGCTTTTTTTGTTTGTTTGTGCCTGGCATGTAAACACCTGTAATACAGTGTATTGATGTTTCTGACTTCTGATATAGATGGGCCTGTCTGAAATGTCATTACCTGAAACCTGAAAAGCCTTTTTTCTTGCATGCCAGGGTCTATTTTTAATGCACGGCATGATCTTTCTCTCAGGAACGATCACTAGCTCCCCCTTAATTTATCCTCTCTGTTTCATTCCTCAGAATGACTTTCTGAGCAGCTTCTGATCTTGCCGCTGCCCACCCCACCCCCCCCCCAACCCATGGAAGAAACAGCCCCCCACTATCTGCAGAAACACCCTTCCCTCCTGTCCTGCACCCCGGCAGCCTGGGCACCATCCCTGTCCCCATTGCCCAGGCTGCAACTGCCTCCTATATCTGTGCTTACCAGCCCTTCCTCTGTCTTTTCCCTCCGCCATGAAGGTCTAGAGCAGCTTCCTGTAATATTTCCTGTGCCACTTGTATCTTAACTTCTGCCTCAAGTAATCTCTGCCTCTGGTGAGCATTTTCCACGTCATGGCTTTCTGCAGACCATATATCTTTCTTTGCTTCCGTCCCTCACACTTCCTCTGATCCTACTGAATCTCTTCTTTACTGATTTGTGATTTTAGGGTTTCCTGTTCTCAGGAGCCAGGATCTCCAGGCAATGCAATATAAACTGCCAAACCAATTTGCCTTTGACCTTCTGATTAAAGTATATAAGCTAACTCTTGCATTGTTACACTCAAAGTATACATCACACATGTTGGTTTCTCCTGCTTTTTTTCCCTTTCATGTTTTTTGGACCAAAACCTGCTTTTAATCATTGCTGCAGTTAAGAGTTTTCACAAGGAATCAGTTACAATACAATGTGTATATAGGAGAGTCTAAAAGAAGTTGCAAATGTTCTATATGTTATGTCTTGAAACTAAAAAGAATGGGCATCATATAAAAAAATATAGATCTAAATTCATAGCACTCTATGTATTTCCATTTGCTTAGGAGAAATCAGGACATTTAGTGAAGATTATGCTTTAAATGTATGGACCATTAAAAAGTATATTTTGGAAAGTACATATATTGAAAAGAACCATAACTGAGGATTTCCATGTTCTGTGCTCCTTTGTTTAACACCAAGCAGCATCAATATCCAAATAAACACAGTTTAATATGAAATTTGCTTCTTTTTCCTTTTAGGAGGTGAAAAAAAAATAATCAAATTAACACATTAGTTTTAACTGAGGTTAATGAGAGATTCTTTAAAAGTGTGAATACTGACCAATATACACGTATAAAATTTTAGTCATCTTTTTAACACGCCTACACACAGAAAGAATGATTTTTTCTATTGGTTTCTTAAAAACTTGATCTGTCAGTGGTCTTCTCCATGGAGAGAGCTGGATTGGGAATTTTCTTCTAAGCACATTTCTTTTAGATTCAGTCCTTGACCCCAAGAATGTTATTTCTCCACCTTCAGTTGCAGTCAGAAATAACTCAGATGTGATGGGGCACTCTTGGAGGTTATTCCAAGCCTCTACCTCTGCTGAGAGACTGAACTTCAAACGAGCTGCAGCCTTACTCATCCCTGTCTACTGGAGTTCACGACAACATACACATGCAGATGACCCTTTCCTTTGAAAACACCTTCTTAATTTGAAATATGTACATGCAATGAGATTACTCACATGCCGAAATGTGCGCATAAGTTTCTACAGCATTGGGAACTTACTGAAGAAATAAACTATTTAAAAATCAGGCACTCCCACCCTTCACCCTCTGCCATCCCACCCAAGTCAGAGTCACCTGTAATAGAGCTCTGAGGTGACTCTGGTTTCCACTTAGCCAACACTTTTAGCAGCTTTTCTAGATCAAGAACATCATGACTCCAGAAAATGCATCCAGGGTAAGTACGCTTGGGAAGCTAAAAAACTTCTGCTTCTGTACCTTAGGGCCCAGCCAACACTTTTTAAGCCCATTGCATTTCTGCATCCAGAAAATCAGTAAATTCAATCTCAGAAATGCTGATGCTGGTCCATTCTCATTTCCCAGCAACACATACTTACCTGGTGAGAAAATATGACTTCAGGGGATGGGAGAAATAATACCTACTAAATCTACCTCAAGCAAGGTCTACTTAGAGTCCTCTTTGGGATTTGCACTGGCTGTCAAGCTTTTCAGATGGAAGTGACAGTGGTAATTAGAGTGTTTCAGCCTTGGTTTTTTGCTGTACATACATTGCTGCAGCTGCCATCAGTGTAAGCACCTGAGCTTCTCATGGGGCAGCTGTTGAACGAGGAGTGTGGGGCTGCTCGTGAGCAGGGCTCCATGGCTGGGACTTGCAGAGCTCAGGTCCCATGGCACCCCGGATGTGCTGAGAAAGATGGTGCTGAAAAAGATCTTGGAGGGGTCACAACCTACACTTTCTGCCCAGGAAAACGCAGACAGGAGTGTGTGCATGTATCTGGCTGGTTAAGTGCCCGTTGAATTATTTTGTTTCTGTTGCAATTGTGGCATTGTATTCCCAAGGTTTTCTGGTGTGGCCCGGAAGATCCTGTAGAGTACTAAACTGAGACCACAGAGCAGCAGTGACAAAGCTGAGCTGGCTGGAGGCAAGACCGTGGTGGCACTGTGGTGACTGCCCTGCTGTGTGGCCAGGGAGGTCAAGGTGATTGCAGCAAGACACAGGCTTGGGATGCAGGCTGGGCACTGCCATGATGTTTTGCCTGATCCCCCTTTTCCTTGCAAAGGTCACACACTGCTGAAGCAAGTGGCTATAAACAAGACGGCCGTCACCACTTCCCGCCTGCCTGTGTCCAGCCCCCTCCCCGATTGCCAAGGCAGAGCACGGGGAGGGAGGCGATCGCCGCACGTGTAAGTGCAGAATCTGCTCCAATAATCCCTACTGGGCAGAGGAAAACAGCGACCTTACTTTTTAGCTTTCATTTGTATTTAAATGCTGAATGATGTGGCTTTTAGTTCAGGGAATTGATATGGACTGAGAAAATTGCAGAAAGGTGAGACGCAGTATTTGTTGCCAGTATTTTTTCTGTCCTGCAGAACCCGCGTTGTCTTTCGTAAACAGGTGAGGAGATGTCTGTGGTTGTGAACATGTTCTTCCTTTTTCTTCTTGGAAATCCACTCTCAATTAGTCCGGAACATTGGATAAACCGATGCTAATGAAATAAAAGGGTTTATGAGGTTACACAATGGTATGCAGTGGCTTAGGGGACAAAGTCAAATATTTACTCAGGCTAACTTTAGAAGAGAAAACAGCCAGGGAGATCACAGGTGAAGCAGTTGAAAATCAAAATTTCATCTGTCGTGCAGATTCGTAAGTTAAATAGGGGGATAAAGAGTACAACGAGGGTGTTATGTGGAGAATACAAGGGTGTTATGTGGAGAACAAATCATTTTTTCGTGCCTCTCTATTGCAGGTCTTTGTAGTTACCACTTTCCCTCCAACCACCCAGTACATGATTGAACTCTGCCATCAACTCTGCAAAGCTCTTCAGTGTATGATTAGGACCAAGTGACTTCACAGAAATGTAAACATGTACTTAACTTTAAGTCCAACAGGTGCCTGCGACCCAAAGACAGCTCTTGTTGAGGCCATAGCTCCCAGCGATGTCAGCAGCACAGGACTGAGTGCTCAGAGCGATGTTTTTCTGATCAGGTAGAGAAAACTGCTTCAGAAAAGATTAACTCTGCTGTAAAACTGCTTATCTCTCCCTTTAGATGATACAATGGGGACCAGTTCAGAGACAGCCATCTGCACTGGGTTGGTCTGAGCCCTGAACCCTGGGTCCCGCTTTGCTCTCCCAGTTAAGTAAGGAAAAGGCAGAAGAATCACAGGAAAGCAAATTGAGCAAGCTTGGCTCCACATCAAAGCACCTGGAAACTGAGCTTGCTTGGGTTGGCATAGCCTTAAGTAACTGAAGATCCCAGCATGGCCATGGAAAATGCACAGCACAGGTCCTTTTCCAAGAAGCTTTGCGTCTAGGTGATGAAAAGACATATATCACAGAATCATAGAATGGTTAGAGTTGAAAGATCATCTAGTCCCAACCCCCCTGCCATGGGAAGGGACACTTTCCACTAAACCAGGTTGCTCAAAGCCCCATCCAACCTGGCCTTGAACACCTCCAGGGATGGGGCATCCACAACTTCTCTTGGAAACCTGTTCCAGTGTCTCACCACCCTCATAGTAAATAATTTGTTCCTAATATCTAATCTAAATCTACCCTCTTCCAGTTTGATGCCATTACCCCTCGTCCTATCGCTACAGTCCCTGAAAAGGGTCCCTCTCCACCTTTTCTGTAGGCCTTCTTTAGGTACTGGAAGGCTGCTATAAGGATTCCCCCAAGCCTTCTCCAGGCTGAACAACCCCAACTCTCTTAGCCTGTCTTCACAGGAGAGGTGCTCCAGCCCTCTGATCATCTTCGTGGCCCTCCTCTGGACCCATTCCAACACGTCCATGTCCTTCTTATGTTGGGGGCTCCAGAGCTGGATGTAGTACTCCAGGTGGGGTCTCATCAGAGCGGAGTATCTTTGGAGGCATGAGAACAACCTGATTAAGTACAAAATCTGCTATGGCAAAATAACTCCTCCAAAATCCTGTGATTTTCCTTGAGCGAAATTTGGACTGGTAGCAGGAGCTTGTACCTTGTACAGAGTTTCTCATTGTACAACCACAGTGGCCCTGACATGATACTGGCACTCAAAAAGCAGATTCGCCATTTCAAGGACCCTCAACGGCACCCTTCAGAGGCCTCCAGGAGCCACCCAGACCTCCCTGTGGATTCAACAAGATGCCAGGATCCGCTCTGTATTTGGTGTAATTCAGTGCTCTGAGTTACCCTCTCAACCACAGCTTTATGTCCAGGTGTTGCCATACCTGGGCTGCATACCCAAAGCAGGTGGTTTGAAAACAGCCTGACACCTCTTCTCGTTAGAAGGACAAGGACTACATGGTAGCACTCCTCATGCAGCAGTCTAGTTCATACACTGTTTGTGAAACAGTTTTCAGTCCTTTTGTCATTCTGGACATAAAAAATAAAAACCAAAGGACTCTCTAAATTGATCCCACTTATGTAGATAGCTGACACATTTTTATCACTGCTGAGATATTACTGTGTGCTGCCAAGAGGGTCTGGGGAAGGGGGTCTGAAGGAATCAGTGTATTTTATAAACCAACAGTGCAAGAGCGTGTTCAATTATAAGATGTTACCGAAACCAAAGAGAGAACAACATTGCTACAAGATGCTCAGCTTCGGAGCCCTTCCCAAGTCAAAGTGCTGGCAAGCTGATCTTCTGGAATTTGCTTGGATCACTGCCCTGGAAGTCCCCGGGGCGCATCGGCTCCTCCTCACAGCATTAGCAGAGCTGCTGTAAGAAGACACACAGTCCGTTCTGCTGCTGTGGACTGGAGCACCAGACCTGAGGCACAGGTTTCTCTCTGAGCTGCAGGTGGGGATGGATCCTCATAGGGACCCCCCTAGTATTTAGGTATGGAGCAGCAGGGCCACCCGACCCAAAGGCAGAATGGTTGGCCATGCCATTCAAATTTCTGACTTAGCGTTTGCTGAAGTGAAGGCAATATTTTGTCTACACAAACCGAGTAAGAAGCTTGGCTGGTAATTTGTCTGTTCTTTCTTTTCAGCCAAGAAGGAGCCAGACAGCCCTACCCCAAGCTGTGAGCCCACCACCCTGTGCTCAGGACAGTGGTAACAGGGGCAGCAGAAGCACTGTCCCTCTTGAACAGGGACAAGTCTTCTGCTGAAGTACACAGGTGTCCTCGGCGCAAGGTGGGGAAGGGCTGGAGAAGGCAGACCTGCTCCATGATCTCACCAGTGGGGCCATGGGAGCTGGAAGCATCACCAAGGCTTCTCCTTGCCTCTGTGTCCAGGAGATTTGAGGACCTGTGAAACTCCTGGATGCAATAATTCAGGATTAGAAACATTGTATTTGGACAGCTTGTACAACAGAGGGTACAAAGAGAACCAAGGAACTGGGATGACCATGCAGAACTGATACAGACAGCAGGGACACGACCTCTTTAAGGATTTCCCCATAACTTGGCCCTTCTGTGGGACATTTTCTGAGCTATTTCGTCGGGAGAAGGACCTTTACGAGTTTAGCCAGTCTTTTAAGAGTCATCTTCTGAAAATCGTTCATAAACTCCTATTAAAAGTTCATGAGGCTGCTAGGCTACAAATAAGGACACCAAAAACACTAAGAAAAAAAAATATTATAATAAAATATGAATAAAATATGTGTCCTCTTCTGACTCTTGCCCACTTCTGACTCTGATCTGTCAAGGTCAACTGCAGATCCAGAGAATGAGCTCATGTCCTGCCTCTGCAGCCTGGCACCGCTGCTGGGGCCTCTCGCAGAGCCAAGACTCGGCACAGCTTCAGCCCCACACTCTGCCCCTGCGAAACCGGCCCTCACCCAGCAAAAGGCGCGTGGCCGGCCAGGGACCAGTGCAGGATGTGCCCAGGCAGCTCTGTTTTCTTCCCTTTTCGCTTTCTCCATGACTCCTGGAATGTGTTTGCACATGGTGGAAAAAATGCAAAGAGCAGGGAGAAGTGGCCAGGAACGTCACCCTCCCTGTCGGCGCCCGGCTGCGGGGCGGGCAGGGATGGTGGCTCGTGCCAGCGTCAGTAGCCAGGGAAGTCGGAGGAGCCCCTGATGCCTGTAGCAGGTGAACGGCCCAGGGGTGAGCTGAATTTTTGGGGTAATCCGTTTTGGCATTAAAAAAGGGGAATGTACCGTCTGCACGAACTCAGTTACGCAGGCTCACAGTGAAAGTGGTGAAACCTGTTTTGATCAGAAAACTGGCTCGCAAGGAGTACGAAATATTTCACAAACTTTCGAACCCGTCTTCTCCTCCCCGTTTTCATTAATGGGCATCTTTTATCCTGTCCTAAGCAACAGCAACAAGACTAATTAGTTTAACAAGTACAACAAATGGTTTTATTGACAAAAAAGAACCCTTTGAAATATACATTACATTCACAAAGGATTAAATTACACCCTATTATCCATTTTCCATAAAATAAAGATTACTTTGATAAATCACGACTAATGTTATCTTTGGCTGATAAGAACTCTGTGCTTATTTGTGTGGCTTCTATAAATAGTGCGTTCTGAATTTTTTTTTTCTCCCTAAATATAGTCAATGATAGAGTCTGCCAGGCATTTTCCTGCAATTCGACAATACCACAGTTGTGAACTAGGCCGCAAATGAAAGCTTCATTGTCTGAATACGAAACATGCAACAATCTTTTCCTTTTTTGTCATCTGCTCTGCAGTAATCTATCAAACACCTTTCAGCCATATCTTGCTCGATCAAGGTTTCCTTACTGCTAAAGCAAGGTAGTCAAAATAAACTTTTTTTTTTTTAAGAGAAAAGCCTTTGTGGTTCATCTTTTCATTGTATGCAAAGTCTGTGTGACAATTTAGCCTGAGGGGCTCATACCTTGATTTAGGCCTTCGTATACATAAGATATGTACGTTAATGTACATGAGATAAGGGAAAAGTGTACATTTTCAGGTGGAAAGGGCTCCTTTGCACTTTTTCCATAGCTTTTGCACTAGAGGATTCTGTAGATTACTGAAGGTTTACCCACACCATCTTTGAGGGGTTGAACCCCTCAAGGTCAAGGACGAGACAGAAGTAATGTCTTGGGTTCACTTCAGCCCTACACCAGCTTTATGTAAAGTGGCTCTTTACTCAGCGATGTAGATAGCTAGGGTTGGAAGAGGTTCACCCACCTTTTGAGCATTTGGTAATCACATCTATTGGGCTAGTGTGAACATTCCCACTGGAGCACCAGCCCAGCAACCTAGCTCGGTCTAGTACAGCACAGGAGCACATGCTCGCCTTTAAAAAACTTCTGAAGAAGTAATTAGATTCTGAAAAACTGAAGTTGGTTTCCTATCATGCAGCAGGCAGCTGGAGAGATCTGCACTGCCATACAAGGGGCATTACCTCTCCTACTCTTCAGGACAAACATCCAAATGGTTTAGGTTGGAAGGGACCTTAAAGATCATCTAGTTCCAACGCCCCTGCCATGGGCAAGGACACCTCCCACTAGACCAGGTTGCTCAAAGCCCCATCCAACCTGGCCTTCAACACTTCCAGGGAAGAGGTCTCCACAACTTCCCTGGGCAACCTGTTCCAGTGCCTCACCACCCTCAGAGTGAAAAATGTCTTCCTAATAGCTATTCTAAATCTACCCTCTTCCAGCTTGAAGCCATTACCCCTTGTCCTATCACTACGTGCCCTTGTAAAAAGTCCCTCTCCAGATTTCTGGTAGGCCCTGTCAGGTACTGGAAGGCTGCAATAAGGTCTCCCCGGAGCCTTCTCTTCTGCAGGCTGAACAACCCCAAGTCTCTCAGCATGTCCTCATAGCAGAGGCGCTCTAACCCTCTGATCATCTTTGTGGCCCTCCTCTGGACCCGCTCCAACAGGTCTGTGTCCTTCTTATGTTGGGGACTTCAGAGCTGGACACAGTCATTTCCCGTGTTTTGAAATTCTTTCAAGAAACAAATTGGCTCCGAGTTCAACTACTGCTTTGTACGTCACTGGGTGACTCAAAGCACCTCATTTTACTCCAAATTACCCAGGGGTTAGAATTGTTGCAGGTTTGTTTTGAAGTTTAGTTTGCAAAGTGCTTAAGAGCAGCGGGCAAAAGATGTAGAGGTTCTGGAAACTTTTAACAAGTAAATCCAGTATGTGAGGGAGTTCAGTTACATGACACACCTTTTACTTCCACTGCCAGTTTCTTCTAATTTGCATTTTGAAAAGTCTTCAAACTCTTCAAGCATAACATCAATTTAATATCAATTTATAGCATCTAACCCTACCACGGCTGTTTTGGGTTGGTGCCCTTATCATGAGCAAATGGCTCTTTTTCTGCATTTCCCCTCAGAAGCAGGTGGCAGGAGATTTCAAACAAACCCACACCCATGACTGCGTTGCTTCTGGAGGGTGTGTTTTACTCATGGAAATATGTCTAACCCCTTCGTATAATTTTCAAAATTTTACAAGCTTCCCACCCCCTGTGCTGCCTGCAAAGTGACTCAGCAAGGCAAGCAAAGGGATCAAAGTAACTGGAGTTTTTTAAATGAATGGAAAAGTTTAGCGGTTCTGAAAGTATTTTCCTCCAACACATATTTCAAAAACTTTAATAAAAATAATTACAGTTGAGTCTATCAAGAGACAAAATGCAGGGCTAGAGTCATAAATCTCAGAGAATAGAGAGGAGCACTCTGAAATGCTGCAAAACAGATGTATTATCACCTTTCCAAACCTCCTTAAGCTTCTCTTTTCCTATAACAGAAAACAAAAAATCACTGTGGCTGGGCTGCTGTGTGCTTGCTATAATTAAAACAACTTTTATATTTTATTTCCATAGAGGTGTGCACATTTATAAAGAGGGGTGGAGAAAATTGTACATGTAAGATTGAACACAGAGAAATTGTCACCAGTGTGGATGAACCACCTTGGGTCCAATCCAAACTCAACTCTGCAGCTTGCTGTTTGCTGGATATTCTGTGGGTGATAAAGTCCTGGGATCCTGATTGTGTTTCAGGGGCTCATCTATTGGAGGTCAAAGATAAGGCTCCTACATAACAATGGGAGGAAGATCTAGACCTTGGAGTCCTCATGAGAGCCCTCATGTACATGCCACAGGGCCAAACTCCTCCTCGCTTATTCTGTCTCATGTCTCCCATATTTTGCATTGATTTATGCACAGCTGCTAAATTCAGAAGAGAAAGAACAGACCTGCCCCATCTCATGCTACACAACAGCCAAGGGTTTGGGCGCTCTCCAGGAAGGCAGGAGATGTTGATTCCAAACTCCTTTGGCCCAGAACCCAGCTCTCTCACTTACCACAGAAATGCTCTTTGCATCAGACAACAATGCAAAACGAGGCCTTTTACGCATCTGTTCTCAGAACTGGGTTGTCAAGAGTGTCAAACGCTGAGATAGGCAGTATTCAAACACATCTCTTACCTGGTTTTCCCAAGCGTATTGCTGCCCAGCACAGAATAACAGACTCACTCTTTGAAGGCATGCCCCTCCATATAACGTGTTTAAGGACCCACAAGTGCTGACTAACTCAGCCCAGCCAGGTGAGCATCTCTTCATGCACTGTGATGCTCAAGCCAGACCTGCAGTAACTGGACTTAATACGGACCCGGTACTGACACCCAGAATGATTCCACTTTCTGCAACACTTAACGGGTCACCCCTCAAACTAAGCAATTAGACGACTGCAGCTTCAAGGCTCCTGGTGTGGAAATCCTGGGAATTTGTAAAATAAAGGGGTCAGAAACGTCAAGCTAGAAAAGGCAAATCAAAAATCTAATCACCCTTTCCGTCCTCCTCTTAGGAAGGCAAGCAAGAAGAAATAACAACATGGAAGACAGAAGTGAGTAAATCAAATGCTTTTATTGATGTTCTTTCTCATTTGTGACTCCTTGTCATTTACTTCAATTGCATAGACCAAAATTAGTGATTGACTTTAATTTTTATAAGTTACAACTTTTATAGCTCTTGCATTTTTATTAAGAGATGATAAAATCATGGATAAGTCTCTACATGGACTCAAAGATAGGAAGCAACTTCTTACTAATCCTCATGCAAACTACTGACTGATTATTGGAGATTGAGGTTGAGTGTAATTTCAGAAAAAGAGTTCACTCTTACAAGTATGTTAATCTAATAACAAGCTAATTTATAATTCTTTCACAACTGATGTAATTTTAATATATTAGATAATTATTACAGGCATATTAAGCAATTTTAACATTATTAAACAACAATGAACAGCCTTCTGAATGCATACTATGGTAATGCAAATTCTGATTAATTTGAAGTGCCTTACCTAGTAAAAGAGCATAATCTTCCATTACAGCTTTTCTAAGCTTCTAGAATTTTTTATCTTACTGGTCTGGAGTTTTTAAACAGAATAAATCTAACATTCACACTTACAGAAGAACTTATGCCTGATTCAAGAACTCCAGGGACACTTAGACTTCCAAATCTTTTTCTGTTATACCAACAAATTATGCCCATTTAGAAAAGGAGCTATTGCTTTATTGTAGTATTACCAAGGAAGCTGATTTCTGAGCGCACTGGATATATCTTGTGCAATGAGTTTTCTGAGATACTATAATGTATTGCTGCTGCTCTTCTTTATTTCTTGCTCTTTTGCAAGCATACACTAAACTGCAGACTTGGCTGCCACTAAGTATATATTTTACATGGGGAATATTATTACTGATAAAAATAAAATATGTAAGTTATTCAATATGAATGACTGCTCATCTCCCCCTTGATGTATATAAATAAGCCACACCTAATATGAGTGTAAACTCAGGCAACTGTAGTAACTGTGGCATCCATACAACAACACAGAGAAAAAAAGTGAAATGCTTCCAATGAAACAGTTAGCTTAAATTATCCTTAAAAACAAACAAACAAACCACCTAATTCCAAAACACCCCAAATTCCTTTTAATAACTTTTTGTTTCCTGAAGGTTTCTCTATAACAAGGCTTTCATAAAAGAAGAATATGTTTAAGGAATTTGCAGAAAATTACCGTAAGACCCAACAGAGAACAAGTGTCCTACTTATCTATTTTTCTCTTTTACTTCAAGCAAAGGTCTCCTAAATTGTAAGTCTCTACATAATTAGGGTTTCTACAGAAAGCAGGTTCAGCTTTGCGCTGAAGGACGAAAGAAATTAAACCTTCAGTCATGGCTTTCTACACATCAGGCTAGAACAACTAAACACCCTGGCTCTCCCACGTAATTCCCAGGACAACCTGTGGCTGCCACATGTGAACTTTATTATTTTTCAGGAGCACCACTGCAGACATGTAAACCACGAAGATCTCTTGGTGGATTATTAACTGAATAAATGTTTGTACTAGAGCAGATGGACTTCTTCTGTACTTAAAAAAAAAAAAAAGGGCAAAACAAAAAACACGTACATGTGAAGGAAGAATGGCCATACTGCTGTGCAAACCATTTTCCTAACCTACATTGTTATTGCTCCCAGCCTTAAGAGATCAGCAAGTTTCAACTGATATAAGGATTCCTACAGAACGATTGCACTGAAACAAATTCCTTCCAGTAAGCCAAAATTATACAAATAACTTAAAGCATTAAGTTCCAGGTTATATACATACATGTGGTTCAAATATTTCTTTTTCTTACAGAAAAAACCCAGAACTAGCAACAATGATAATGGATTCCAAAAAAGCACACAAATTTTGCCTCAAAGATTTAATCAACAGGATTGAAAAACAGCATCAAATATTCAGAAATTATTTATGAGCTGTAAAAGTGATGCACTTGAGACATTCAAAGTGTATCAGTTGTATTAAAATTACAGTCATCAGCACTTACTGATGATAGACTGAGAAAAAGAGTGAAAGAACAGGGAAAAGAGCAAATAAAAATACTGGTGAGGTCGTAAGAGACACTGGTTCAATATCCAGTTGAAAAGATTATGTACAGCAAGGAAAAAGCTTCTTTCTCCTTTTTCAAAGAGATTGCATATTGTCAAGGTCCATTTCCATTAGAGGAATACATTAAAATAATTTTTAATCTATATTCTATTTTCTGGCCTAGAAGGTGGCATCCAAAGACACAGGAAACACTAGACTTCTGCCGAGCAGATTAAGCAAAACAGCATTCCCACGTATTTTAACCATCCAGTTACACATCAGAATTCAAAACAGAAAAATAACTCGATGCAAATACTCAACAAATACAGAATTATGGATTCTGATAAACCTGGGGGAAGCAAGACTATGAAAGGAGTGCCTGAACCTGATGGGGAGATCGGTGTAGTACTGTTTCTGGATCTTTATATTCATTTGAAGGATCCATCACAGCTGCATATAACTCACTGTAAGCTCTGCAGACCAGTTCTGTTGACTGTTTTATTATCTGCTCTCTAAAAAAAAAAAAAAAGCATAATTGGCAAATCATAGGGAATATAACTGTACTACAGACAAGGAATTAAAGTTATACACTAAAAATACACATTAAAAATCAGTCAGTTACACTAAAAAGCCCTTTTTCTTCAACTGTGAAAATAGCTTAAAGTTTAAAAAAAAAAAGGCTGCTTCATCTCTTTGTATCGTACATAGATAACTCACACATATGATCCTGATAACCAAGAAATTAGCTTCTTAATTTCTCCAATCATGAAAAAAATAGTAGAGGGACTTAATCTGCATACATTAATTTTTCACCTGCACTCTGCACTCGCCTGCATCTTTTAAAAGACTCATAACCTTAGTGATCTACCTTATCCCTCCTGCGGCTTCTCACTGCCCTTTGTAAGTACACACCTTTTTTTTTTTCCATCTACCAGCAAATATATTCTATTTGCTTTAACTTGACAGCACCCAATTCCATAATCGGTCAAAAAGGAAGAGCTGAAAGTGATAGTGGTCAGAGGTTTAAAACTTGCTACAGCCTTTTACCAACAACGCTAGGAAGTCTGTGTCCTGTTATTTTTCTGGATCTAAATGAGTAACAAGGCACAGAGACTGGATGCTAAATTTAACTGGAAAGTTTAGTATTTTTTGAAGACAAACTAATATTTTTATTTTACATTGCTTATTGAATCAGTTTACTTTAATCACCATGCTGATGTGTTTACAGTTGCAGATGCATTTTTATCTATCAGAAACAGTAGTAACAACTGTTTTGTAGCCAAACCCATGTACGTGGAGCATCAGGAGAAGCTGAGGAAACCAAGGTAACCATGCATCCAGATTCAGCCCTGCTGTAATATGCAGCAGAGGAACAAAGACACTGAAACTGTATCCACTAAAATCAGGGCTGAATTGTGAATTGACAAGTTAAAGCAATCTCAAAGACCAAGTGTGGAGAACTTTGTCTTTTCAGGAAGTATTAAGAAACTGAAGCCATGAAAGAGAAGATTGAGAGACAAAACCTGCATTTTATTCTGTTGCACGGTATCCAGTTTTTCCAATATACAGGATCAACTGCCAGTATTACTAGGTTATTAGCAAATCTAGAAACACTATTAGAAGGGAAATATATTCAAAGTGTTCAGTTAAAACAACTGCCTCTGATCACAGTCTGGGATCACTAAGCTACCGTAACATGACAATCTTTTAAGAAAGTATTGCATACAGAATTTGTATAAAACAAACTGTATTGCATCAAATAATATTAATTTTTTTTAAAAAAGTTCATTAATATTCCAGAGGACTGAACAGCATCAAATGAGTCTTTCCATCAAATAATGTCAGTGTCATTAATCAGTACATTAGGATTTCAGTTGCCATAACAACATGATACATTTTATCACTAACACAAATGGCAGCACTTTCTAAAAACAGTAATTCCAGCATTCAGTTTCTGTGATCCAACAGAAATGAAAAGAGCTTTTCAAGACCAACAACCACATAACTAAATAGCTTAAAACTTTTTAAATGAGCAAAGGAATTTGAAAGACAAGAGCATGCACTGGCAAATGTTGGAAGGAATGTTCTTCATAGTTGGAAAGTTTAAATGATATTGCCAGTGAGTATATAATACACTGGTCCCTTATCAAAAGCATGTGGTCTGATTTCGAGAGCCAAAGAACTCTTGGGTTCCAGCTCAACCGTTGGAACAGCGGATCACAATTACGGGATTTCAAGGAAGATGTCTTCGAAATTGACATCAAACATCTGCAAAACTAACTTGAAAATTTCAACTACTAGAGCCAGAGATTAAAATTATAGTACTGGTTAAATGTTTTGCCTGAATTTTGAGAAACTTTTGAATTTTGAAGGTTTATTTACTGCAGAAAATATTGCCTATTCAGACCGTGATTTTACAAGCATGCACTTCTGTAAATAGATATCTTAAATTCAAAAGATAACATGAATTCAGTTTAAATTGTGCAAAGAGAAGTTTAAAAAGCTTATCAATGGGTTAAGGCTAAGAGTGCATACATGACCAGTTTATCTTGGTTGATCTGACAGAAGAAACAATTAAGTCAAAGTAATTTCACTGTGCCTGAGTCTTTATGGTAGCATAAAGTCTACCTCTGAAAAATTGCTTCTGTGTTAGCAGTGAAAAATTGAGGCTTTCAAAACACATTTACCGTTATTATGATTTTTAAATAGATCTACATTAAAAAAATACCAAGAGCTAAAGTACAGGTTTAATAGCTTGACACGTAGAAACAGAAGTTGCAATGCTTCACTGACATTACTGCTCAAGCTACCCTTTTTCATCTAGACTGGAGCAGAACAGCGCTCACACAACAGGGTTGGGTCTGCTGGCTGAGCTGTGGGAAGGGCAACCCTAGCAGAGAGACCCAACAAACATCCCCATGCCAAGCCACGCACCAGGCATATGGCATGAAACTGGAAGTCTTTGCATGAGGAGAATTGGAACAATACAGCAGGAGAACCTGGCAGTTGGACTAATTCTATTCTAATTAATCCCCAACAATCAGTATTTTTCCCTTGAGACACGTAATTTTTTAATTGCAAGACAATGTAATACAATCCCACTGAGGACAGGCACTAGTAATGAGTCTCCAAATATTGTTGCATTACATAAAATGTGATGTACTAGTCTCAATTTCTCATATATTTTGTAATCTGCGTTCTTCACAAAAGTGTGGAAAATAACATCAAGAAAAGTTTTTGATCAATGCAGCATATAATTCTCTGAGTTTAAGTACGACAAAATGTCTTCATATGGTTCACATTTAATTGGAAAGAAATTCATGGCACTTTCCCTAGTCTTAGGGTTCAGTCATATTCAAAAAACAAGAGAAGAGATAAATAATGAAGTTCTCCATTTCATACTTCAAAGAACAAATCACTAAAAAACCCCAACATATTAGGTGAAAAGTAAAGTAATCTCAGCACAATATTCAATGAGACACAATGCCAATACTCTACAGTAGAAGCCCACGAAGTTGAAAATTCTAGACCTGATGGAGCAGTGGGGACAAAAAATCTCGAGCGGAGAATTACATATGTCATCTGTCTTTGGAATGCTTACAAAATAGTTCTAAAACAATTTACAACTAAGTTGACAAAACTGCCGACACAGTGGAACATGTTCAAAACAGATGAATGTAATTCATTTTGATGGTGTCCATTAAATCAAGAATAACTACTTCAGAAAGTTACAGATTTCCATATTCCTTGCTCCTTGTTCAAAAAGAGGAGAGTCAGAACAACACTGAATTGTGACCAGAAGGACAATGCAAATATGATCACAGCTGATAACTTGAATTCTCATCATGATCCACTAAAACTTAATCAAATTCATCTTTCTGATCACTATGCAGCCATAATAGAAATTCAAAGGTAAGGTACTTACTTCACAGTGGCACTCAGAAGGAAATTCAGCTGGGACATTACCAGACTATCTGGAGCAGACAGATAGCGATCAAACTGAGCCTAGGGGTGAGGGGTGGGGGAAAAGAGAATATAAGATCAACATATTAAGAACTTGCTGTTATATGAAAATAGGTAAAAACACATATCTCTGAAAAGTGATTACATTAAAATGGCCCATTTTAATGCAATCACTTATTTGATAAAATTTTCTCTTTTTATATTATTTAAGATAGAGCCTAACATAATATACAAATGTTTAAGGTAGAACTTAATAGTCCAAACCAAATGTCTAACTTCAGCACTTCTGTCACCAAAATTTTAAGTTTCTGTCTCTGAGGAGTATGAGCAGAGGGGCAAATAATGAGAATCCAGCTTCCACGATTATCCATCTAAGTTTCCTATGCAGCTGGTGCACCTATGCATGCACCACCAACGATCAGACCTAGTCTATTCAGTGCAGAGGGAATACAGTAGCCTCCAGACAGAAATCTGGTCTGCCCAAGTTAGACATGGTGCATGTTTCCTTTTACTTTTTGGAAGGGAGTCACTGCTTAATAATCTAACAAGCACTTATGTTGGGAAAAACAAGAGCAAGGGACCTAATTCAGGCTCCTCAAACTGCTTCTAAGCCCACTTCTCCTCCCCTATATAATATAGTGAAAAAAAATGTGGTGCTTCGATTCTAGTAGTTTGGAGAGGAAAAGACCAAGAAAGAACATTACTGCTGTCTTCGACTATCTATCAGAGAAGTTGTGGACGCTTCATCCCTGGAAGTGTTCAAGGTCAGGCTGGACGGGGCTTTGAGCAAGCTGATCTAGTGAAGGAAGTCCCTGTCCATGGCAGGGGAATTGGACTAGATCTTTAACGGCCCCTTCCAACTCAAACCTTGCTATGATTCTATGATCAAATGAATGACTACAGAGAAGATGGAGCCAGGTCTTCTCATAGGTGAAAACACAAGGAATACTGGACACATATTACACTAAGGAAAATTCTGATTAGATAGTAAGAGGAAAAATTCTCACCAGGAGTGTCATCAGACACTGAACAGGTTACCCAGCAAAGTGTCACCAAACACTGAACAGGTTACCCAGAAAAGCTGTATAATCTCCATCCCTGGAATTACTCACTCAGGCAAGGCCCCAGGCAAATTTATCTAATGACGGCAACCTTCCTGAACACTGAACGAATCTTCTCAAGTTGGTAAACCCTAAAATCCACATCCATCCGTCATTTAAATGTGCAAAAAGTAGGCACAAATGACTAATGAAGTCACTGACAGTTCTCACAAATTAACTTGTGGGGGTTATCTGACCTTGTTCGGCAAGCAAGGGAGCTTTAGCCGAGAGAGAGGTATGGACTTTACTAGAACTGCATTTGCAAGTATGTATGAACAACTTAAAAGGCAGGGACCTAGAAAACTTTCAGGTTAAGTTGGGAGGCAGTGAATCTGCCTGCAAGTACTCCTTCCACATCGTTTAAATCCTGGGAAGCCAATAGATTAGGGTGATAGATGGGATTTATGTGGGTTTGATTTCAGCACACTGGGTTCCCACTACAGTTGCTTTCTTCTCTTAACTATTCAAGTGAAATTACTAGTACCGCTATAGATAACAGTTACATATATATTTTTTGAAGAGACTGTTCCCAAGCTGCAGTCTTTAAATTCCTCGTTGGTCTACAACACCATGACAAATAAAAGATATTTTAAATGCAACATTTATAAATATTTATAAGAATGCATGCTGATCTGAGTAAACCACTGAGTGCTGTGTGCCACAGCTCTGTACATCCAACCTGCTCGTTAATCACTGGTTTAAAACTTGAACAGAGGAAAACAAGCTACACTGACACAACTAGGAGGGATTTAACATACTATTAAAAAAAAAACCTACACAAAAAAAACAACCAAAAAAAATTAAGAAAAATCTTTTAAAAAGACCTTTGTTTCATGGGGGCATACACGTAACTGCCAGATGAGTGGGTCTTATTTACAGTTTAACTTGGCTAAGCAAGAAGAGTGACAGATCATATATTATTGCCTACTGAACTGTGATATTGCTATCTCCATGCAAAATAGCCTTCACACACTCTAAGAAAAAATATCAGCTGATATTTTGTTTTAAAATATATTGTAGCTTTCAACTTCAAAAATACAACTGTGATATATGCCCAGCACCTAACTTCTGAGTTTAGCTGAACTATTTGCATAAAATCAAAGCCTTAGGACTAAAATTATAAATGACAGCAGAAGCTATATTTCAAAGTATACAGGCAAAAAAAGAAACTTTGGTAATTAAAACTAATTAGAGCTAAGTATTTACTTTTAGCAATTCAAGATGACTCATAGGATAGCATTCTTGTAAGTAAAGTTCTGTTTCTCAAGGCTTAGAAACTAACATTCTACTACTACCCGTTCATAAGTAATTTATGTATTTATTAATTCAAGTGGTCAAATTACTACAAATGAAGAAAGTATTCCCAGACATGTAATTCAGCTATTCTTAAAGAGTATGACTAGTTAGATGAATATCTACTACACCACATAATTAATAGTATTCTTTCCCATGTCACAGCATCACCACCATAATATGAAATTGTAAAATGCTTACCATTGCAACCTTCAGAGACACGGAATCCATACTTGGCAAATTTGAAAGAGGACCCTAAGAATCAGTAGTCAAAGGGGGGGG